>WURS02474421.1:1997067-2021628 GCA_011762765.2 Rhinocypha anisoptera
TAGGGACCATCAGTATTTAAGCTGGTAAATCTTGGTTGAATATGTATATCCAATTTTGATCTAGTATGATGTTGGTGAATGTAAATAAATGACTACCAAATGCTATTTCAAAGTAATCATAAACAGTTGATGTAAATTAAGATATTGGCATTTATGGTACAATTAAGGCATGATCTAAAGTCAATATGTGCCATTCTGCATGTTTTTATTCCATGTACATGGTACCAATTCTGATACTATAGGATCACACCTCATATGCATAGCACATATTTGAACCAAACCATAAAACGAAGCATAAAAATTTTAGACCCTATAACATTATGGCTGAAGTAAACCCTACTTAATGACACTTGGAATTGCAATTACACAAAAATATTACAAGAATTAATTTTTCCTAGTCAAGCAACTCACACAAGGGCAAATCCTTTTTCACCTTCCCGATCAGAATCAACTCGAGCAGCAAGACATAGCAGGCGACAAAGGCAGCGGGATGCATCCAACTGAGATGCTGAGTGGCGTGTAGCGACAGCGTGCACATGCATTGGGTGAAGTTGCTGCTGGCGACCCATGGCTAAACGACCCATGCCCAAGCGAGCAGGAGGTCCAGCTCCACTCTCACCTGTTTTGACAGGCCCAGCAATACTACTACTATATTTTAAAAGATGCATACTCAGCTCTCTGAGGTTCTGTAATTTGTAGAAGAAATTTGATACTATGAAAAAATATATCCATAAATATTTAAAATGCTGATGACATAATAATTTGAGTCCACATATTTACATTGATCAGGCAATGAATCGAGTTAAGTCAATAAAAAATATTTAATGAATAACCATATTACATCCATAATTTCTCCACTATATTACCTGACATAAAATTT
The DNA here is from genome assembly GCA_011762765.2 of Rhinocypha anisoptera. Taxonomy (NCBI): domain Eukaryota; kingdom Metazoa; phylum Arthropoda; class Insecta; order Odonata; family Chlorocyphidae; genus Rhinocypha; species Rhinocypha anisoptera. The sequence continues at coordinate 1,997,948 of WURS02474421.1, forward strand.
ACAAATGCATCAGGACGAACTACCAATAATTAAGTATGCATGTTTGATCTGCATTCTCTGTTACCCTAACTAAAACATACAAAAAGTTAATGAAGAATCTTGGGATTATAAGTCTCCCAGCCCATTAAAAAAAAACTACACATCCTTTCATTATCATGTATCAAACTTTACTTTTTGTGCAGAAATATATGAATTTGTTTGTCATAAATTCTAATCTTCATGGTCACAAAACTAAAAATTTTGTCTTCATTATAATTCTATAAGGAATAGCAGAGTGAAGCCGGGCCCAAGAGAAATGGGTATATAACAAACTTTCTGAAAATTTTCACCAATTGAATGCAACAAATCATTTTTAAAAAAGGTGAAACATTTTTACCCGGAAAGCATTATTATTCAACTAACAAATACCTATTGGATAGATAAATTTAAATGTTTTTGTCAATCTTTAAAAAAAAAAATTCAAGTTGTAATACTAAAGCATGTATTGTTTTTTTTATATGATTTTATGTTGGAAATTGCATTATTAATACTTTTTGTCAACCTCTTTTCTTATATTCATTTAATCTACTGTATTTCTATAATATGTCTTATACCTGCATTGTATATCAGTTGGTCAAATAAATTATATTAATATTATTACATACTTGTAGGATTTTTTACTTAGGTGGACATGGGAGGATAGATATATATATAATTCTTTATCTATTTCAAATGCACTCTTTAAAGATTGTAATATGATTATTTTTTTACTATTTTTACTTCTATGGATGTTCCTTAATTCCTGTCTCTCAAAATTCCCTTTACCCCTTTAACTTCCTGCTTTCTAACCCTTTCTCCATTCGAACATCAACATTTGCATACAATACCAGGTTTAGAAGTATTATATTCTTTTCTGTAAAATATGAGCCAATGGTAACAGAGAGTTATATATACAAATATAGGTGCTTGAAAGATGTTTATGGGAGATGAAATGAGGGGAAGAGTTTAACCACGGAAGAAATGGGGTTTCTGTTTGTATTAATTATGCATGGATAACTTAGAGAGATGGTCAAACAGTGAATTCTAAAGCTGAATTTCCAAACTGAGTTAATTAAGTATTGATTATTTTAAGATAGAGGCAAAATAGTGGGCCCTCGATTTGAACTTAAATTCAAATAGTATATTTAGTTAGTTCTTCAAGGTTTTGCTAGACCAGAAAAACAGATGTTGTAGAATAAGAGGCAAATCAGATGATTTGGTATTATACCTTAAATAGAGGACTAGTTATATATTGATTTGGAATAAGATAACCATATTGGAAAAAATAATGTTATTTAAAAATTATGGGAATAATAATGGTAAGGAAGGATGTACTGAAATACCTTTTGTCTCTTTTTTCAGTTAACCATTCAAGGTACCTACAAAACATACCCCTACTTTACTTATAGTTGAAGACTTTTACAGAAAAATTGTGAATAACCAGCAACAATATCTTTCTATATATATCCTTCTGTCCATCCACCTGAGGCCTATTGATAATAAATAAAAATAAATATCAGTCCTTATTAGCAAATTGAGCTATTCTTAGTACAAAATGTATTCAATTTGTAAATCATAGATGGTACACTGAGATGATTTTCATATAAATTTATTTCATCAGGTTTCATGGATTGGAATCACAAATCATAAAAATCAGTGATGGTGCATCAGTCTTGCAATATTTTTTTAATATTTAGTCCCTTGATCAAATGATTTATATCATTAATGAACCTCGTGTTATTTGCCCAAATTTTTTGCATAGTCATACACAAGCCATGTGAACACTTGAAAACACATAAGGTACACATTTGCCATATACCTCCTTTATCTGAACCCTTGAAATATACGTATTAACTTCATTTTTCCTCAATATTAAAGCAAAGCATCAACTTTGGAGATTTTCACATTAACAATCCATATAAAGAAAATAAGTAAATATAAATGCATTGATAAAACACTTGGTTATTTCACAAGAAATACTTCCTGTGGAATACCAATAACCAATGTTTTTTGCAGATTGACTAAATTCAATAAAGTTATTCTAAAACAATGAATTTTAAATAAAAATAGTTAAGAACTTCATCATTTTGTTAGTTCTAAGCAACTTTATTCAAAATCAATCACAATACCGACTAATGGTATCATGTTAATGATGAAATTTTATAGTGTACTGATAGTGATGATGTCTTCAAATATAAATATTTGTACATAAGATGAGTAAGTGTTATCAAAATAAAAGCTCTATTTACTTTTTAGTAATTCCTCATATAGCTTCTTATAAAAGTGAAGGAGATTGATAAGCACTGATGATAATGGAATTTAAAGAATAACAGGTTTTCATACCTAATGCATTATACATATTTAATTTGAAAATATGTTATTAAACAAAAGCTATTAGAAGTTTCTTAACTGGTTGCAATAGGGAGTATTAACTGACATATTTCTGAGGAATATATATAACTTTTAACTGTGCATTAAAAAGCATGCCCATAAAAATCAAACTTTTTTGCCATCATGGATTCAAAAACTTTTTGAACCATAGAAATGGAAATATAATGGAGAAAAAATTTTTACATAATAACCAACAAAAACCACAGTCTTTAACCCATTGTCTGTTTTATAGGTGAGGGTAGAGCTCACTAAGTACCAAAGGGAGGTGGGGGTGGGGGGGGAAACCAAGATATGCAGAGGAGGTTAAGTGTTTTTTAATATTTGTCTGTATATGACAGATAAGAGGCAACACCAATGCAGTATGCCATGACCAACTTGCAACTCATTCTCCAATAGCAACAGCACATTCATTTCAATTCCCCCCCCAACGGATTCCGACATTTACCAATAAGGCAATGGATTCTGTATATCTATTGGGAATTGAATATTGTTTTCAACTTTTTATGTTTCGTGTGAGAGATTGTTTGAAATATTTATGGTGTAAGGCAGGCAGTCTTTCATCCAGTGGTCATACTTTGTTCTGTTTTCCAAGATTTGTGCCTACGTAAGAAATTATTTTTATGTCAATATTTCAATGGGCTCGTTTCTGAAAGCTATGAGGTCTTGTAATTTGCACACACCATCTCTCCTAATGATAGTCATAGGTGGTGTTCCTTCTTCTACAGAATATTGTGCATGAATAAATATTGTGTGAATAAAATCGTTTGATAGTGAAAGAGGAAAGAAAACATAGAGGACATTCACCGGAGCCATTGTATACATATTGTGATACCTGTGATCATTTGTTCCATAGTTTACAGGTTAATGGGTAAATATTGCGTAATCCTTTAACAGTGTAACTTGAAATTTAACATATGGGACAGTGTCTGGGGGGATATATGGTGACTTAATGTCATTTCAGTCTGGGTGATGGTTTAATTCATTGTTATAGGTTAACATATGTAAATATTATGCAACCATTTAATAGTAACATTGCAAAGTATATAGAACAGTTCATGGAGTAATGGACTCATATGATATTATTGAGTTTTTCATTTCTTGCAATGTAATTTGTTTAAATATTGTGTAATCGTTGAACATTGAATGTGGAAAGTAATTTTACACAGAAAATTGATTACTCACGTACATCCATATACTTATGTGATGACTAAATACAATTTTCTTTCTATGTACATCGTATTCAGCGTTTTACATGAACATTTTCTTCAAAGAATGCAGTCATCCTTTTCAGGGTCCAAATTCATTATATATCTTTATTATTTCCTTTACTAGATAACTATTATATATCATTTTAAATGATTAGTAAAATAAAAATAATAGCAATTTACAACATGTTTCATCTCTGGTTTTATTGTGTGCTGAAATATAATTAACAATTTCACTTAATCAAATTAAATTTTTAATTTAGGAAAATCAAGATAAACTAATAAATGCTTGTGGTAGAATGCTGAATTATACTAAATCTACAAATATTCATTTATCAGAGGCATAGAAAATAATATTCAGAAAGCAGTGCTAGTGTTTTTCTTGAAGATTCTAATTCTGTCAAATGAAAAGCCTGTTCCTTCCAGTGTGAAACATTAACAGTTACATTCTGCTAATTTAGCCTTGAATTTTGTACATTTGATTTCAATTAGAGTATATTATGTAGTACTGTTCTTGGTGACAAATTTGCAAAAATTACCTAATGGTAAATATGTGCCTACTGACTAGTACATGGAAAAGATTAAATATTCTCAGTGAATGTTAGTTTGTTCACAAGATTGACAGATAGTTGGCACTACGTCACAAAGCTTACATCAAATTTAACACTGAGATTCCAGGGGCTGCCTAGTACCAAGCCCATTGAGAAAATTCGCACATCAGAGTAGGAGGGCCAATACCTTAACCTGTGTCACCTGCAATTTCCCAGGAAGAACTGGTGTGCAGAAAACCTTTGACACAATATTAAGACAAATAGCCATACATGATATGTCCTCTAGGACAATGACTATTATCTAGCAACACAATACAGTGGAAGTGATTGTCAGGAAAAATATAAATCAAAGTATTTAATTGATTGATGGGTGCACCATCTTTTGCACTTTGTTTAACATGCTATATCAAAATGTCCAATGTTTAATATAGTATTTTAATATGGTCAAACAAAGTAAATCTCTATAATCAAAAATTAATTAAACTTCAGAACACAATGGCTCTTAACACTCATAAGTAGTGACCCAACATTCCCTGCCTAATTCCATGGTGGCAACTTGAATGCTTCACAGATCCAAGACTTTAATTCAGAAGGTACATGTGGGTAGGAGGGTAATACTTTTATTTATTAATTCTTATTTTTCTAAAAACCATAAATTAAAATTTTAAACCCTATTACAACTAAAATACGAGAGAGTTTGACAAGACAGGATAACAGAGCTTGCAACATTGAACTATTATTACAAAAAAAACTTATATTGAAGTTAAATTTGGTTTCAGAAAAACAATTATCCTCTGTATACATAGTGGATTTGACTCAAAAAATAAAATTTATTAAGTGGACTTTAGACATTTGATACATTTAATCAAGACCATTAATTAAATGAGCAATAGCTTATTGTGGCGCAGTTTGTTGAAATTGACAATATTATTTATAAAATTCCTTAAAATGAGCAATTTTTAGATTTTTTACTCTTAAGATTTTTCTTAGTTCCTTACAAGTTTAACTTTGCATAAATATGTTTAAATGCTCATTTTATGATTCAATATTAATTTTGTATTTAAACATATAGGCTAAACATTTATTCTTCAACATTAAGCTAATAATTGTAACATGTTTATTTGTATTTAATTTTCTCTCTCATGAGAGTTTTTAATACTTGAATGATTTTACATTTAAGATTAATTCAAAATAAAAACCTTGAAGATGAGAAAAAGTATGGATGAATTACTTTGAAGAGCTTTATCACTCAAATGCTGACCACACGAATAGTTTAAGTTGGAAGATAGAGGAGAATATTAATAGTATAGCAAATAACCAAAAATTGTGAAATGGGAGATAAAAAAAGCAACTGTAGATTTCAGGAGAGGTAAAGTTCTTGAATAAGATTAGATTCCATTAGATGGACTGAAGAGAATCAGAGGAGCAATTGATAGAGTTACCTAGCTAATAAATTACATATATGATACAGGAAAATGGCCTGAAGAAATTCTGAAGACAATACTAGTCTGATACCAAACAAAAACAAATCTAAATAATCTAAACATCATAGAACGGTTTAAAATGTCATATTACCAAAGTAATTTCAAGAATAATGCTAGAGAGATTTGAGAAGTATTGAGTAATGGCCAATTTGGATTTAATTTATGAATGTTATGTTGACACAGTTATCATAAGTCATTTTGTATTAATTTTTTAGTGATTATGTGACATTCAATGGTAATGCCATTGAGGAAAAACTTTGAAACCATAAATAAGACACCAATGAAGACTCAAAAATTATACTATTCATGCCATGCATGTAAAATACATAAAAGTATTAAATACTGATGTCAGGTGTTAGTCCAGGTTTAATTTTGATTGATTAGATAATATTACTTTTACCTGTGGCCTTGATGCCAACCAAAAGCTTTAAACAACTGCTTTCAACCTGCTAAAATAAAATACATCATTTCTTAATAAAAATATTGCCCTGAGACTGGACTGTTGAAAGTAATAGATTAAGGCATTTATAAGTACTATAACTAAAATGATTGTGTAATGGTAATAGTTGAAGACTACTATCTTTTAATAAAAATTTACCTTCTGGAATATTCTTGTCTGTAGCTCTAAATTTTGGAATTCATGGATAGAAATAAATACCCACAAAAATGACTTTTTCTTGGTTAGGAAACAAAATGAATTGGGTTTCCTTGAATATAGTATTTATTAATTATTACATCAATAAAAAAGAATAATAAACCATACAATTCTTCAATTAATAAAATATTTAATAAAAGGTAATTCAATAAAAGAAATCAATAAATTGTTATGAAGGGGAGTAATCAAAGGTGTAATTGAAATAATATCCCTGAGCATAACACATCTAAAAAAATTGTGATGTTTGAGAAATTGTGCTCCAGAATCATGGTAATATGTACCCCTGGTGATTGGACAGGCAGAAAGAATTATAATATATGAACCTGAAAATAGCATTGAACCGACCTAGCCAAAAACCTTGAAATGACAAATATGTATTGCATTGTATTGAACTCTCTATAAAATTAAATAACTCTGCACTGCTACTCTCTAATCATCTTTCCTGTCATATAACATTAGAAGGAAAGCATGTGAAAAATTGAACATATCCCAAATTCAGTATAATGAAGGAGGTAAAAAAGGAAAATCATTGTGTTACCACTGATATGACATGCTCCTGTTTGGATGCTGTGCAACACTCTGCTTCATGAAAAGGAAGGGACCCCTCAACACCGGATGCCTTACGAGAAGCAGTGAGGGTGGAAAGGTCAGCTGTACCACAGCTTGTACTGAGAATAGCTCCACCAGGAGAGAGGGGAGTGCTAGATCTTGAGAGAGCTTCTGGCTGAAAGGTAAGGAAGTTATAAATAATTAAAATCTTTTAGACAGGCTTAAGTAACAGCAATTTGTTTTAAAATTACAAGATAAACAATGTACTATGATTCTTATCTTTTTCTGATGACAAGTTAAAAATAGTGTAAGCATAGGGGATTTATCTTAGAGCTAACCTCAATGCAATCTCTTCAAAATAAGTCATAAAGTTCTTCAAAAGTTGGTCAAATAATTTCCAATGAGGAGCAGGAGCCTTGTGAACTATCTTTTGTATGGCTCCTACCCTTTGGGATATCTAGCTACCATGGTTGACTCTACCAACAATCACTACTCCAGCCAGTGCAGCTCTAGGGGTCATTGGAACACACAAGCCCTTCCACCATATCAAGGTCTGAGTGCATTGGGAGGGGACCCCTCATGGTCAGAACTATTTCTCAGAAGTAATTCTAATTTAGGTCTCCATCTTTATCCTGCAGGGTCCCTGACAGAATGAGGCTAAATAATGACATTAGCTTACCTGCTAATGATTACGTATTGTGTGCATGTGCCTACATATTTAGTTAATTCAGTAGCTGTAAATATCCTGAGAATAGAATTAGTTAGCATTAAATGTTATAATATTTACTGTGCAACAACTATCTATACAATGGCATAACCCATTCTCAAGATCCACTCTAAGTTATACAGAGAGGGACTAATATGAATTGTACTTAAAACAAGTATTCACAATACAATGAAATAGCAAACTGCCATGGAATAAAATTTTTTAATATAGGTTAAGTTTCAGTGCTACTTCACCATCATCAGATATACAACTGGTTGTATTTCTGATTATGGCGAAGGAACAATGAAACTAAGTAATATTAAAAAATTTTATTCTATGGAAATTTTCTATTTCATCTATTTCATTGCACCATGAATATTTCTGCATTCCACAACATCAAGCCTCTATCTTCATTATTTACCCTTAAAACAAGTCTTTGGATTTAAAATAACTGAGAAATTGTACCAAAGTATCGAACAAAATAAATATTTTAGAATTTACTCTTTTGGACATTACTCTTCGCTGAAAGCCAAACTGAATAACAACCTGATAACAAACTAATGAGACCATTAGTTTGTCTGCAACCAGGGATGGACGAAACCTCCAGCTTCCTCTTGATCCACTTTGAGGACCAGAATCACACACAATTCCAGAATGTGAAGGAGATAAGATTCCTGATGACAGAGGAGTGATCTCATCACAAGATGCTCGCCGCTTTCCAGCTTGAGCATTGTCCCACAAACGAGTCCATATATCACTCCGATATGGGACCAGGCGCTGACCCGGTGACAAAAGGGTCACACATGCATTCCAAAGGGTTACTTCATTAAGGCATGCTCGACGGTTACCATGCTACACATTAAGAAAAAAAAGAAGAAACAAAACATTTTATTAACTTGTAACTGGCTGAATTAGAAATGTAATTTTCACAGTAATGGAGTAGGCTTACCAAAACTTCTAATTCTATAACATCTACCATAGTAGTCAATGGCAGGAGAGTTACAAGGTGAGAAGTATCAACTGGCAAATTACGAGCAGCAGAGGCATATGCCCCAGCCACTAACACCTCTTGAAGGACCTTAGGAACCCACAACTCCAACGGATTCTCAGCCAATGGAATGAGGAGCTAAATTGAAAATGAGATTACAAGGTAAGGTAATGCAAACCAAAACCTAAACAATGAAAAATAGGATTACCAATATTTCCACAATATTTATACATGTTAAATTAATGTTCTTTGTGAAAACAAGGGATAAATGAGATGGTTATCAGTAACAATCCTAAGTTCACTAACATGACCAGTTATACAAGATGTAAATTTTCGGAATTCATTAAAAATGAGCATATCCATGACAATCAATAAATCAAGAACTATTAAATAAATCCAAAAAGGAATAGATTTAATTATTTTAGGAAAGTTTTATAAGTTCTCAAGACATGACAACTAATATAGGTCTTCTTATTTACAAGTCACAAAAGAAAAAATTCAATTCCTTAAATCAAGATATATTTTAGAGAAGTTCAACATTAAAAAATTACTGAATATTTAGAATCTTATTCTTCCTATCCAATACAAACTGCTCTGTCCCTAATGTGTAGTCAACTAATCAACCCAATATGAAACCAACCAAAAGTTGGTTTGTTGAAAGTAAAGCACGCATAGTACATACTAAGCCTTATGGAATATGAAATTATTGCATTAGGATAAGGGAGAACAGTTCTTTTTTCTGCACCTCCTTTGTTTTCCAGAAAAATCTGTAGCAGAAAATCACTCAGTTTCGATTTCAGCTGGTGGTGACCAGAGAAAGCACCCAGGAGGTTTAAACTCAGGCCTGCTTTCCAATAACTGAGCATTCCGCCCAATGGCCTAACACACACTAGTAAAGCATAAATGAATATCATCCCATGAGTTAAAAATCAAACCTCCAATTATGTATATATAAAGCACGCCTTGATCGGCCATTGGGGAAGCCCAGTGTTCGAGTCTCGGCTGAGGACAAAACTTTTTCTCATATGAATTTGTCGGTTTCCATCAAATATTTTCTAACACACTTTGTGTGTCTTTTTATGTGTTCCCTTTCCTTATTTCCTATTATTTGAATGTGTATTTTCGCCATATGGCAGTTGTTTCTGTATGACTGTATTTATATATGTACATTCATACAGAAACAACCAGCAATTTCAAAAGTACAACATACAAATAGGAAGTAAGGAAATGGATAGGAACATATAAAAGGACAAACAAAATTTGATAAGAAAGATGGGTGGAAACCGAAAAATACATATGAGAAAAAAATTGCCTCAGTCAGGACTTGAACTTGAACTCCCCCATTGCCAATCAAGCATGCTAACCATTACACCACTGAGAAATCTTTTTCACACATGATTTTGTCAGCCTAATATTTTCATCATAACAGCTTTGGCCACCAAGTGTTGGCATTCAATTGCTGAGATTCATACCACTATCAAAGACCAGACGTACACAAGGGGAGATAGGAAAGAAACAGACATACAATTTGAAAGAGGTAGTGCTTTTTGAGGCACACATAGCCAAGGTAGGAAATAGAGCTCAATGGGCCATATACTTATACATATAAAAACAACTGCCAAATGGCAAAAATATAACATTCAAATAATAAGAAATAAGGAAAGGGATAGGAACACATAAAAGGAAAAACACAAAATGTGGTAAGAAGATGGACGAAAACAGACAAATTCATATGAGAAAAAAGTTTTGTCCTCAGCTGGGACTTTCCAATTGCTGGTCAAGCACATTAACCTATTAGTATATATATCATGTAGGAAATTCCAAAATTCACACAGACAATACCTGAATACATAGGAAATGAAATGACAGCTTAAGCAGGCAATTTATGCAAACAAACAAAAATCTTCATGCATAATATGTATTTAAAAATCCTCACACTCACAACAATCAAATCATAATCATCATTTGACAATCTTAAAAATAAAATCTTACCTCTGAAATAGCATCCCAGTCACCAATGTGAACCAGAAAATAGTGGATAATAGCCATCTTTATTTCCGCTAGTTTGGTACTATGAAAAGTTTCAACAAGAATATCTCGTGTAACTTCTATAGTGATGAGTTTCATTTCTACAGGATCTATAACAAAAACTTGAGGAACATTTGCTGTTGCTAAGGTAGCTAGAGAAGATGAGGATGACGATGGTGGGATTGAAAAAGACGATGAAAGTCTTGCAGTAGATGTAGCAACAAGGCTAGAAGAGCTCCCAATATCATGTGATTTATCTTCTGAGAGCATTGGGTCTTTAACTAATGACTGCATCTTACAGGATGGAGGGAAGTAAAGAGGAAGAAGATGACATGGAGTTGTTGGTAGCCCAGTTGGTGGAACAGAGAGGACCACATGGCATCCACAATAAGGCTCATGGGAAAGTCCCACATCTAGGAGATGAGTGAACACACCAGGAGCAAAAGCAAGAAGATGCTGCTCTGTAAAGATATAGATACAGAGTAAAGACATTGAGATAAAATTAATAAAATGCACAAACTCTGTAAATAGTGAGACATAGAGCCATACATCTCTCCAATCACATCTTTGAAAATAATTATAAATCTTGCACTTAAGAATTCACATTCAAAACAAAAAATAGTCATCTTATTCCTTTTCCAAATACACAGTATTTTTTCAAAATCATGTTGATCTTCATTTATGCTGATATTAAAGCTGTACTTGAGGTTATGAATGTTACTTTTAATGACACATAGTGTTAAATAAATTATTCCACATTAAATGAGATATAAATTCTTAATTTTCACTTTCAAATGGTCTTGGTTTACAAGTTTATCTCCTGATGAAACATGGCACAAGAGGAATAAGTCCAATATTTATACTATAATACTTTTAAGAACTTTTTTACACATTATTTTGATATAAAACAACATGAAAAAACCAACCTCCATACAGCACAAAGGTAGCTTTAGCTTGTCGAGCTACAGGCCATGGAACTCCAGGAATGGTACAGTGGACAGCAGTACCATGATGAAGAAGAGTAACTGAATAGGCAAAATGTACTGATGTGTTCCCAGTAGGACTGGATATATCACTGCCTTCTTTTGTTAATTTTGGAGGAAAAGAAGGTGGTTTCACTGGCTGGAGGAGGAGAGTAAATGATATTACGTATACTTGTAAATAAAATTATATTGGAAAAGTTAAATTGAAATAAAAATTATTGTAAAGAAAACTATCTAATAAATACATAGAATTGGCAGCACAGAACAGTACACAAAGGGGGTTCAATTTATGAATGTGAAATACAATAAAATTAAACTTTAATGCATTTCAAACCTGATAGAGGTAGTGGTGACAAATGCAGATAAGTCCGGACGGATGGGAAAGAACAATTAAGTCAAGTGAACAATCATGGATGCGCAAGGGTATGGGATCATCATCTTCATATACTCCACATGGTGTAGCATCGTTACAACCACCAGGTGTACTGGGTAAATTTAAAGGAATGTTGAGCTGCAATTATAAAGGAAAGTGACATAGATGTAATAATTATTTGTGAGTCTCTCCTGTGTGTTGCATATGTGAGCAACTTCGCAATATCCTGAGCTGCTTATGATATCACTGGAGAAGACCAACAGAGAATGAGTGGTATTGCAAACTGTAAACTTACCACTGTTTCATGTGGAAGGTCATCATGGAACTGAAGGCATGACAGAGTGGGGGAAAGAGGTGCTTCTTCCGCCTCGCCATCTTTTCGGAAGTTGTTTGAGTATGATGATGATGAGTCTTCATCTTCACCTTCCACACTGGTCACTGCTTTTCTATGATGAATATAAAAGAGACATTGATTTGGGGAATCCCACTGCGACCAAACAAAGACTCTGTGGATAGATTCTGCAGCTGGACTGCCATTTATGCTCTGAAATGAAAGGATAATGCCAAATGAAGTGGAATACATTCTTAGGAATGTATGGTATGCAGGTACATAGATTTTTAAGTATATAAAAGGAAGGCATATGCCTTAGAGCAGTGGTTCTCAAACTTTTTTGTCTCACAGCCACTTTGTACACAAAAAATACTATCAAGGACCCCAAAAGAGAAAATAATTTATCGAAAAAACTGCAAGTTAGGATAAAATATTGGTATCTCAATACTAGTTGCACGAATGCATAGAAGTAATCTTAATTTGTAAACATGGAAGAAGGAGAATAGAGGAAGAGTTCTTGGGTTTTCCACCAAGTCCAAGAATTGATCAGGAGTAACACATCAAAGGCTAAGTTAGCCATCATCTTCAGGGTGAAGACAATGGTGGAGTGTAAGAGGTTGCTGCTTGAGGGTGACTGCTTGGGTTTCCCACCATGTTGATCACCATATATATTTTGAAGGGTAAGTCTGCCATCGTCTTCAGGGTGAATATGAATCAGAAAATTCTTCCCAAGAACTCTTCCTCCTGCCTATTCACTGGGAAAACCTAAGCTCCTTCATAATCAAGGTTATCACATAACTTTCTGAAAACTATAATAATATAAAAGGTTTAATTGAAATTAATTAAAAGTATTGAAAAAGGTAAAATTGTAAAAATATAACTTTTTAGTGAATATAAGGTGGTATAAATGATTATATACAGGTGCCATATAACTGCATATCAATTATGTGAACTATTTAAATTTGATTTCAGGATATAGAAGCATTTTACAGGATCCTTTGTGCACTGAAGTGATTAGCAAAGGGTATTAGAAAATATGGAAGAATTATTACGCTGGATATAACCTATGGACCCCTGGTACACTATTTCTTGAAGTAGATGTAAATGCTCATATATTCTTGAAGGATAGTAGTTGCCAAAAATAAGTACAACCATTGTGAATAATGTTGCACTGTTAAGATTATAAAAATTATGGCATTTTTTAATTAATAAATAAAACTATAAAAATAAGATAATGAATTTAATTACCATTTTAAGCATTACTGAATTTGCATGTTTTCCATTTAAAAATAGCAACTAAAGCACAAGAACTATTCTCAAGGCACTAGTTGATTTGGCAGTCTCAACACTAATTACAGAAAAACAGAGCCTGCATGGAAAATAAGATCCTCCAAATTGTAAAAACTCTTATATGTATGATATTAAGCATTTTACTGGGTAGGCATCCTAGTCCACATAATATGGCCAAAGATTTTCTGTCTTTTTTTACTTTCAGAATGCTTCACCAAGCTGGAGATACCCATCAAACTGAAATTGCAAGAACCAATTTGTTGTATGAGGAGGGGAGTTTTGATATGAAAGTGCAGATTTCATGCAGTTATGTACCTTGGTGTCTATATGTATAATCATGTCCCATTTATTTGAGAAAGGCCATATCTCCTCACAATTTGTGGTATACTGAGGGAGTGTTTCATAATATGCTGATGGAGGGTATATTACATAATATGTCTTTAGATAATAACCAAGGTATTTTGTGTTTATGAAAATAAGCTTGACACTCACCCACTCCTGAGAGTATGCTCCTTTAATATTGACTTGATATAAATAAATAGCTGAAACATAAAGGAAACATAAACTTTTAACATATTTTAAAAATTGACAATTTTATATATGCAAGGGGAATTCTATATAAAACCATGTAATCATATCTTATATATGTACCAAAATGATTGATATATATATTCCTATAGCAAGTCAAAGTATTGCAGATGATGGCTGTGTACTTCTGATCTTATCGTAGGTTTAAACCTCAACATACTTTTATGTACTTTCAATACTTTCCTGATCAAAAGACATTTTATTGATCAAATGGAGAGTTTTGACTCCTGTAATACCTGTACCTTCTATAGAATAAAAAGACATTTGGTGCTTACATAACATTTGTTACATATATTCAATGTAAAAGGTCTTTCCAGGATGTTTTTTTAATATTTTTGGAATAAATAAATAAAAATAAATTAATTCACATATGATAATCATAATAATAGCCAAGTGGCCAGAAAAAATTTCAAACTATTATTTCTAATCCAAAATCAGTGCTTTCATTTTAACATTCTACATGACATTTCTAGCTAAGCTTCTGATTAACAATCTCATTTAATAATAAAAATTAGAACAATGGCATTAAAGGTTATCAATGGGTTTTGATATATAGTAGAGGGTAGGTAATTCATACCTAGTCACACATATGCAAAAATAAGTTAACTTATTTAGAAGATAAACATAATAGTTATCTTTTCCAAGAAAATAATAGTTTACTAATGTAATAGTCTTTTCTTAATATAATATACAGTATATTCAGTTATACATAATTTTTCCTGAAAAGACCATTATATCCATAAAAATGCCATCTTTTTACAGTAATATAGCAAGAAGATGAATGTTTTACAGTTCTTCAGCTACATTACAACAATACATTCTTAACACTTTTCCATACTTAAAACATGATCCTTTTATTTATTAAGCTTGTTATGTTACTGTTTTCTCACCAATAAATTGTATTTTGATATATCTTAATGGAAATTAGTAAAAATTTATTTTTCATTAATATAACTCTGGGCAGGCATCCAGCCATCCTAAACAACATCTGTGGCAGGCACACACTTTACATGCACATATTTCACTATAAAAGCATGTCATAGACTTCTTTTGTAACTGCAATAAGCCTATATGCATTGTACACAAAGTTCCAATTCTTGTCCCTACCTGATACCAACTCTGATTATACATATGATCAATTATTTCTTATGTATATGTAAGATATAAAATCATGAATTAACTAATCATAAAGGTATTCACTACTACTCACCCTCTTTATGAATTAGTAAAAGAAATCGCTCCTTTTCAATAATGTGTGGTACCTTTTCCCAATAAAGAAACTGTAGAGCCATTTTATGAGGCCTCTCAAACCCAAGGTCAATCACTGATGATGATGAATCTCCATTTTTAATTTCAATTAAATATGATTTATAAACAGTCTCTAGAGCAGGCTCAGCTTCAACATCATCATTTACCAAAATTTTCTCTTTTGTTACAAATCCTGTAAATAGTTGTACAATGCATCTTATTAATGTAAATAACTACATGAATTTAATTTGTAACAAATTTTAATAATAAAAACTATTGTTAAGTGAATATTTTGAAGATAATTACTATAAAAATGCAACAACACACAATTATAAAGTACAGTCACTATTGAAAACTTATTCGGAGAAAAACCAATTAAAATTGGGAGACTAATGATTAGATATATTGCAAGTCCACCGTAGAGGGATAATAATACAACCACAGGAGATAAGAAGTGAACTTTAACCTAATTAAGAAAACTTCACATAATGTGACTCACTCCCGGTCTCATCAAACAATGTATGCAAATATCCTTGGATATGATATACATATTAAGTATATACATATCTACAAAGAACTATTATAATGATATAGAGCAGAAAATTAAACTGTTATGCACTCACAATTATGTTAAGTAATTTAACCCTAGAACCACACACTGGGGTCTGATGTACCCTAGAAACTATCTATTAGCTTATCCCAAAGTATACTTCATAGATTGAAACTATTTTTGGATCATTAATTCCTTTTGTTCCCCCCCTGACAAAGTCTAAAATATAAAGTTCTCAATTAAGCACTAGTAACCGTACATAGTGGATTCAAAGTTCCTCAGGGGTCAATTGTGTGCAGTTTCAGTATACATTTCAAGGGTAAGCAAAATCTATCAATTTCCCTTTTTTAATGAACAAGAGCCCATGCCTGTGTATTTTATCATAATTTAACATTCAGCTGGTTTGACTTTAATATGCTTTAAGTAGGAAATTCTTCAGGTTTTATACAGTATTTATAGGTGAGGAATTTGTTTTTAGTTTTATTTATGTCACTCAGGAATACTTTGCACAGCTCAGAGGAAATTATGACTTGTTTATTTTCACTTTCCAATGAGGATAAAGAATGTGAACATGATAATGGAAGAAATATCAAAGAGCAAAGAAGATAATTGTGAAACTCTCTAGCTCTAGCAACCAGGAAGTGTGCATCGCTCCTATTTAAAGCATCTGTTAAGACAAGAGTGGTGAACACAGTGTTGCACCCAGGAAAAAATAATGAAGGAAATGTAGGTGAGAAAGCAAATCTTCTCCAAGGAAAAAGCAAATGCCACTGACAAAATTCGTTACCAAAGTGTGAAGTCATGATCACAATGGCCGGAGAGAAATAACAACTCTACCAAAATCATGAGGACAATACAAATAAAAAATGGAAGAAAAATAAAAGATAAAATATATAAAGAAGTTAGGCAAGGGCGTGGCCTTTAATCAGGACTGTTCAACATATACTTGGAAGAGGCAAAAAAGGAAATCAGAAAAGGACACCAGAGAAGAAATTACATTTTACAGGTGATGTAGTAGAGAAATAGGAAGATCTACAGGCTACCTTGACCATAATCGAACAAGTACTGAACAAGTGGAGTATGAGAATTAATAGGAAGGAGACTAAAATACTAGAATGCAGAAGAGAGAAGTGGAGTGTACATTTTGTACTACAATGAGATAAATAGAGCAAGCGGAATCCTTCTCCTATCTGGGAGGCATGATGACATGGGAGAGAAGATCTACAGATATCAAGTGTAGACTAGTTCAAGCTAAGAAGGCATTCATAGGGAAGAGGCTACTGTTATGCTCCTGGAAGATATCATTCCAAACAAGGAAACAATATGTGAAAACCTTGGAGATGATAGCAGACGAAAGCTGTCGAAACATCTGTGCTGATTAACCAATGAACCCTTTGGGAAACCCAAGAACTCTTCCTCCAATATGTGAAAACATTCATATAAAGCAGGGCACTCTATGGATCAGAAGCATGGACCATTGGAAAAACAGACCATAGAAGAATATAAGCCTTCAAAACATGCTCATGGAGGAGGATGCTGAAGATGAAATGGATGGACAGAGTTTGGAATGAGGAAGCATACAAAATGAGCTGAAGAAGAAAAATCAGTTTGTTGTGCGATAAGAAAAAGAAGAAAAAGGTGGATAGGACACACTCTGAGGCATAATGAATTTCTGAAGAATATAATATAAGGAAAAATAGAAGCGAAGACCCTGCAAGGAAGGTCGAGGAACAAATATATAAGAGATGTTAGAACTACCAAGGGATAAGAGGATTAACACTAGACAGGAAAGGATGAAAGACTGCAGTCAACCAATCTTCGAATTGAAGTACTAATGATGATTTATACATTTTTTGTCCCATTATCTCTTATGCTGAAAAATAAATTTAAGAAATACGAAAGTCTTTCACAATGGCATCAAAACCGTTATCATTAAATGAGGGAAGAGGTGGATGGTGAAAGTGTGGTATGGGTGTGAGAAGGACTCAGGGCAAGGTGGGTTGCAGGTATGGTGGGGTTTTATGGTTCGTTGGGGTGTTGGGAGTGTGGTGTAAAAGCAAGAGGAGTGGGGGCAGTGGAAGGAAGGGAAGGGGTTGTTGAGTGCGTAAGTTCAATTTTGCTTGTATGGAAAGTAATTGAGATGGATGACTAAATATTTGTTCATTACACAGGATTACACTAGGGTTTGATGATTTCTATCTTCTCCAAAATCCAATTTAAGACCTTTGTCAGCTGAATGCAAGACCTCAGGGATAAAGTCACTTTTGTGATTGTTCTCGTTTAAATGTTTAGTGAAGAGAGATCTTGGGTCAGATTTCTTAAAGGATCTTTGGTGCTCTTGGGTATGCTTCTGAATATTTCTGCTGGATTGTCCAATGTATATAGCATTACAAGTTAATTTATAGATGTCAGGTTTGGAAAGCTTGTCCACTGAATCTTTGGCATTGTACAGGAATTTGTAGTAGGTTGAGGGTGTCGAAAAAGATGATTTTTAAAGAGGTTGGGAGACAGTTGGAGATCTTGTATGATGTTTTATTGAGAAAGGGAAGGGAACACCATTTGAAATTGGTTGGATTTATTGTTTGTAAGTTGGAGACAGGTTTGGTGGCTATTTTCCTTTGTTTTTTCTTAATTATTTTTTCAACTATATCGTGTGTGTAACCATTGTTTGCTGCTTTGGATTTAATTGTTTCAAGTTCAATTGTGTAATTGTTAGGGGTGAGTGGGATGTTTAGTAGCCAGTAAATCATAGAGTGGAGAGTGGCGTATTTATAGGAAAAGTGATGGAAGGAGAAGCTTGAAGCACAAAATCTTTGGACAACAGAGGAAATTTTTTATTAATTGAGAGGAAGAGTAAGCTCTGAGTGAAGGAGAATATGGAAGAACACAGGAGAGTAAAAAATAAGGTAACAGACAAATGTAGAGAAGAGAAAGAGAGGTGGACAAAAGTATGGGTAAAGGAAATAGAAGATCATACCCAAACAGGAAAACAAGACCTAGCCTATCAGGAAATCAAAGCTTTACAATTGAATGTATGCATAACAGAACAATTACTATTCTGTCACATGCTTCCAAGGTCCATTCACATATAGTAAGGAATAGAATTTTTAGAAAGTGGATGAATATGTTGGAGAAGAGCAATTTGGTTTCCAGGAAGGTAAAGGAACGAGAGAAGCTATACTGGCACTTGACTTGATTCTAGAGAGAAGGATAGAAATGAACAGGAAAGCTTTCTTTCTTTCATCGATTTGGAAAAAGCCTTCTATACTGTAGACTGAAAACTTATTTTTGAAACTAAAAAGAGTGTAGGAATAGACTACATTGGCAAGGGACTTATATTTAAGCTCTAGCAAAAGCAAAGTATCTTAATCACAGTAAATAGGTGTGAGAAACAAGCAGAGATTATAAAAGGAGTAGGACAAGGATGACAAGAATGAAGGACTTCCATCATTTCTATTCAACTTATTTATAGAAGAGGCTATAAAGACAATGAAGGAAAAGTCTTATGGCATAGAGATAAATGGAAGAATGATAAACTGCATTAGGTTTTCAAATGATATTGTGATCCTGGTAGAATCAGCCAAACATATGATTAGAATGATCAAAATCCTGATCACAGCTTTGGCAAAATGGAATTTGAAAATAAATGTGATGAAAACCAAATCTATGGTAGTTTCCAGAAACAGGATAGATCCCTTGTAAATATAAGGATGGGGGATTCAAGGATAACTCAAATAGAAGAGTTCTGCTACCTTGGGAGGATAATCACAAAAGATAAGAGATGCACCTCTTCAATGAAAAGGATGGCCCTAGTGAAGTAGGCATATGAAAGCAAAAAGAATCTTTGAGAAAAGAAACATATGAAATTGGAAATTAGAAAATCTTTCACAAAAACGTTTATTTGGGGTAAATTGTTATATGAATGAAAAACGTGGACTTTGGGAAAGATGGAAAAGTCTCGGTTGGAAGCAATGGAAATGTGGATTTGGAGAAAGACAAGAACAAAATGGATATACAAGAAAAGTAACAAAGAAGTTCTGAGGAAAATTAAAGCGGGGAGGAATTTAATGAAAGAGATAGAAAAAAGGATAATTAAGTTTGTTGGACATGTTCTGACACATAACAACTTCATAGAAAATATAATGGCACTAGGAAAAAATGAAGAGGAAGGCCAAGAAAGGAGTTCCTGAATGACATAAAAAGTTATGTATGGGAGTAACAACATACAAGGATTTGAAAATAACTGCAATGGAGAGGGACACATGGCTGCGATGACAAGGCTCCATCTTTATATCTACAATCTACCCTGCAAGCTTCCGCAAGGGTGTGCGGCAAGGGGATTTCCGAGTGAATCGAATCGCCCATCACCAGTAGGCACGGGGAACTTGTTGTGCATTGCAGTAATACTAATATTAATTATTATCATACCGAAACTAAACCAAATTAATAAGTATCCTGACTAGGAGCGTTATCAGATCAAAACTTCCAAAAGAATTTGATGTCGTGACCATTGATGGGGTATGCTAAATTTTAAAGTTATACGTGCACTTGCGAAAAATTGCACTTTATCTAAGCTCAAGTACATTTTTATTACGAGTCATATTGTTCATTTATGTATAGCCATAAACCTGCAATTAACAATACTATAATAGTGATTTTCCCATTCATCATTTAAGTTAACCAAATAGTACATTTATTGTTGATAGGCTTCCAAATTTCTCACTGATTTGAAATAATAACTCGGTGACTTTAAATAAATTGATATCATAAAACTAATTTAATGTATACTTACCAAGAAGGGTGTGACTCTGATTTAATGAAGCTTGAATGAAATTCACGTACTTGTCGAAAGTATATAAAACGCGGTATTTTTTGTTTTGATGATCATACATTATTAAGGTACTTGACATTTCAGAATCATGTGATTCCACTTGTAATCCAATAATAATCACACCGTTCTTCTCTTGGCCAAGAAGTTTCCATTGTTTTGTTTTTCCTGATATATAAACATTAATTTTCTTAAGAGCTTATTGCGAATGACACAACTATGCTTTCACATTAAACTAAACTTAAGGAACCATTCAATAATTCAGATCTTACCTAATTCACTCAAGTATTCAAAATGTTCTAGTATCGACGCTGGAATATTATGGAGAGTTACCATAATAAACGGAAAATGAAATCACGTCGAAAATGACACCATGGATTAGACTATTAATATTTCCGGGGTGTATAATTTGAAAACTGTTACACATATACCGGTTTCATTTTTATTCCTGTAGCACGATAAGGTTGTTAAGATTTGATGGTGCACATCGCTTAAAACATGTAAACAGTCGATTCCGATGCTCATAGAAACATGGTTGTCACCTCTGAAATGTATTGATTACCTTGCTTGGCTATGAAAAATATATCGAGGAAAGTCGTCTGCAGTTTAAACTTACCATGATTACTCTATTGTATCATGCTCATCGACCAGAGATATACAAATGAAAACCCAAGCGCTACCTTCAAGGGCAGAAGATGATATCACGGCGATCACAGCTATGATTCTTTAAAATATGTACCTATGTACTTCGTAGAGTTGTACTCGTTATTACAATACCATCAAGTTATGATCTAAGTGAATAGCAATTGGGAACCAGAGAAATTGCAAATGTGGGTTTCATCACATGTATACTCTCCACCTCTTGTGATAAATTTACAATAGATTTCATTGACTTTCGGCATAGTTAATAGTCTTATAAATTTGCAATTTAGGAGTACAATTCACGCTAAAGTTTCTACGAATACCGTCACTAGTCATGAGTATGTATTTTGCCGTATTAAGTTAAGTGGAATAGAATTTCCTAGCTAATTTCATTTGGTGATGAAACGAAGTTTCTGAGTTATGATAATGATCGGGGAAATAACGGTGAAGGATTTGACTATACGATTTTTATAATCTTCTAAGATAGAATAAATAATGATATATCATTATTTACAAAATTATTATAAAGAGTGCCATAAGTTAGATAAATTACCATTAATAGTTGACTTCGAATTTAAGGTAATAGAAACTGATATTCAATTACTAAAGTATTACAGTCGAAACATATGTTTCGACTGTAATACATATGTATGGAAAAATAGCAAAAATAAGAAGTAAAAAAGTGAATTGAAATAAGAATAATTAGAAAACTACTATAATAGTAAAGCAATTTATAGGTTCTTTCAATGATTCCCCCTTCTTTTCAATGATGACCCTCAAACTAAATTAAAAACCTTCATCAAAGTTATTTTTTCCAGATTAACATTTATATTTTCGGAGCAAAGAATATAAACGGTTTGTAAACCTGATTTTAAACCCCTTTGATTTAATACATAACTTATGAGTTTAAAGTACTAATAAAAATCTTGAGAATGTTTTTCAAGCAAAATTTGATCAGACTGAAATGTTAAATTGGAAACTATCGGGAAACAATTTTACATTATGTACACACAGAATGATCAAACCAAATTATTTAAACAAATATTAATGCTCCATCACACCTGTCAGTGGCAACTTTCATGGAAATAAAACCAACCACAACTCTCAATGACAAATTCAAACTGCCGATTTTCACGCTACTGCGCATGCGCGTTTACCTCCAATCAGACTAGCAGGTGTTCGGCCTAGATCGCCTAGATGAACACAATAGAGCAGATAGAGCTCGTATCAGCAGTGCCTACGAGATGTGTTGTTGATGATCGATTCGTTCAAAATGATCGAATTACCAAGTGAATGAAATGACTCATGATTCAAACAAGTCGATCATCCGTTCATCTCCATTTCCGGTCTCTTCGTTCATCCCCGTTTCCGGTTTCGTACCCGTATTTGAATCATAATGCTGTCCCTAATAAATAAATCAACGATTACCAGGTTTAATATTTAATGTTTTCAGTTTTAGCTAATGTGAAATTATACTAGTATTTATTATTGTAAAACCTTTGTCAAATTACACGCAGCCGTGTACATTCTACAATTTGTGGTCATATGTTATTATTAACATAAAGGAAGGGAAATTTTACAGCAAGAATTAAAAGTGTCACCTATAATGCATATGCCATTTTGATGTTGAGGTACCAAATCTAAGTATTGCAAAAATATGAAATTTGAATACTTTAGAAAGAAAATACCTCAGTTTCTTCACGGTGGAATTTGATTTTTGGAAAATACTGAATCATTGAACTGAATATGAGGTTGAACATATAGGCACAACCTAGACTAATTTCGTCTGTGGTACAGGTAAATAAATACAGGTACTTTCATTGACTAAGTAAAACATATCACAATACTTTTGAAAACTAAAGTGCAGACTACTGTCTC
Source organism: Rhinocypha anisoptera (assembly GCA_011762765.2). Taxonomy (NCBI): domain Eukaryota; kingdom Metazoa; phylum Arthropoda; class Insecta; order Odonata; family Chlorocyphidae; genus Rhinocypha; species Rhinocypha anisoptera. The sequence goes on from WURS02474421.1 coordinate 2,021,234, forward strand.
ATTTCAGCAAAGATACTTGGCCTGCATCTAACAGTAATTTATGCATAAATAATAAAAATGCATTGTGCCACATATTTTTGCATTAGGAAGAGAAATAAAAACCTTGCAATTCTAATATGGAGAAATTCCACAGAGTTAACCCTGAAACAGTTTCCTTTATTTTTGCATTCATATACCTTTCAACAAAATAAATCAAATTATGTATAGATATATCAATATTCATATAATAACTTAAATAGTGTTTTGCCCTCATGTCCTTAGTGCTGAAATGATGACTGTCAATGTATGTAAATAATAAAAGTGAATTGTGCCTCATATCTTGGAACACATCTTCCACATTCATCTATCTTGGAACACCTTTCAAAAAAATTAAATGCAGTACATATATCAATGTT
>WURS02474421.1:2029316-2051319 GCA_011762765.2 Rhinocypha anisoptera
AAATGTATCGAGCTAAAAGGTGATTATGTAGAAAAATAAAATGTTTATTTGCAGAAAAAAATTTGTTTTATTCAAAATGTCACTGACTTATCTAAGCGCCCTTGTAACCAAATTGTGGTCTGAGTCTGAAACAGCTCCCAGATAGCTTTTGCTATTGAAAACACTTCCTAAATCTCTGGCTAATGAAGATGCAGTTTAACTGATATTTCTTTGTGTACCCCAGTGCTTTCCAAGTACTTGTGTTTCCTGTGGTGTTTGTTACTACCACACTTCTACAAAAATCCACTAATTTATCCCCACGATCATTTCTTATCCCATAATCATGTTCACCTACTTCTTTTCCTTTTCCCAAGACAAAATTCCAGTCCCCCATCACTCCCAATTTTTTCCCCCCAGGTATTTTGTCAATCAATTCCTTCATCTGATCATACAACTCATCTATTTCTTCCTCCCGGTGGCCACCTGTAGGCCACTGGGAGGAATATTTGAATTAGAACTAAGTTAGTTGGATCAGCTGTTACTTCTACCATGATTATTCTAACTGCTCAATGTGAACTACCCTCCTTCCTAATTTCTCACTCAGAACTATGGCTACCCTATGCTGACTCTTCTTCCCCCACTATAGAATATCCAAAAGCCATCTCTCCATCTTACCTCACTAAGCCCTAGTACATCTCTTCCTACTTTGTCCATCTTGTGTTTTATGTTCTCTAACTTTACTGCTCTTAATATCATCCTTACATTCCACTTCCCTACTATAATCATTGCAGCCCTACTCATTTTCTTCTCTGGAGTGGTGGTGTTGCAAGGATTTTGTGAGATGACGACCGTGGAAACCTTGCATCTCCCGCTGCCAGGCACGGCACCCGCCCCAGTGGGCTGAGTTACTGAGATTCATTTTCATTATGTTACTCATCATGGTCTTGGAAGTATATAATTAAGGTGGTTTTTCCAATTCCTGCCTCAGTTTTATTTTTAAAATGACACCATTACCTAAATGGCCACCACTCTGGGGAACAGATGCCTTTGAAGCCGCATCACTGAGTAGCAGATACTCCAAGGACTACATTATGTCTGACTCCTACCCTTCAACCTATATGGGTTACCCTACCAGGAGTGAAAATCATTGCTTTAACCAGTGCAGCTCAAAGGGTCATTGGAACAAACAAGCCCTTCCACCATGTCAAGGTCATAGTCCATGGGGAGGGACTAAATCTATATGCATATAAAATAATTACTTAATAATATTTTCATTATATCTTCATCTTTCAAGCCCCTACCATAAATTCTTTTCTCTTTGAAAAATTTCTCTCTCTCTCACTCGCATTCTTAACGATACATGTTTTCTTTCAAAATGCTGCATTCCTCTATGCAAAATGCATAGAGGTGAGATGTTCCATCTGCTTTAATTTATAGCCTACTGTTTTGCTATTAAAATTTACCAGTCACTTTTCAGGAATCACATTAATTTAAGTCTCTTAGTAAAACCTATTATTACCTTTTCATCTTATTAGTCTAGCACTGATTATTTAATACATATTCTAAGGTCTACAAATTGACTTACATGCCAATTAAAGCTTAATCATCCACAAATGTAATTGAGCTATGATTGGTTATCGTTTGGCAGCTGAATAATTATCACCATTTTATGTCCCTTATTTAACCTAAAGAAACTATGTACATTATTTTCTAATTTCCATGACTTAGAAAACCATATCTGGCTCAGGAAATAATACTGGCTCCCCATTCTTTTGTGTGATTTTCACATACTGCAGTGCCCACGTTCACTTATCAAAATGACTTTTAGGTGTAACATAGTGATTGTGCAAATTGATACTCTAATCTATAGTATCTTCTTTAAGCTACTTTCTGTTCATCTCAAACAAATAGCTACTGCTTAAAGGTGGGAAATTCGGAAGAACATGCAATGTCATCCAAGATTATGCAAACAACATATGTTGAATACATTTTCTGAAATGTTAGCAGGATTTCAGGTTTATTTGTTTATTAACCTCAGGAACAGGATATTAAATCAGTACATCCTAAACAGCACATCACAAGCACATATTATAAGACAAAATTATGGGGAAACTTAGTAAATCATATAAAAAGCAAATCAGACAAGAGAATGAGAAAAAAATCTTAATTATAGACGGAGAACACATAAAATAATTACAGGAAAGCAATGCAGAAAAGGGGAATTAGTAACAACTGTGGTTAATACGATACATGGTCTATTATCTTTCTCATTTCTTTTATAATTTTAGATAGATGTTTTTTGCATTAAGTTGGTAGTTTATTAAAAATGTCTGGTCCCATTAATTTGGGGCCTAGTCTTGCTGGCTTCATTCTGTTAAAGGTATGTGAAGATTAGAGAGAATATGCATTTAGTGAAAACTAATGTGAATTCATTTCACATTTTCATCGATATTCTTGCTTTTAAGTGACTAGGAAAAGTATACATATATCCATATAAATGAGTGTGATAAGAGTCCAAGATTTTGAATGTTGAAAGGTAGGGTGAAAAAGGAGGCTTGAGAGCAATGATGGGGATGGCCTTTTTTTTGCATAGTAAGAAGGTTGATTACAAAGCATAGCAAAGCAGTAAATGCTGTGAAATAGAAACATTTAGTTTCTTCACAAAAATTATCAAAAAAAATACTGAGCTACTTGATCAAAATATGTTAAATAATTTAGAATTATACTATAATGTCTCTCTTGATGAATGATGCAAAATTAATTGATTTTGGTGTACTTTCCTTTAATGGATATAAATCACCCCAAAGTAATTCCTTGTCCATTTTGTTATACATATTTGGAGAATCCAAAAACTGTATTAATTATAAAACTAAATGGATTACAAAATTTTGTTTGTAGTGGAGTAATTCAAATATAAATACTTTTGATAAAGGTTAAATAAATTTATTTTAGAAACATTATTTTATGAATTTATAAGGAACAGGCATTACTTGGTGGAATAACTCCATCATAAAGTTTCAGAGGAAAGAAAATACTATCCACACCACATGGGCGTGGTTAATAAATTTGTTGTGAAATTGCTGTTTTTTCTTTACTCTGAAACTTCATTTATGAATTTAGTCCTAACAAATAAAATAATTCAGTGATTATGTTAATTCAGTGTCAAATTTACTTTTTCAAATTCTGTGGCAGAGTTTGAATCCTCTTGTGCATTCTTCTTCCTCTAAAGTACACATTATAAATTTGTGACTATTGAGAAATAATCATGTTTGAGTAAAATTTTATCAACACCTTCAACCCTATATATTGACATCAGGGAAATTATATATAATATAACTTACTATTGAATATTAAAATTTGTTCTTAGCTTTCAAGTCAATTCATTACATATTAACACATTTAAAGAGAAATACGTAATGGCTTTATTTAGTCATATTTTATCTGATATAGTTGAAATAATTCATTCTATTAATTCAATAAATGTGCTACAGGCTCTCTTTGTATTTAGGTTGTCAGAAAATTTTTCACAGAAATGTAATATTTTATGGGTACTCACATTTTCTATTTCCCCAATACATCCAAACATTAGTTTGGGTGTATTTCAGAACTGATTGTAATATCCTGTCAGTTAATATAATCTGAGATGAAAGATTTTAACATTTAATTTCAAAGAAGCATGAATAATGCAAAGACTTTTTATTTTATTCAAAGGCTCTCTACAAGCTGCTTGCAAACTAATTACAAAACTAGGTGGAGAAGTAATTGAATGCCTTACCATAATGGAGTTGATTGATTTGAAAGGCAGAGCTCGTGTTCCAGCTTCTGTATTCTCTCTGATACAGTTTTGAGATTAGATTGAGAAAACCTTTGATTGTTCATTCCTGTATAATGTTTATAAAACCCGTATGTCTGAATTCCTAACCATTATGACAAAATAAATACATTCCGGGTGCATCTGGCATGCACATAGATAGAATTTTTGCATGTGTAGAATTTTATACAGAAAATAAAGATTGTGGAAAAAGTGTTTCATAACCCTTTAAAATTCATTAAAGTAGTTGATTGCCTTGTTTTAATAAAAATATTTGGTATTAAAAGGTATTTAAGATGAAAATAAATAGCACAACATTGTTTCATGATGGGCACACTAATGCTTTTTTCATATGGGTATAATGTCAAAGGAATGTTAAATTAACACTAATGCTATTTAATAAAGTTACTTCATGTATTATCATTGAATTTTTATTTAGCTCCTCAGGATAACCATTTTATTTAAATTAATAATTCTATAATAAAAATAATTTGATGAGATTTTATATTTTATTTGTATTATAAAATCGATAATTTCAGGCATAATTTTATAGAATTATTCATCCTTAGTTACAAAAAATCCACCTGTGGAATAAACAATTGTTTTATTACTAATTATTCCCTTACATTTATTTAATATGGTATTTAAAAAGAAATAATTTTATGAGCCTGTTTTTTGCACCTAGATCTTAATTTTGTCAATGACTATAGTCATTGATACAATTTTTGTATGTGTATGTGCACATGCTTAAAGTTTGTTGTTTGGTTTATTAAGTTTGTCTTCTTAAGTCCGTGTGTTTTTTGTGATTGCTTAAAATGAAATGATTTAAAGTTGGTTAAATTACGCAGTCAATATGTACTATTCATCAATTGATCTCTTGTACATTCAAAACATTCATTCATTAGTATTTTCAATCTAAAGATTGGTTGACTGCAACCCTCCATTTTTCCCTAAGTTCTCTCTTACCCCATGGTAGTTTTTCTTTCTAACATCACTTATAAGTTTTTCTATATATTTGTCCCTCAGCATTACTCAAAGCCTTCCCTTCTATTGTATTCTTCTCAAATGCATTGTGCCTCAGGGCATCCACCCACCTTGTTCTTCTTTTTCATATTGTACTCCAAATTGACATCTTCCCCCACCTTTCTGTACACTTCCTAATTATCGTCTAGATCTTCAGCATCCCTCTCCAGGAGCATGCTTCGAAGGCTTCTATTTTTCTCTGGTCTGCTATTCCAATGGTCCATATCTCTGATCCATAGAGTGCCAGTTGGTGTTTTAAGTTTATTGAGCTTTTATCTATGAAATATTTGACCCTCTCATTTGCAGAAAGAAGGACCTTATAGCCTCTAACAATGAGGTTGAAATGTTGTTTACTGTGAAATGCTGTACTGGCTCTTGATCATATAGGCAGTAAACACCACGAAATTTGGTCTGTGTTGGTGCAGATTCACATATACCACTCCTTGAAAGTGTTTGTAACAAATGCGTATACACATTACAGGAAATTTTTTTCTAAAATACAATTTTTCCTCTCAAAATTGTTTTCCGTATTCCTCAAAAAACCTTCCGTATTCCTTTTATAAATATATTTTAGAATACAAAAATAAATAATCCCAAACAGTAACTTCACTTCTCCGAGGGAACTTCAATTGGTGATTTCTTCTCTTTCTACTGTATAATCTAGTCAGTATCTCTCCCTTAATATCCGAAATTGTCTATTTTAACTACATATGCTGTGGTCTTTGAAGTAATTCTGTTTATCAACTAACTTATTTTCCTACCCTTTGTAAATGCAATATGCACATAAGTGTTGAAAGGTATCATAAAATTTAATCAATAATGGCAAACTTAGAGAATTTTGGCTTAATTGCCATAACATTGTTCATTCGTTTACAATATTGCAAACGAATGTATGATTTCAAATACAAATTACAATTTGATTTTAGTTATGAAAGCGCCTTATTTTAGCTTGTGAGATCCAAATTTCTGGTTCGACCTACTTGAAATTTCTCTTTTTTAGGTTTCACCATTTTTAAGTGCAAAGCAGCATCGAACGGTAATTTGTGAAGAACATTAATTAACTTTAGTCTCATACATTTTCTTCTGCTCTGTACTTGCATCATTTTCTTCTTATGTTTGCGCGTTTTCCTTACATGGCCAAAATTTAGGTTAAAATTAATAAATATCTATAAACAAAATGCGTATTATATGAATCTTATAAATGTACCGACTACAATTATAACATGGCTGAGTGTGGCTGAGGCACGGCAGGGGCGTATACGGGCGTATACCTTGAATAAGATGTTTTTATGATCTAGGGGCAAGAGCCTAGATAACCGCAAAATTGTAAGTTCTCGGGATGATTTTAGCCAGATGTTAGTAAACAGTTCCATACAATCTGTGTTCCGAATTGTTTTATTCTAAGTTACGGCAGTTACTATCATTACCGCTAGGGTTATTCCAGGTTATTCGATATCTCGCTTGTTCCCGATCGCTGAACTGACGAAACGATAAAAAAAGCTATATATATCGACCATAACTAACTAGACATTTGCTATGCGATATCCGAAATATTTTAGTTTTCCCAAGTTGATTATGTGCGTCAGTAAGTTTCATTCGGGATTGAAAGAACGAGTAGCTGTAAAAATAATGGAAAATGACAGCCTCTCGCAGTTATAATTCTTAGTCTAAAATACAAGTTCCGTACCGACGGGTTTAAGATGCAACTGAGTAAATTTTGCTGACTTTTTCCATAGTAATATATTCTGTGATCAACATTTTTATATTTGCATTATAACACGAGCGGTTATTGCCCTATTGTAGGCATAGTAGGAAATTAAACCTTAACGCCTTATCAACTTTCAAGATGTCAGTCCATAACCAAACGAGTAGTTTCGCCCTCGCTTCCCTTACTGCAACCTACACTGATTCGGAAGGAGAAGAAGAAGGAGTTGAAGAAGAGGAGGAGCCTGAAGCAAATGAAAAATCTCGTGGAACCCCAGGAAGTAGTGGAAATTCCAATGTTAGTGCATCAACTCCACCGCTTGCTGTTAAAAGTAATGTTTTTAGACCTACTCAAGTCCGTCCTGCTCGTTTAGTGTCGTATCATGACGACACACTTATTTCGGATGAAGAAGGTGTTCCAGGTGAAGATCATTTTGAGATAGACAGTGGTGAAGTTCATGATGTGGAAATGACGATCGAAGAAAGAAATGGCAATGATGAAAACCAATTACACGGTACCAAGGATTTCTTAATTGAAGAGGAAGAGGATGGCATTGCTATTCCACCCGAACCACCAGGAAAATGTCCCGTGGAATTGCAAGAAAAAATATTTAGGTTACACGAAAGAATGCTGGCTGGAGGACTCGACATGAATCGTGTTATTCAACAGAGAAAAGATTTCAGGAATCCCAGTATATATGAAAAGCTAATTCAGGTACTTTTGGTATTTTGTCTTGGTTGATTTGTCTTTACTTTCAAATGCAACTGTTTAGTACAACGTTGAATTCATATTTTTATAGTTTTGCGGGATAAATGAAATGGGCACAAATTATGATGCCAGCGTCTATGACCCCCAGCGATGGGGACAGGAGTCTTTTTATGAAGAGTTGGCTAAAGTACAAAAAACGGAAATGGATCGTAGAGAGAGAGAAAGAAGAGAGAAAGCCAAAGTAAGTAATCTTTGGTTTAATCGTTATTTGAAAAACTTTGTACCTTTTTATAGTAGAGATTTTTAGAATATCTGTTTTGGGCAGCCGACCGGGTTAACCTGGTCGGTAGCGAGTTCGCCAGCTAATCCAAAGTTCGCGGGTTCGAATACCGCCCAGGGCATGGTTGTTGTGTTTGTCCAGATGGGTTTTTCTATGACTTGAAGAGGTGCAAAATGACCATAGTTGTCGAAGCACCCTATAAACGAAAATACTATTACTACTGTTTTGGGCATGTTCGTAAGGCAGCAACAGCGAAATCATATCACCAATGTCAATAGGCATTTCTATTTTAATTGAAAAAGCACACTATTGAACCTAAAGATTGGTTTAGTAGGTGAGGATAGAGCTCACCTTATACTAAGCCCAACAATGTGAAAATTCACTAATCAGGGTATGGGTGCCAGTTACTTTCCCTGTGTCGCCTGCAGTTTCCCAGGAAGATCTTTTTCTCAGTAAATCACTCAGATCGGGTTTTCTGCCGTCACCAGGACTTTAACTAGAGTCCATCCTTTTCAGTAGCCAAGCTATCTCCCCACTGGTCTACTACATCCTACAATATTGAATACACCGAACGAGTTTTCCTCCTCCATATCATAACATTTTGATGGTATTATAGTAAGAATAACCTTATTAAAAATAGATATTTGACATTATTGAATTCATAGAGAAGCAAATCCTATATGAGTAGTCCTTATGAGAGAATTTAATTTATCTTTATTTCTATTGGTTACAAAGTAACAGAAATCGTCAATGGAAATTAAGCCAGTAGAAAATGTACATGAAATAAAAATAATAGGCAAATATATTAATCTAAACAGGAGAACTAATAAGCAAAAGGAGCACAAAAACAATTCAAGTACACAAGTACAACACAAGGGAAGGAAGAAGATATACATATATATCATGTTTTGCAACATTGGCAGTTGTTGAAAAATTCAGTGACACTGTAATGAGCCTTCTCCAGAAGGAACTGCTTTAAACACTTCTTAAAATTATTTATTGACGAGATGGATTTTATAATGGATGGTAAGTTGTTGTAGATGATTGAGGCTGATTGTTGTGGGCCAGGTTGTTCTAATGACGTGGAAAGCTGCAATAATTGGATGTTATCGCTATTACGAGTGTGGTAGGAGTGTACTTCATGGTGGGCTGGGAAAATCTGAGGGTTTTTTTTTTGACAAATATGGCACAGTTTAAAATGTATAGGGATGGAACTGTAAGAATAGACTGGTTAATGAATAATGATCTACCAGGGGTGTGAGAGGGCAGGCAGAATATAGCCTTTAGTACTTGTTTTTGCAGAGAGAAAATCTTACACGATAGACTGTCATTTCCCCAGAAAAGTATCCCATAAGTGATATGGGATTGGATTTTTGCATGGAAAAGCAGTGTTTAAGTGTCAAGGGTGACAATTGGGACTAGTTTCCTAATAAGGAAGATGCCAGCTGTAATTTTTTTGTAGTGTTATTTATGTGGTAAATCCAGTCAAGGTTTTCACTGATCATTAGTCCAGGAAAGTTTACTGATTGGGATCGGATGAGGGATCTCTTATTTGGAGCAGGATGCTGGTAGAGGGAGGTTTTCTTATTCTTTCCACCATGAAGAGAATATCACTTTTGTTGTAAAAAAAGGTGGAAGGAATGAGTGATTTCAAATGTTGCTTTCTTCCCTCATTTCTGAGCTTGTATGTGTTCAAATAATAATTGGGATTCATTTTTTATATTGTCCTGATAAGTTTTATTTGTTAAAAAAAATTTAAAACAAGTTTGATAATTTTAGTATGACTTGTCACCCATTTTGTGCATTGTATATCAAAGTAATCATTTAGCCCCAAGAAGATTTCTAAATATGCTTGTTCTTATTGATTATAAAAACTAGTAATATAATAAACTATTTATTAATTCTACAGGAGTATTATTTTTTAATACCTCAGTTTCAGTGTCAAAGTTACTCATCAGGGGTAGATGAATGGGAAAATACGGATATATATTCAATACAATATGGGTTAGAGGGAGGGGGAATTTCTGGCAAGAGGGGTGAGAGGCTGAGTAATAATATGACAGAGGTTGAAATAAGAGAGGGGAAGGGAAGGGAGTTGGTTGGGATGTATACAAAAATTCATTGACAACTTAGTCGCTACAGGACATACATTACAATCTCCAGTTTTTCTATGGTGTCAAGTATCAGGCAATGTGTAGAATGTTTGTTTTCAATGTGCAGAATAACGGGCCTGGAATGCTTACTCCTAAAATGATAGATTTTTATAGAAAAATAGCATTATTAGTTCTCTCCAGTGGATGAAAATGCCTGTCATGCAAGTTGAAAGACAGCAGATTCTGTGACTTTCACAGAATCTGTAGGCCCAGTACCCAAGAAGTATAGTTCATGGTATCGGCCATTACTTGGTGGAAACGATTCATAATAACCATAATTGAAACACTTTTAATTTCCACGAATTTATTTTCAGAACTACCTGGGTTTTGACTCACTGAGTCATCATCAGTTACTACCCTGTTTCGAGGGTAGTTTCGAAACCTGAATAGTTCCAAAAATAAATTAGTGGAAATTGACTTAGTGTTTCAATTATCTTGACCCAAAAAGTAATTCACCTTGGCTTAGCTGGAGATAGTCAGAGCCTTCACATAGATTTTAATCTGATTCACTATTTTTTTCAAATTCTACCATCTTTAAATTTCATCATCAAAAGATTTTTAGTGGAATTGGGAATGAATCCTTTTTCCTATCAAGGAATCATTTTTGAATTTAGATTATTTGACCGCTGAGTAAAGGGTATTTATTTGGAAAATTCGACCACACATGGCATTTACTTTGCCAATTTACAGTGTAACATGGAAATGAACATGAAATTTTTAAAATTTAATTTGAAATTAAAGAAAAACAATTTATTTTATTATTTTTTAAGTTTTGACTTTATTTCTTGACTTACATTATCCTTGTTACTTACTTGTACATTTATCCTTGTTTTAGGTGGAATATGTATCAGGCACAGCCCGTAAAGGCGGTGCAGTTGGAGGTGGTAGTGCCACTGTTGAAGTTGATGATGGAAAAAACAAAAGAAAATCTAAGTGGGACCAAGTTGGTGCTGGTGTGGGGGGTACAGTTGGTGCAGTGCATTTATTAAAACCAGCAGGTTTAATACAGGCACCTGCTGTGGGAACTTCAGTGACATCAGCTCCAGCATCATCATCAACCCAGCCTTTGTCATCACTAACAACAAGTATCACAGGAACTAAAGGCACAGTGATATCAGCATTTGGTTCTCTCCCAAAAAAGCCACGAGTGTGATTTAATTATATGCAGCATTCAATGTACCTTTCAAATTTTTTTATCTTTGTAACAGGCATTAGCCAAAAGTATGTAATTATTATAATATTAAATGGTTTCTGCTATCATGCAGTTTTTATAACCCATCATTCTTTGTCAATTAGAAACCTTTTATGCCTTGGTTGTAGCTCTTGGTGAAACAAAGTCATACCCATATCCTTCACTTTTACAACTGTGGGTTCTAAGTATGGAGTGGACATTATATACTATAATGACGGGCTCGGTGGCGGTGGGGTAACGTCCTCGTCCGCCAACCTGAAGGTCACGGGTTCAAATCCCGACGAATTTTTCAATCTCCAACTAGGGCATGGATGGGTGTATCATCATTGTTATTAAAATTGTTATAGTGTCCACCATAATTGGCCTATAGTGCTGTGAGTGGACGGATGTAAAATAAAAAAAAAATAATTTAGAAGATTCAATTTGGGAGTTTACTTAAGGTGTTCGTTATATAGTTTCTTTGGGCAGTAATGAATTGATTTACAGACATTTAAGAAAGAGACCGCAGTAAAGCTGAGTAAAATACTTTGCCACAATAGGATTTCAGATTAACTTTTCTGATTTCCTATGATCTATTTAAAGTCCTCGTCAATTTTAGCAGTTAATGAATATGGCAGGAATGAAAGAAACCTGAAAGTTCTCCTACCGCATCAAGTTAACTGTTGTGATAATTTGGGTGAAAAATCAAGTGAATAATTGAGACATTTTATTGGAAGCAAAAGTTAACCACATTAAGTATTAAGCATTCAAAAAGAGGAAGAATGCAACCAATAAATATCATTGGGTTACTATTTTTGATGAGTGTAAAGAATACCAATGACAGATATGAATTCAACTTTATTTCACTGAGAAGGTTTAGATAAGGGTTTCTCCAAGACCTCGTGTGTTGTGGAAATGGGGTCTATTTTATTGAATAAATGATACGGGTTGATAATAGGTTCTATTTTTAAAATGAATTTGAAATCGACTTCAGGGATTGGTGCCATCTTAGTGACTATTCAATGATTTAGCTTTGGAAGGATTATAAGTATTGAGAGTTGGGAGCAGTATCAATTTTAATTGTTGGTTGCTGTTCATTTTTCACTTCATAAAAATTTGTTTATTTTAATTTTCCAGTGCCCAATGTAACAGCTGCATTAATCCAGCCATAGAATGCCAAAGTTCAAAATTCCCATTTATTTGGGATTAATTAATTAGAACATACCAAAAACTGGTTTTGTAAATAACATTTGTCAATCAATTAGAAATAATACCTTAGATTTTACATCATCTTACACTCTGTGGGTCTTTGAATTTTGCAAAAGAAAGTGCTATTCTATACTTAAAGAGATGACCTCATTCTGACTTTTCTTTAGATAAACATAGAAGAGAAAATATGGTTACCCATGTATGTGATGTAGTTCTTTACTTTGATGCTAACATGTCAGTCCATTCTTTTATTGCATTTGGTGATTCTTATTGTTCCTTAGGTGCCGCCTATGATGTTTTAATTACAGGTTCTAAGGAATTATGCATTAATAGAAAACTAAATACCTTAATTTCTTGCCTTTGGTACCAACCTGCAATTTTGTTGCCATATTATATTTATTTGCATAATTTAACATTTTACTTGTACCCTGTGACAAACTACTATGTATGAAAACAGTGTGAAGGCTCTCGTGGCATGAAAGTCATGAAGGCTGCATTATTCAGGTATTCACCACGTATAAAATCTGTTTTGATGATGGTTTCGCCAAGATTGCACTTGGCGACTTCAGGTTGAAGTGACCTGAAGACACCAAGTGCAGTCTTGTCAAAACAGATTCTATACGCGGTGCATACCCGAATAATGCAGCCTTCAAAACTACTATGTAATTGAACTTAACAATAGTAATTAAGGTTAGAAATCACAGCATTTGTAATGATATACTTGTTTTCTTAAATATCAGTGCAGATATAAGGCACATCCATAATAGTATAATTTGCAGAAAAATATCAAATATATGAAGAACTAGAAATTACATTCTTCTAATTCCTTAACAGCATAAAAAACCCTGTCCAGCAAATGGGCTTTTTAATTTATTTTAAAAAAGGAGTAGCTTATAGAAATAAATACATGAATTTGATGTTAATTGCTTATGAACACTCAATCTTTTGGGCCGATCTCAGTCAAATGTAAACAGATAAGGGGAATGCAAGTCATCTTAATTTCTTATAACACTCATAGTTATACACCATAGAATTCTTAACATACTCCTAAGTTAGCCATAGTATATAATAAAATATTTTAATTAACACCTGATAGGTTATTTTTGTTATCAAAATATATTAATGTGGCTTATTTATATTTTATTCAATTTTATCAAAATACTGAATAACAAAACTGGTTCAGCTGATCATTCTAATTTTGTGTGAAGGTATGGGTGATAGTCTGTTTCAACTGACTATCCTAGGAACAAATTTATTGGTTTCAAGTATGACTTTGTGGAAGTATCAGATATCCGTTATGAAACGATGACTACTTAGTATTATTCCACAGGTTTATTGACAATCTGCAATAAATCTGTTGAGTTGTACTAAGTGGTCGTTAATTCATAATGGATAACCTAGGAAGGTTGGTTTATTAAAGAGAGAAAATTAAGTTTAAGCCAAATACCAAAGAGTAAGGGAGGTATGATTACACATATTATTAAGTAATGTGTTATGACTTTGAGCATTGGTAAATATGTACAGATTAAAAACAAATTAAATGCAATTCTGTACTCAATATATTTTTATTTCACACAAGTAATCCAGACATTTGAAAAAACAAGAGACAATTTATACAGTTTCCACAATTCAAATTCAGTTTGTTTAACAAATATGATGAAATTTGATGATCTAAAAAAACTTTTATTTTCTTTTAAATTTGGATTAAGCATTCTGGCCAAAATATGCATTCAAACTATACCAAGTGTGTAATTATGGATGGAATACTCATTGTTGTAAAATATAACAGTAGATTTCCATGATGAAAATCAACGATGTATGCACATGCTGTGTTGTTACTACCATCAGGTTTTGTATCTGTACCGTTGGTTCCGGTTGCGTTATTCCCATCACTGGCTACGTTACCTTAATTAAGAAAAAAGCTCGTTTACTAATTTTTCATTTCCTCAAAATAATTTATTTTCTGATGAGTGTTCTGCTAGGAACTAAATTATTGGAAAAATAAAATAATTAACCCAGTTTTCTCACCAATACAGAATAAAATAATGTTCAGTATAAGGAAAGTGGCTAAAATAATTTTAACGGCCATTTCCTTCGGGTATCTTAAGCTTTTAAAAGATACTCGGAAATTATAAAACTGATGTTATTAAATCGCTCAGACACTAAATTGACTGTGTCATTCAATATCCTCCGAGTTTGTTCCGGCCAAATTTGTTTGAGTAACAACTAAATAAACGCAATAATGGCCCTGTATCCAAGTATTTTATATTAAATTCAAATATGTATCCAACAAAATTAATTCTAAAAAGATACTTTGTCGTACTATTACCGTTAAAATATCCTGAAATACAAAGTCATTATTTACATGTTAACAGAAACATCCAGCAATTATTTGAGTTGACCTCCATAAGGATAGAAGAAATGTTTAGTGCGCTCCACGTGCTAGAATCTGTAAGCTCGGTAGTGATATTCCTTTCCCCGGATAAGTATGGAGAACGTTCAGATATAGCCACATAGACATAATTTTGTCATATGATTGTTCGATCTTGTAGATGGTAGCCTACTTTTTTGTTGGTTTATGTATCATGTGGACGGGCCTCACAAAGGATTTACGCCCGCAGTGGAATTGTTGGGCGTCTGACGCATAGTGAATATTATAGAGGTTGTAGATGGCGGACTCGTAGTCGTTGAAAACAACTGGGTGAACAGGGAATAATCGTAAATGGCTTTTACAGTCGTCACTTCATGTATGTGCACAGGAAATGTGCCAAATTCATGCCTTAAATGTGACACTATGACAATTTGGTGCTTTATTTTTTGTGTAATTGGAAGAATTGCGTTACCATACGTTTATGTCTAGTGAGATTTGATGTTAGCCTGTTAACGCATTAGATGAACATTCTTACGCGCCGTCGCGTGTAAGGGAAGGATTGTTATATTGGAAAACTCAAAATGGGAAACTGTTTCAGCCGATCCAGATCTCCTGGAACTTCATCAAAGAAGGATAGTTCAGGTCTAGTTGGAGGTAGTGGATCAAGTGGCCTTGGAGTAGGAGGAGGTGCATCAAATTCACTTGTTACTGGCGTCAATAAAGATGGGGGAGGTGTGGGAGTTTCTGGAGGTGCTTCTGGTGTGACTGGTGCATCATCATCATCTTCTGGCGTAGGCTCACATGGAACTTTAATTGGCGGTCATCATGATAGCGGAGGCGTTGGGACTGGTGGTGGCGTTGGAGGTCGTGAAACTAGAAATGGCCCTATGCCGCCTATTCCAGAGCCAGAAGGTGGTGTTGGGGGCGTGGTTGGTCCACCTGGGTCTGCATCGGGAGGTATAAACGCCAAAATATTTGTTGCGCTCTACGATTATGACGCTAGAACGGACGAGGATCTAAGTTTCCGGAAAGGAGAACATCTAGAAATATTGAATGACACCCAAGGTGACTGGTGGTTGGCTCGGAGCAAAGCTACGAAGCAAGAAGGGTACATCCCATCCAATTATGTGGCAAAGCTGAAGTCAATCGAGGCAGAACCGTAGGTATTTTTTAAAATTATAGGCTTGGGTTTGCTTTGTTTTAACATGCTTTACATTTATGTATTTATTTTTAAGAGAACTGACATGATGAAAAGCATCAATCATCCAGAAGTTTTATTGGTGCTGCATTCCTTTATATTTTCCTTTTTCACAGAATTATGGCATCATTAATCCTATTTTCTTAATGCATACTGTTTATATTCAAGTTTCTAAATTTAGGACCTCCCTCGTTAAACATTAACGAAGGCGGCCCTAAATTAAGTTGTTTCCATTTAATGTATGACGTATCGCAAACCCTTTTGTTTCACTGCATTGAAGAGGCAAAAGTGAAGAAATATGTCTTTGGCAGTAAATTCGATGTTTTTTACGGGTAAATGTAGAACTTTGAAAGTTTACTAAACACTTTGTTAAGTGACAAGAAGTGATTCATTGTAAATTAGTGTACTAAATCCGCATCCTATTTTTAACTTTTACTATAATCCTTTTTGCAATCCTGGTGTAAACGGTAAGGATCTTTTACTTTGTTAGTACTTATGTTTTTAATGGCGGTTCTGTGTGTTTAGTGTGTTGATTTTTTAGAAGTGGACCATTCAGTGGTTTTGCAAAGACTTAATGAATCGGGTAATGCCTTGCTTTAGTTTCATAACTTGCCTGAATATTAAATGGGATGTACAGGAATCGATGTGATAAAGTTGCATATGACAGCATTCTGTTTTTCGGCATCGAAAGAAATTCATGTATGTAGGAAAATGCTATGTTGTGTTACTACCAAAGTTAAAAGTATTTGGCATCGGCCATACGGCCCCCTCTTGAACTGAGATTATATTTTTAATTCGTTTGGATGAGAAGGATCCCCGACTGAGGGAACTTATTAAATATACCCGAGAGTGGGTTGTGTAAATGTTGCATTTTTATTCACTCTAAATTGTTATTATATATTAAGCTAGTTTTCAGTCCTAGTATTACCCTGATATATTATGGTGTGGCTCATGCGTTTCTCAGTTCTATCACTCTTGAAATTTACAAAATTCAGGCTAGTAGACCTGTATCTTTCCCTTTTCTATTCATTGGTTTCCTAAAGGCTCACTAAAAGTTACTGAAATCAAGAAATTATTAGCACTGTACTTTTTCTCAAATTAAAAAAAATGCGGAAAAGCACATCTAGAAATTGGAATGTGAGTTTTTGTTTGTCCTCTATCTGTACTCTTTTTGCTGCAAAGTATTCATTGAGAGGAAATTTAAAAAAGAAGTCTGTAAATTGTGAAATGACGCTTTTTTATTTTCAAACATGAGGTAATTAATTGGTCAGAATTTACTTTCAAACCTCATTTATTGAGTATTGCCATTTTGCCCTCTCATAGCAAAAACTTAGTAAAAGAGGAAATTATTCATATACCTGCAATCCGGATAAAGTGAAAAAAACACTATCATAAGGAATTCCACTGCCAAGTCCTCTAATTTGATATCTTCTGTGGTGAGCTGCCTTTTCCACACTCAATAAATATTGATCCATATTATGTCTTCTGCCAACTTATTAAGTTGGTAGGTGATGCAAGGTTTTTTTATCATTTCACTTTCTCCTCATACATCTTTTTGAGGACATTTTCTTGGTAAGGGTCACATCGGCTGGTGATCAATTAATATTTATTATTTTATTAATTCAGACTTTGAGATTTATTGTTGAGATTATTTATTGAGAGATTCTTTGTTAAATAATAGTAGATGTAATTATTCACCATAGACTATACTACCTAAGTTTTAATGAGCATGATATTGTAATAAATATTTTTATTCATTTTACATTTAAGTATACTTTTCATGTTTATTCACATACATAATGAAGAGAATCATATGTAAGGAATTTGATTTAACTATGGCCATCCTGAAGAGATTATTAGTATAGTAATAAAAGTTATTGTCTCAGGCGTAACTTTATGGAATTTGCTCAGCATATTGGAGTAAGAGAAATACTTGGTAATTCCACACAAATTTGTGTGGAATTACCAAGTTTTTCTCTTACTCCAATATAGTGTAGTAATTGTTGTGTGGTATCCTTACCTTATTTGGAGCATAAAGGGAGAAGTTCTGATTTATTTTATTTTGCCTCTAAAAAACTTATTCGAGGATTTCATATCGACAATTATTCTCATCAATGTAATTTTTTAATAAAAATTTCACAAGAATGGAGAAATGTTCCTATAATCTAATATCCAAAACATTGTGAATTCATTCATCCTATTATATGTTTCAGATTTGTTTGACTTTGTAACTTATGACAGTACACATATGAGTAATTGAAAACCATGTGTGAAAAGTTAGGAAAAAACTTGATTTTTGATGCTGGGAAAATTATTTGTTCATATTGCCATTATAACTTATGGTGATTTTGTCTAAGAACTTTGACATAGTGTTTTTTAAACAATAATTAATCAAAGGATTGTTTTAGTGTATTGAATGGTGATACAGGTTTATTTCTATTATGGTAATTATAAATTTCATAGGAAAAAAGGAATCTGTCATTTGGCTAGTATTCACTTTGCCATCACATTTTAATAGGTAGTGTGAAATGAAATCAGGCCTGTTCACTCATGGTATCTAAAATTGGAGAAAATGAATAATCAAACTGTGTACGCAAGAATATATAAATGCCACAAAAAATTTCAGCAAGCTACCATGTTATAAAGGAAGAGTCAGGCATAATGAAAATAAAATTCAATTTTCCATGGAAAAAATTAAGCATGGCTTTATGGTCACAATATCATTTTCAGGTGAATTGCAATGTTATTTACATTATTCATAAGGCCTCATGTCTTGAAATGACACACCCAGTAAACCTTGATGGTATTAATTACAAAGTAATTAACTGTATTAGGGATTTTTATTTTATTTTAAACTAAGTATTGTTATAAAGAAGCGCTGTTATCTATCTTTTATTAGGCTAATTTTGAGTGTGGAGCATTTTATGCGTTGTTAGGAAAAAGATATAGACAAAAGTCCTGGGGCATATTCATAATGGATATCTAACTAACAACAAAAAATGACTCTCCATTATAATTTTTAATGTTAGGATTTCCCTAGTGCTAATTTAATTAAGGTAAGCTTATTTTCTGCTACTAGGTATTAAAATTTGGTTTCTCCATAGGATGTTAACCAACATAATTGTTTTTCTATTTGTACCTTATCAGCTTATTTTTTTCTTATGTCAAGGATTTATTTTCTCACATATGTGACAATATTTTGTTAGATTTAGCTTGAGGTAGTTACTCCTAATACCAAGCATGAAAATTTATTAGCTCCATAAAAATCCTCACAGTTCATTTTATTAATTTAAATTCAGCACTTTTACAAAATACATTACATATGCTTAAACAACCTAAGTTTCTGAACATTAAGAGTATTATGGTGAGGATGGATGAGAAACAGATGCCACTGCCTACTTTTGCAAAATCATGACTAAGTACCAGTTTGAGACTGCTGGTTGTTGCATCATGTTTTCATTATGAAATTTGGAATCCAATTCACTAATTTTTATTTAACTCCTCATGAATACAGTTTGAAAATCAGTTAATCATATGTGATGAAAGATAAATTACTAATAAAAATACTTGCATTGAATAAATCAAATCCAAGTTATCCTTGATGCATTGGATTATGTTTAGGTGTCACTTTTAGAAATATTTAGATAGATAAATTGAGCTAAATATATAATGTTTTTTAATGTGCAAATCCAAACCTTTCATTCATTTTCATGCCACAATTTATGCTAGCATTAATAAATATTAATCCATGAAGATTTACTATGAGTAGGTATTTTGCAACTATTATTAGTGCATTATTCTATGCATAGAAGTGTTTTTGGTGCAAACAAATAAAACTTAACATGCTGATTTCTAGTTTTTTTTCTTTTTTTGTATCTTTTCCACTTTCATCATATTGCTAGCATTTCATTTAGCATAGCATTCCTAAATAATTCATAGTCGGTTTTTTAAAGCCTTAATATGTATTTTTAGTGCCCCTTATTGAAATAATTTATAGCCTAAAGCTGCAATGACAATTTGCATAGTGCATGTACTTAATATTACATATTACGTATATTGCTTTCATCATTATCAAGCACTGTTAACATATACGATAATTAATCATCATTAAAGATACTTGGGGTTTCTGGAGGTATATTTTGAATGATTCTTGAACTTTTTTGTGATTTTTTAATCCATTATTGATGATCAGATCTATCTTGCCAGCCTCCTTATAATGCATTGACGAGTTTTGTTGTTTATTATTTATCAAACTAATACTCCTTCTGTAATTTTGTACTTGTTGTGGTGATTTTTCTTTTAACTGTCATGAATAGCCACAATGATTCATTGATACCCACAAGACTTATCTTCAAATTATACCTTTTGTGTAATTCAAGAGTAACTGCTTAGAGGAATTAAATAAATACAAACTACTGAAATATTCCCTTCAAAGGCTTGTTAAAAGTTATTGAAATCAGTTGGTCATCTGTGGTTGATATAAAAGTCAGTCTAACATGAATTACTTTTGGTTTACCTAGAATGGGCAAAATGGCAGAGGGAAAATCATGTGTGCCACGTTAACCATTTTTATTGTTAGAGTAAATTTAGGATCAAAAGTAAATAATTTTGTAGAAAACTTTTGTAAATCGGTATGCTGAAATACATCTTAGAGTAATTTTGTAAACTTACAGATTTTTCTATTTGTATCAATCTTTCTTGACATTCCATCATGCTATTTTGTCCTTCAATTACTATTTTTACTAGTTGCTTGTTTCCACTTTTAACAACTATCTCTGGATAAGTTTTACTTTCAAAACATGGGCTATGGTGGACATGGTTAGAATGTTATGTCATATCAATTTGTTAGCAAGAAATTCTTATTCAGCTAGGAACCTCATTATGCTTGCCTAAAAATTTAACCCCAACCTATATCCCTAACCATGACTTAATGTGTGGGCATCATATTGAATGATACTTATATACATTAAATTTTCTTGCTAATTAAAATTTTAAAGCTCAGGATAATAATAATAATATATTTATTAACCAAAGACCACACATGGTAGGATGCAGGTATAGGATTCGTCATAAGATTGAATACAGGTATCTCATATACTACATATATATGAATATATGTAGAGAGAGGTATCACATTACACATCATATAAATATATATAAAGAGGTATCACATATCATATACAGTCTCACATATACAGGTATCATATCGCTCGGTACATCAAAAAAATCATTCCTTTTTTTATTTTCATTTATGAATTCATTCAATGTATAAAAGGACTTCATCAATAGATAATCCCTTACTTTCTTATTAGGATGATAGGTTTGCTTAATTATTCAGGTCTAAACTGCCCTTCTGGTATAGACTACATTCGGAACTTAATACCTCATAATATATAACCACTGTGATCAACCCGAAGGTTGGTATGTTAAGTGAGGGTAGAGCTCACCTAGTACTAAGCCCACGGCGTGTGTATATGTATATGTGTGTATATATATATACAAAATATATATACACTCATGCATACATATCCAGTTACATAAGATACATCATGGTATATGCAATAGATTTTGACAGATGATCTAGATAGTGGAATTTCTAATTAAAGTGTTACACAAATAAGTAGCACTGAGTAACATTTACGTGTCTAGGAGATACTTGTAATATTGTAATTTCAAACCTCCATTTTTCTTTCATTTTTCAATGACACAGGTAATGAGTTCCATAGTTTAGAGGTAGAGAGAGAGACAGAGGGGGAAGAATGAGGAAGGCGGAATAGATAATGAGATGGAAGGAAACTGAATGACAGGGAGTGAAAGGAGATTGGCAGAAAGAGAGAGAGAGAGACAGAGCGGGGAGAAAGAAAGAGAGAGAAGGAATAATGAGTGCGACGGAATAGAGAATGGGAAAGAGGGAATAGATGATGAGAACAAAGGAAAAGAGAGTGAGAAGGAGAGATAAGATAGAAAGACACGGAGAAGAGGGAGAATGAAGGAGATAAAATATAATAATATCAATAAAAATAATAATGAATCAGCCTTTTGTTATAGAAAATTACGTCCTCAATGTTCTCTCTCTCATTTAATCAGTTTTAGAGATAGTTTGAGAGAATAAAAAACTTTCCTTTTCCACAAAATATATATATCTTTATTCACGACCGGTTTCGTCATTGTGAGACATCTTCAGTTTTTTTCCTTTCAAACCTGCAATGGATTTCCAACCGTTTCATTTTTCACAGTTTTAGAGAGTTAAGTTACTTTTTAGAGAAGAGAGAATGGTGGAGGGGGTGAACAGAGACGGTCAGTGAGTGGAGAGAGGATAAGAGCGGACAAAGATAATAACGGAAGCAGAAGAGCGAACTAGAGAGAAGGGGGGGGGGGAGAACTAGGAAAGACGA
>WURS02474421.1:2064851-2082116 GCA_011762765.2 Rhinocypha anisoptera
GGGGGGGGGGGGGGGGGGGGGGGGGGGGGGGGGGGGGGGGGGGGGGGGGGGGGGGGGGGGCGGGGGGGGGGGGGGGATGCCAAGGTGGGATTCTTAGCAGGCCCCGCATTTCCGAGAACAGTCTGGTGAGCGACGGCGCGGAGGACGGCCCGGCCGACCGGTTGGAATGGTGAATGAGGGGGGAAGGGGGAGGAAGTCGAGGGATGCCTTAAGATACGCTCGGCCGGAGTTAGCGGCGTCGGCGGGGCGACGAAGAGGGGACGCATGCTCAGTGTGTCGTCATCCTTCGTGCTGCCCGCTCCTCTCCTTAAGAGCTCTTCCGTTTTTCGCTTGCAAAATTATAGAACCTGAAAAAAATTATCTATCCCACGCCCGAAGGTGTTTTCTATCTCGAGTTCCAAGCATGCATAAAAAATAGAATCCGGAGCGTTCCGGAAGCCCGTGTTGGGAATCCAGGGCGCTAATTGACGGAGAGACTACTTATGGGAATGGAGTTGGCTTCGCCGACGGCCCGGGGCCGTAAGTAGCCGGCGGACGTCGCCAAAGATGGTGCTCGTGACGTTTTGCACCCCTCCGAATTGGAGCATCCGCGAGGAGAGGAAAGAAATCCTGCTCTTCGGCTGTTTTGAGGAATAAATAGCTTACTTCGTTTTTTTGTGAGCGGGATATGGGTCTGTAGCGAAGACCGAGTAAGCGGAACGCCCGAGAAACAGTTAGATGCCCACTGTCACTTGTAGGAAATTTTGCTATTTTGCTCACTATAAGGAATTGTGATTTGATTTAAATCCGATGAATGCCCCACTTCAATTGATATCATATGAAATCCCCTCCTCTTGCAGTGTTACAAAACAAAAGTCTCCCAGTCTTGAGGGGTCATATTCTTCACTTTGTGGATGTGTATTTAATTATTATCGCTCTTATTATCCGTAATATGTTTTTCAATTTCTTTGTAAATGCGAATGCAGTTTTGTGAACATTTTTAGGCGTATTCTTAAAAGTATTCTTATAGCAAAAACTTTAAGAGCAGTCTGTTGGGAAAGTAGGCGATCAACGGTTTTTTTAATTGGACAGCACACGTTAGATGCAGATTAAAAAGCGACAACTCTAGGTAATTTGTTTATAGAAATTAAGTTTGAAGGTTGAGCACAAATGAAGTCGATTAATAATCTTTCAGGGAGGAAACCTATGCCATTTAAATAATATTATTTTATGAAGTTTTGCTGTCTGCCACTGTAGTTTGTGAATTGTAATGCATATTTCAACTTCTGATTAGCTGGAAATATACGAAATATTTACCTAAGAAATAGGAAATATTTTTCCACTCGTATTATTTCAGGTGGGAAGTTGTATCTCTAATGACATAATAATTACAAAAATTGTCTGGATACCTAACTGGAAAGAGTTAATGTTGAGTAAATGGAAAGAAAATAATTGTTTCATTTTCCATGTTCACTGTTTTTCACTATAAAAATATTTTAGTCAAAGTCATGCTGTCCACTAGTAAATGTTGTCCACTATCGGGTTGACTTCAGGGGATACTTAGATGCAAGAATTTTAACAAAACTTTCTTAAAATTTTCTGGTTGAATATTTCATAAAAATAGCAATATCCTTCCTTTATAGAACGCAATCATAAATGAGAGGTAGTATATTAATATTATAACGTCACTAATTTAATTATACCGAAGACACTTTTCGTCCAGCCCATAGTGCCTTAGTATCACATTAATATGTACTAATATTACTCTAAGAAGTTACGCGATTTTCGAGTCCCTTTCATGGAGGTTATTTGTAGGACCAAGTAGTCTAATGCTGACGCCGGGTTTCATGGTTTCAGCTTTAACCTACACCATATACAAGGAACTAAAGTTTGCGGTTCATCTCTTGTAAACCGATATAGTTGTTCTATAGTCAAACGGCTAGTAGTAGGTAATCGTGGAAGGTTTTAAGCATTTATTTTCAAATGATTTTTATAAACATCACGAAGGTATTGCGTGTAAATAGTAACGAAAGTGTTAAAGTGAATGATACTCTGTAACTAGTTATTAAGTAAAACCACCAGTTTTCAACCCTTAGTTCGGTTTGGATTAGGGAAGAACCCACCTAGTACTCAGCCCCAAATCTCTCAACTTGGGTTTTATCTGGTGACGTCCGGAAGAGCCACCGGGCCACGTGAAAAAACTAATTCCGATATTAAGATTAAAAAGCATTACATAGTGTAATTCTGAAAATTGTTTTTAAATTATTTTTTAATTATTATTATTAACATTAGAAAAAGATTTAGCGCCACAGTGCCACAAATCAAAATGAAATTTATAAATTGGTGTGTGCTTTTACAATCTATTGTAACTGTGCATTTTTACCCATCCCCACTACCTCCAATCATACTGGCCGTCTTCAACCTTATTTTTTCTCCGGCCGTTTTGAAATAAAGTAAACTTCTTTGAAGTGTGTAGAAAGTTTTTTTCGTTAGTCTAATTCTTATGATTCTAAAATAAACCACACGAATTGTGAGATATACGTTTGAGTAAAATAAATTAAGCTTTTATTATTCCTTTCGCTTTACCACTGATATACGATGTCCTTTTTCATTTGTATTGATTTTATTTTTGGAATTGTCAAACGTCTTACGCAGTTTTGAATATCTCAAAACAGTGGATTTACATTTTTATTTTATTTATTTAATGCACAACATTACAATTTTTATTTAAAGTATAAATACCTCGCTTATAATTAGAATCAAATACTTAATTGTATTAAGTTTTACCAGAGAAGTTCCCTTCTCGCATTTTCACTCAAAGGCATGTTTGGTTGTACACTACTTCAAGTTCACCTAGTCACTCTGACCAGTGCAAATACCAATAATTACCATATCCGTCCACAGCATTAGCCGCAAGTCTCCCACACTAAATCCAGTTTATATGCAGTCTTTCCTGCCTTAAGTCTTGTTGGAACGTTCCAAGGGATTGTTATTGACTTTCTTGTCAAGTGTGATGCAAATCAGTAATGATAATGCACGGCAATCAGAAGTAGGAAGTTAGGAAAAACTGTGGCAAGGATTGGTAGTTTATTTGGATAACCATGCCTCTCCTAAAGGGACAATTCGCCTTCGCGTTACCCACGTTGCTCAAGCGGCAGAACAGTCGTCTTAATCGGCAATCGGCTGGCTTCAGAGCAGGAAGTTGTTGAAACGCATCAAATTCCTCCTAAGAAGTCGCCCTTTCCTTACCACGCGTTTGGAATATTTGAAGTGAAATTGTGAACTTCCCGTATCTTTCTCTAGTATCTTACGTTAGTAGTTCTTACAAAGTTTTGCATCCGTCGATATTTTCCTATCCTAAACTTTTTATACTCTTGTAAAAATATTTTTCTAAAATTGCCTTATCGTTCCGAATCGTAAAAAAGTTTAAAACGTCAAGGTTGTCGATGTTTACTGTGTTATTACAATTTTTCAATGAAAACCTTTCGCCTAGTTTTGTAATTGGTAAGTTGAGAAAAACTTAAAAGAGGTCACTATTTTTTAAGAAGGATATGGTGAGATTTTTATTAGTAGTCTGACAAGTAATGGAAATATGAAATGACGATGAGGAAGATGGGACTAGATATTACATAATGAAATGTTTTTCATTGCCATATAGGGCCACAAGGAAAGGTAGTTATCCAACATATTTGTGTCCTTTTAATGTTGTACTTCATATGTTCTTTCTCACATTATTTGGTGTTCTTTACACTGCATTTATGGGCGTTATTACAGACGAATAACTCATTGACACTATTCATAACTCGGTAAGTCCGCTGTGGGATAAATGAAAAACACTGTGCCACAGTAATCAAGCCAAAGGTGGTTTATACATGAGGACAAAGAGCACATTTTACTAAGCACTACGCCATGTGAAATTCATGCAGCAAGGTGAAGGCAGTTCCTTTTCCTGTGCCGTCTGCGGTTTTCCAGGAAGATCTGGCTCCCAGAAAATAACTAAGCTCGTGTCCGGATGCTTCACTCAGCTCTAAACCTGTGTTCTCTGGTTCATTAGAAATGGTCTGCCGCCATGAATATTACGATAACTAATAGTTAATTTTTACTTTTAAATGAAAGGATGACGGTAGAAACATTTCTAAGATAATTACATATAATTGTAAAATCTCTGATTGTTTTGGGACCAAAAGTTTGAACTTGTAAGCGTGAATAAAACGGGAATTATGTTATTTGGTTGTGACGACAAAATGTCATTGATAATATTGTACGTTTCCTTATTTAACTACTTCCCGCGCAATGTGGATTTTTCCCAGGAGGGATGTGTATCGCACTGACTCTCAATAAGCTGCACATTCCCCTCAAGGGCAATAAATGTAAAGGAACATGTATAATGCGTAATGTACATGTACAATGGTCCATCACAAATAAATCTGTTGGAATAATTTAAATGCGAGACAAAAGCAACATTTGTAACTCGACTAAAACGTTATATTTTATGAGGTTTTTATGTGCCTTTTTTGCTTAGTCCGTGAAATCTCTTTCCATAACATATGTTGATTCTTCGCCAAAATTTAGACTAATGGTGAGTTAAATATTCGAAGTGGTCAACAGGATATCGGATTCGTCGACTCCTTGTATTTCCAGCTTTGCTGATCTCCGAGGTGATGCAGGGAGGCGGCCGACGGGCATGCGGGGGGAGTTGTAGGCACGAGGGCGACTGGAAGGGGGTCGGTCGGAGGGAGGAGAGAGGCCGATGGAAAGGGAGTGGGAATGGTGGAGGAAGAGGCAGCGAGGATGTGGCTGCTGGGTGCGTGGGGAAGGAGTGAGGTCGCCTCCTTGCGGGGTGGGACAAGGGCACGCGGGCGGGGCGAGAGGGAGAGAAGCATGGTGGAGAATTTTTGAGGACGGATAGCAAAGTGCTTTGAGGTAAGAAGAGGAGCGAGGGTCGGCTGGAGGGGAGGTGTTCGTAGCAGGGGGAAGCGGCGAGAGGGAATCCTCCTCATCGGAAGGGGTAATGGAGGGGAAATAGTTGTAAGAAGTTGGAACGGCGGTAGTGAAAGAGCCTCTTTTTCTTGCAGTGACTCAGTCAGCGCTGGCAGTTTTGTCTTCGCGCAAGGAATTCACCTCTCCCGGCCCGTTGGCTTACCCCCACTCCCGCCATTCGTCCCCTCCGCTCACGTTCTTTTTTTTACTGTCTCTCGCTCTCCCCTTCCCTCTTGTCTCTCTTCCCTCCGAGTGACTTGCCTCTCCGATCCAGCGGGATTCTCCAGAGTGCACGCCGTGCGTAACAAGTGCGCTGCTCTTTCGTCCGGCTCCTGAACTCTCACATCCCTCTCTCCCTCCATTGCTCCATTCCTTTCTCGCCTCCTTTCGTTACCTTCCGCTAATTTTCTCGCGTTTGCTCTTTTCGTTTTCGTTCGCGATGCCGTGAGCGTACATCTTTGTGACGATAGAACTTGCCTGGTGTTCATTTGGCTCTTCGACGTGATGCAAGAGATGGGGAATTATTAGTGGTTATCCGGTTTCTAAAAAAAAGAGGAGCTGCGAGTTGGATATTGTGTGACACTGCTTGTCTGATGGTCAAGTGATTGAACCTATAGGATTGAAGGAGAGTGGACTTAGTATTAGCTGACTCTTGTGGACATGGAAGACTAGACGTGAATGCTAATTCCAAAATGAGAATTGCTTAAAAAAATATCCTTTGAAATCCAGAGTTTTCCTCCCTATTAGCGTATCAGATACATCAAGATGCTGCTCAATTTCAATGTTTGCCATCTGTGGTCTTCTCTGTTGCATAATGCGTTTTTTTGATGAGCTGTGTCTTTGGATCTCGTGTATTTTGAAGGAGTATAATAGGTGCTTTTCAAGAGTAAATACAGTGTATTTAAACTTCAACATATCTGGACATAACCTTACCAGCTTACCAACTCGTAAAGGGACACTTTGTTATCGTAAGGGAAGATGAAATTATAGAAAGTCTTCATAAGACATCAGTTGCGAATACAGACAGGCTACGAAAGACAGGTGTCAATAAATTTCGAAATAACGGAACTTGGTTCATCTAACAATCAGGAATGGTGGCGATGGGTTTAGGCGATTGTGCCGTGGTGTGGTTGTGGCAGAAAAGCCCATCGGGTGCCGTAATCGCCGGTGAGTGTGATGGCGTCAGCAGCGGGGAAGGCGGAAGCTGGGTGCCTTTGCGCCTTTCAGCGGTGCGGCTCTTGAGCCCAGGGGGAGGCCCACCAACCAAAGAACACTGGGATTCCGTGGTGCAGTTTGTGCGTTTAGCCGCGGCCCATCGCCTCATGCTGCTTCCGCCACAAATTGCTGACGGCAGTCCGTTGTCCATCGCGTCTGACGATGGTATTCTACGTCTGAAAGGGCCCGTCGACCACAAATATGTTGATGGCGGAAACAAGAAGTGTAACGACAGTATTGCGGAACCATTGAGGGATAATCACCAGTTGGAATTGAGGAATGAGGGAGAAAACACTCAGGAGGAAGAAAGTTCAACTGCTGATGAACCTGCAAGCGAAGGAGAAGTGAAATGCCCCGAAAGAAAGTGGTCCCTGTGCCCAAGGGCCAGAGCGCCCTCCTTGGACGATGCCCCCGAAGTGCGTAAGAGAGCCGAGGGAGCCAGGCGTCATTCCATCGGCGGCGTTCTTCTGGAAACCTCAACCGGACTTGATTCCTTGGGGATAGACAGAAATATCCCGTCATCAGAGGCTGTGACGAGTGGGCCCGGAGGATGGTGGCCGAGGTCCGCTACCTCGGTCGCTCCTAGAAGAGAGCCTTTCGGAGGCGGTGGCATCCTCGGTGGATGGCGGAAGCCGGTGAGAGGAAGGAAGTCTGCACCAAGGTTGGGGGGCGGAAGACGTGGAATTTCTCGGGCGGAATGCCATAACGAAGAACCTGGTAAGGGCGAGGAGGAGGAGAGGCACTTGGCATCGGATGTCAGATCGTCGGCCTCTCCTCTCCGTGGGACGCCTTGTTCTGTTGTAGGCTGTGGCTGCAGGCTGTCCATAGCCCCATCATCGTCATCATCAAGTGCCTCTGGAGTGGCTGTTGAATGTGAGGAATGGCAGAGACGTTTGGAGGAGGCCCTTGGGGAAAGGGTTTCGGGCGAAACGCCTCCTGCCACCTGCGGCCCGTACTCCCCTCCGCCATTGACTCCTCCACCGTCGTCTGTATCCTCTTCGGAACCATGTTTATCGAGAAGGTGCAGTCGTGAGGAATGGTGGGAAAGGTTGGAGGATGTACTGAAGCATCGCCCGGAGATAGAAGGAGATGGAAGGGACGGATCCAGGGATTGCCCTTCTGAAGGCGGAAGAAAGCTGAGCACTGGTTCCACATCGTCCAATCCATACTGCTTGCTATCTTCTCTAGAGTGAGTTTCGGGAATTGGGTTTTTTCACGAGAAAATCGGGCATTTATATAGTTCATACATGACAAAGTAAGTTGCATAATTTGTGTTGACGAAATCTATAAATATTCCTGCCGAAGACTAGCGGAATTTTTTTTTAAGTTTGGACCTGTCCAGTAGTTAATATATAATTTGGATTCTATTTCTTAATACATCATAGTTAAAATGCAATAAGAGAAAATATAATTTTCGTATTATAGGAAAATGTGAAATACTTCCTATGAGTAGGTTCATATGGAGCATTGGTAATTAATGATTTGATGCGTTTATATACACTCACTCGCGAATATTGAGTTTTTAGCATTTAATGGATAGAAGAGTATTATTTAAACCTAAATATCTGGAATATTCAATGTGGAAACAGTAAAGATAAGGTACGGTAACTCCACAGTAACTATAAGTTTATCTGAATGTATCTATTATTACAAAAATTAATATTTCCCTAGATACTCTTAGCAGATTTAATTTTTTTATATATTTCCGAAGTTTTGATATTCCTATTTTGAGTGAGGTCTTTATTTATTGCAATCTCAAAAATAAGTAGCAACAAAGCATTTTAAATGTAAAGACTAAATTACGAAATCTGCACGAGGATAATATCGAAGAAAACAATTGGGCAGAACGAAACTTTCTTAATGTAGCCATTTTTGAACTTTCATTGTAAACATATCTCATGTAGTTTAATGCGAGAATGGTGATTCTAAATTGAAAAAAGTAAACTAATGAAATCCAATTTTATTTGTTGCGGCGGCGTATATGTACGATATATTGATATTGAAAGCTCTAAACGCACTGATGTAAAGTTTCATTGTTTTATCTTCCAGTACGTTCATACATTTTTAGTAATATTTCCGCCAAGCTTCTTTGCCACTGAGACTCCACGGTCAAATATAAAAATTTGGGAATTTTTAAACGGAAATTTAAAAACAGTTTGTGACATACTTTTACATTAACACCAAATTTTCATCTAATTCTTCGATTCTATACTGTTCCGTAATCAACGATGAACGTTTCATTATATGATGAAAGCTTGTTATTCTCAGTTTGATAGTCCGTTTGCTAAATCCAAGCAGTCTCGAAAGAGGTGGACCCAAGTCACTCTCTCATTAAGTGGGCAACCGCCCAGGGCGCCAGATTAACGAGGGGCACGGACGGAGCTGTCTGCAGTAGGCGATGAGCCTGCCAAGCTATCAAAATTCAGAGAATGCGCCAAAATATAGAACGAGCCGGCCCTGAAACAGTGATGCCAAAAGAAAAGTTAAAGACGTGTTTCGGAAATGTCTGCCACCGAAGGTTGATGGCGGAAGGAGGGTTCCTTTATCTCCTCCGCCAGGAAACGTCGGTCCGGATGTCCATAAGTCCCTTCCGTCCACGCTTTCAATACGTTAAAGCAAAATGCACATGTGGGGAGGTGGAGAGACATTCTTAAAGAGAATAAGAGCGGGAGAGGAAATTTATCAGGAGCTGAAGTAAAAACTTTCATCAACATTGGGCTCATTAAAGAGACGATTTTTTCCAACTTTTTAATGCTGATACGAGTCATTTTTAAGGGTAAATATATCTTTTAAATATATTTGCTCGCGGGATAAGCCGGTAAAAGTGTAGCTTAGCTCTTGTTACCTATTCGCGAAAAAATGGTATTGCAGATTCCTTTAGCTCTGTGTCTGTATATTAAGAAGTTGGCCATTTATAGACCTCTCAGAACCTAAGACTGTAGTAATGCTTTTTTCTCTTTTGCTCCTTAGGACTTGATACGTTATTTGATGGCTTGTCTGTGTTCGTCTGAAATACTCTCTCCAATTTTGGATTGGGTTGTTGATTTGGAGATGTCCATAAAATTGTGGTTGTCTTTATCTTATTCTGTTATTGTCTCCATGTAAATATTACTTTGCTCTCCGAGTCCAGATGTTATCTTTGTTCTTTTGTCCCCCTAAATTTGCTTAATATTTTCTTTATTCTCCAGTTCTTCTTCTATACGTATATACGTAGATCAAAGTAAGACATTCTGCTGCACATAATGCCTCTGGTTTTAATATGTGCATACTGTATCTTGATATCTGGCCTCTGCTTGTTATTACATTGATTTTTATTGTATCGGCGTTGGGCGATTTTGTAGGCCAGTTCCATCTTTTCTAATCTCTCCTTGCCGATTGTGTTGTTATCCAGGCCGTTTTATTGAAACCACACTCCCTGAAACTTAAGTATATCAACTTTTCCAGTCTATCCATTTTTACAAGTTATGTATTTTTCTTTTTGTGTCTGTGTTCTTTGTATTTAGTTTTTTCGTAGGGGATTGGTGGTCCAGTTTTAGCTGCAATTTCATGGAGAGTTTCATTCATAACTTATGCTTCATTTTTATGTCTAGAAATTGTTCGATATGGTTGGTAAAGGCAAGACATTTAATCTCAAACCTTCCTCTTTCTTGTGCAAAATAGATTCGCCTTTAATTTTCTTCTCTTGTAATACTTTATTTATGTATTTGTGTATGTATATATATATTTACTTATTTATTAGTCGGTGTGTATACACACACCGACTAATAAATAATGAGTTATATCTGATTTCCGCAGCAGTCCCATCATTTTTTTTGCATCCGGTTTGAGGAATTCCATTGTGAGTTAATGTTCGAAGGTAGGAAACGGGACGGCGAGGAATCGAAGCATTGCACGGAGGGCGAAGATGAAGTAGAAAATAACTGAAGAAAGGACGAGTAACGGTTTCGTCTAACCTGGATTTCTTATGGATGTGCATAGTGTAGTGGTTTACTGCTGGAAAAACAAATATGTACAGAATGAAGCCGTTTCCAGGATTTTAAAGATTTTTCAAAGATGGGTACTTTTCCGTTTTCACACTTTGACTTGGGAGTATGAGGATTATGGTTGATTTCCTCAGTCGTTATTGCTTTTGACAGTTCCTCATACTGCCTCTTAGAGGAATACTCTCTGGGACCAGGCGCTATTTCTTATGGATCTCGTTTACGGAATTAATAGTAGTTGCAGGACTATGTTTTATTCATTGGTATTCGATGTTCGTCCGTTAAAAGAATTTATATGATGTTGGCTCGCTGGGTCCAAGATAACCAAAATATTTAACAGAGAAGTGCTCAGTGACAATATTTTAATTGTGACTATTTGGGAAAAATAATTTAAAGGATTGATTTTTGCATCGCTAATTTATTCATATACAAGACTACGCCTGAAACTGCTTTAGCTGGGGAAAGGAAAAACAATTAGACACACAACAGGTGATATTGCAGTGTATATTGTTAGGTAATCTCCCTTGGCAATATCCCTTCATGTAATGTGCATCAATAATGAGGTATGGTATTTTTATTTGAATAAATATGGTTAAATGAATAAGAAATAATGAAACGTATTCTTGTGCATAGTAAGAAGAGGAACACTTTAGCTGCCCGCATCTGTTATACCTTGTCATATTTTTAGCTTGTATGATCTTTTTACATTAGCACATGCGCCTGAATCCCCAAGTTGGTACTTATATTTTTTCTCGCATAACATGTCCAACCTAGAATCTCTAATAATCCATTCTTGGTATTATAATTTTATTTTCCCGGAAATGAATCACCGAATTCTAACGTGAAACCTTGTACAGGAAAATTGAAAGGCGTGAGCGGTGGTTTTCAACTAATGAATAAATATTCTCAAGGCTTATTCGTTAATTTTATGCAAAGTAAGGTAACTGATTTCTCTGCACACACACTGGCAAAAGGTTGTTGATGAAAACTCAAGAACTCGCCTTATTAGTCAAATGAAGCTGGAATCCTATCTGAATATTTTCAGGATGACATTGTGCAGAATTTATTTTAATCCTGCTGTTTTGTAGCACGTACCTGTGTGGATGGGATTCATTCGTAACTGCCTTGATTGCTATCATGCTATCGAGTAAATATTCGGATACGGGTATTAGTAATGCTTACTCCCTAAATGCGTGAAATGATTTGTGTAAACATGCCGACGAATAAAAGCGTTTCCCAGCAATCCATTGAGGACTTATGCGACCGTATCCGATATTAGAGGATATTTCTTGCTCTCAACGTACAACTTCCGAAATATGAGCATAATATAAACTTGGTTTGTGGCTATGGTGTGAACTCGCTCAACGCCTTTTCCATATACATTAAAATTATCATTGGAAATCGGTGTTGTAAATTGACCGATTAGTATGAAATGGAAAGTCATCCCCTGACCATATTATTGAATTGTAAATTAGATCTGATTCAGTGTAGAGCTCACAAATATACTCCTTGAAATACAATTCTCATAGTTATAGGTGTAAATGCAATCCGTGCGATGAGTGGCATCCAAACAGGAATGATCCATGAAATTCAAACAGCTCTAGTTTTTTTCCAAAAAGTTAATGTGTCTGTAACAAATGGCTAAAATTTCTACGCTTGTCCCTATTTACTTGCAGACCTTCCAGCAAATTACAGCGAAGGATAAATGCCTAATGCATTACAAGTGTGGCTTAAAGGCTAAGGCAAACAGGGCAGGTATTCTATGTTAGCTAGTTACGTCACATGCCCTCGGCTCGATTTTTAATTCATTATAGCAGGCACTCATTTTCAGATAGCACGCCATGGCGTGGAAATTACTCAAAACTTGTTCACAAACATTTTTTAAATTTTCTTCCACGTGTTAACAGGCACGAAGACCAGATCACCCGGGTGGCCTTCCTGCTAATACAAAAATGGTAGGATTAACTCTTCAGACTTGGGAATTTGCAACTCCTGGGAGACGTGGTGAGGAGAGTAATTCCATATATCTGGAATTGATGCGTCAACCCCGCTCAGATTTTTAGACGGTAAAAGCTGTGGGCATTAAACTTTAGAGTTTCCGCTTTTTTGAGTTTTCTGATACTTAAATTCCAGCGAGGTCATCCACTTCGTAATTTGTAGATGCTATCATAGACATGAGAGGATATTTACACATAAGTGCATGACTCCGTTAAAACATGATATCATCGTCAGTCCGAAGTAAACGCTGGTGTAAAAAACAGGTGATTCATTACGCTCACACTTCCCCCCTCTGTCTTCTCTTCTGTTACATGTTTACTCATAAAGGGAAAAGATATTGAAAGAGTATTCAAAGTATAAGATCCAAAGAAAGTTGCGTTCTCTTATCGGGTAGATAGAGGTGTCTTCTTTAGAGAGATGTCGCGGAAGCCTAAAGAGTAAAGTAGATGATCCGTTTACTTTTTAAGGATATGGCCATTTTTAGCCCTTGTATCCAAAGAATAATAATCCACCTGGGTCGGTGGGCAATGCGCACTATCCAAAAGGCTCTGATTCCCGCCTTGGAAATAAAAGATGACCCCTGAAACAATGATTTTTCTTTTTTTCGAAATTTTGTCGAAATTAATAAATGTTTGCCTCAGTCAGGGTCATACAAATTTATGTATCCATTGCCTGATATAGAACAAGTCATTCCATTCAATATCTCTTGGATATTTTTCCTCAAGATCTTGCGATATTTTTCCCTCATCAATATTACCTTCTTGGGTACCGAAATATGTTTTACAAAGAAATAAACGGTGAATAGTTATACTCCATCCGAGTCTTGGGAATTCCTTTGTCTTATAATACCCGGTATGAATTTTGATCTGGCCTAGCCTTAAA
This sequence comes from Rhinocypha anisoptera, assembly GCA_011762765.2. Classification (NCBI taxonomy): domain Eukaryota; kingdom Metazoa; phylum Arthropoda; class Insecta; order Odonata; family Chlorocyphidae; genus Rhinocypha; species Rhinocypha anisoptera. The sequence goes on from WURS02474421.1 coordinate 2,077,886, forward strand.
TGCATATGGCTTTGTCTGATTTGAGCAAGGGACATAGAGCGAATTATTCTTGTAGTCGACCCAAGTCGTTTGCCGTAGATTAATTTGGAACCTGATCTTATAATGGTGCAAATACGTTAAAAATTCTTCATTTTCAGAAATAGAATTGGTTAGGCAATCAGGGCACACTAAAGCAGTATAAAAACATTAAAGTGGTTTGCTCTATAATCGTATTTACTTTGAAAAACCTTTAATAATCATTGAAATAAGTCTAACACTTCTTTGATGTGCGGTTAAATCTTCTAACTACTTAAAATACACTGAAAGATGTTATTTCCTAGAGCATCTCTTTACTTCTCAAAACGATTATTCTCGAGCTGATTAACAGAGATAAAACCGTTATCACACAAGCCTTCTGAAATGCGTGAAATGCATTCCGAGTATTTCGATTTACGATTTTCACTAACGGTTCACTATGCAGTAGAACCGGTTTTTTCGATTCGATGGATTCAGCGAATACTTTTTATTTTGTCCGTCGATATTTTAAGGTGTATTCATATCGCGGACCTTTGACAAACTAGCGCCTATAAATTTCTACTTAAATGGTACTTCTATAGTGTACTTAATCTGATTTGAATATTAGTGTAATTTCATTACTTATCTGGTGTAATTTTTACATTTAATGGGTCGGTCATTTTTATAGCAGACGTCTCGTAGGGATTAGTTGATACTTCTTTCAACTTACCTCCACTTGTGGGCTATTGTTTCATTCGTGGCACTGGCTAGAAAAAACTTAGATTTGCCCAATAAAAAGTTCTTGGTTGTAAATTGGGTATTTTCATCTTCATTCATGTTTGAATTTTGAAATTCATCTTCCAAAGTAATATAATTCCATATTATTACTTTCACGAGGCACTATGCCTCCATCTATTTTTTATTTCAGCCCGCCATTCACTTAACATATAAAGGTAATCGGTGGCAACGGGGCATCGTCCTCGTCTCCCGATCCGGAAGTCGCCGGTTCGACTCCCGGCTAGGTGGATTTTCAATCTCCATTTAGGACATGACTATGAGTTTCGTCGTAATTATGAAATATTATACTGTGTCACCCAAATTGGTCTAGTGCTGTGTGTGGGCAATAGAAAAAATAAAATATTCATTTAAATAATCACATGTATAGTTGTACAACATTTTTTTATATTCAGCATGCTATTATGAGTCATATCAACAGTGTTTGTGTAAAATGGTATGACATGGTTATGAGTGTTGCCAGATACTGGCATTTGATATAGTATACATTCATAGGAGCATTTATTTAATTTTGGAAAAGCATTTGCTGAATTTTGATTTAAAAACGAATTGGAAATTTGAAATGATCAATCCTGAGGATGGTTTGGTGATACTACTGATTTTGTATTTATTGCCTTAATTCGACGACACTCTTTCTTGTATTATGTTTAGAGTTTTCTTCATAATACTTTTTCATTTTGCCTGGTGGGTAGTGCGCTTGCCGGCTATTTTTTTGGAGGTGGTGAGGAAAATGCATTTACGCACTCCCAGGGAAGGTGCCCCTGGGAAGTGTGAGACTCGACCGGGGAACCCGGCCCATACCCACTAAAAACCACAAAGGTCGCGGGTTGGAGTCCCGCCCAGAGCAGGGATGTTGGTCTGTCCAATAGGGTTTTTTCTATGACTTGAAGAGGTTCAAAATGACCATAGCCGTCGAAGCACCATGTAAACAGGTATACTACTGCTACTTTTTCATTTTCTCCCCATACGCTTTCTTCAGGAACAATATGTTCGAAATACCGAGTAAGCTGAATCCTTGGTTTTTCGTCTGTATCTACGAGTATCACCATTCCTTCATTAATCAGCCAAATCCTCTATTTAAGTATATGAAATTTGTTGACACAATAGGATAAGTCATAAATGACTGCAGGAATGCCTTCATTGTCCTCTTAGTCCCTATAGAAAAATATTATGTCAAAAAAAATATTTAGCTTTCTACTCTCGGTTTTTTTTATTAATCCTAGTTCCAAACCCTCACTACTTCACTACGAGTTTCCAAAATGTGCTACTCATTGGTAAATAGAAATTAAAGCACTAGAGTATGTATATTGTGTGGCTAGTCTTATTCAAAGCCTTTCACAGTTTTAACTTATTTTTAAAAGTGTACTGCAAGTAGCTCGAATTGGGAGTGTTGGTAGCATGAATGGCGCCAAAACAAAAAGAACATGTACCTTAGCTCGTTCTACATGTTAACATTTGTGATTGTAATGAAAAAGGCTTGTTATTACCAAAATGCTCATGTTTCTTATTAGCTTAGGTATTTATTTAATGTTTAATTGATGAAACTGCGATTAATTATCAAAATAACTAAATAAGCTAACTACTTCGAAAATTAAAAATATTTTCAAATTCAATAAAATGATGGGAAAATTTAAGAATAATATGAAACCTAATAGGAAGAGATTTGGCGTAAGCAGGAGGGAAGTTTGTTAGATAATGCAAAACATATTCGCAGAAGTGGAATAGTTGGACAATACGAAATGAGGACTGAAAGCAATGAATTTGGCGACAATGGGGAAAGGCGAAATTTGAAAACGACGTTCTCTTAAATGATTCTATTGCTTTAAGCGTTGAAATTTGCATTTCCGAAGTTTATATTTATGCATTTTCAAAAGTATTCCTTTATATTACGCGTTCATTTTTTTTGTTAATGGCAATAAAATTATTTTCGTATATATTTTAACAATCGTTTTTTACTACTATATGAGGAAAACCAGATGTTCATTCCTTGGCAACATTGTCATTTAATAATTTATAAGTGTATAGATTATCGTTCACGTTTTTTCGTTGTTGTTGCCACTTAAAAGTGTAAAGTTTTAGTTTTTAGTTGAATTTGCTCTTGTCCAATAACTATCCAAAACTTTCTTTACCTTCCCCGTTTACTAACACACCATTCCGTCACATGTACGTCATCAATGTAACAAGCATGATTTACAGCTTAAATCCTTATTTCACCATATCATCCAGAAACTGAAGTAGCTTATTATTGTTATTTCTAATGTCACCTTCTATTTATTTATTTTTAATTAGAGTGGACACCATAACATTTTTATTAACAATGACGAAACACATCCATGCCCTAGGTGGAGATAGAAATATCCACCTAGTCGGAATTCGAACCCGCAACCTCCTGGTTGGGATTGTACAACATTTCTAGGAGATAAAAATGCTAGGGGATAAAAATTACGTTAAACTGGTATATTCAGGTGACGGTTGCATTATAATTTCAGAATATTTTCACATTTAATCGCCTCCAATAGACATTTGTTGTGGAAAATATTATCCATAAACAGTTAAAACTTTCCCGATCGCACTAAATGATTCTCTCGTTGTTATTTTAGTTATCAACGGAAAAATACTTGAGAAACGTAATTACCGTGTGTAATAAGTAAGTAGTCTCTCTTAAATTATTTCCCGTAATTCCAAGTTAAAAGGTCAACTGTTTCACATCCCTAACCCTAAAGTCTCATTTAGAAAGAGGTTTTGACAAAAGTGTCGTCCCTCTGTGTTTCTCCAGAAAACAGGAGAGGACTGGAATTCAAATAGAGTTATTCGAAGCTAACACATGACTCATAAAGCAGGCGGGTAGATATTGAGTATATTAATAATAATAAAGGAAGGTCTCGAGTAATTGGGGTGAGATTGACAACTAGAGCAGCCCCTTCTTCCACCTAACCTCAACCGGGGGGGGAGGGGGGGGCGGTGGAGGATAAAGAGGACGTTGACGATGAGACGAGCAGTGAAAGACGCGTGGTCCCTCATCGGTCGCAACATATAGCTTACATCCTTGGGTGAAGCTAAGAAGGGAAGGGCTAAGTGTACGAATGATAATGGATCACTAATATTATCAACGTCGTATCAAACCGTCCCCGTAAATTAATCACTCAATCACTCTACTGGCTATATTGTCAGGGGTGCGGAAGTCGTTAACTAGGTATTGAAAGATAAGGTGGGTTCAGCATTTCCATAAACTCTGTGACAACGACCCTGGGTCATAAACGATAGGTGAATGCTCAATGGATCGGGATAATAAGTGCATTTTCCTTACGACATCATCACTCCTTTCTCCTCCCCCCCCCCTCTCTCTCTCTCTCAAATTGCATTCATCACTTTCGATACTGCTCCTCATCATATGGTTTACGTGTTACTATGCCATGTTACTCTGAGGATATTCAACCTCTTC
>WURS02474421.1:2085518-2095941 GCA_011762765.2 Rhinocypha anisoptera
TTAAGTGAGGGTAGAGCTCACCTAGTACTAAGCCCACGGCGTGTGGAAATTCACACATCAGGGTAGAGGGGCCAGTTGATTTCCCTGTGCCGCCTGTGATTTCCCACTAAGATGTGGTACCCGAAAAATCACTCAGCTTGGGTTTAGCTGGAGGTGTCAGGAGGGTCGTCACCCTGTCTTGAACCCAGGTCCCCCGGTCAGTAGCCAAGCACTCTACCCACTGGGCTACCACGACCTCATTATTATATATATATATATGTTATTTATTGATTGTTATATTATAGTATATTTTGCTTTAACTTGGCTGATGACAACAATTTGAAATTTCTTCAAAATTATAAGTGTCTTAGAAAAAATATATTACTTGTGGTTTATATGTGTAATTTTTTTTGCATTTTGGATAATTTTCAATAAAGAAAAAATATTTTACAATGGTAAACTGTTTCTATCCCTTTGGGGAAATATATTATACATTATATATTTTTATGCCCAATTGGCAGGTTACCTCATGGGTGTCTTCTTCACTCCACTCTTCCATCAACCAGTCTGCACATATTCACATAATTTTCTCTTACTTTTATGATATCCAGCATTTGCTTTCTTTCTCTTCCCATTCCCTGCCTTTCTTCCACCACCCTTTATATCCCAGTCACCAACAAATAATATCTTTCCAATCAATGCCCAATCCAGTTATTTTTTCTATCTTTTCCATCAAGGCTCAACACATTCCTCACTATGTCTTTTCAGCTTACTCCTTCCTTCTCTATACCCACTTCACCAGGACCTCGAGTCAAACCTTTCTTCCTACTCTTTATTGTCCAAGTCTCTTACCCTTAAAGAGCCACTTTCCATATTTAGCACTTTGCTAGTCCGCACTTCAGTTCTTTTGTTCCATTACATAGTTTGTGAATTGGATGGGGTATCACTAGTTTCTTTGACTGCAGATAATGAATTGGCACAATGTATTAGCAAAACATGTGTTTTCTTTCATTTGTATTGCACGTATACACTCATTTACATCTATATATACACATTTATCTACATAAATGGGAAATATAAAAATAGACTAAAAACTCATTGGCACAAACATAATTATAATGAAAAAGATAGAAACTTGCCAATTTCACATGGAAAAGGTTTTATACAATCATACGGATTCAACTATTTGAAAAACGTGTGCAAAAATGAAAATTGATTAATTTTCTCATTCAAATGAAATGTTAGTACGTACACATTCACTCAAGATATTCATAGCAGCGGAAATTTTATATGCCTTCATTCTACTCACATCAACCTTTATATCATAGATATTATCAATATTTTCTGGAGGTATTTCCTCAACAGGACATTTAGTATCACTTGTGTTCATATGGTCACTGAAAATTTTGAAACCTTTTATAAATTGTTTTAATCGATGGTGTGGATTCACAATTGTGTTTATTAAGTTTCCCTTTAGTCTCATCAGATGATGTGCCTTTTATAAAGTAATATTTAATCAACACCCTTGTCATTAATCCATTAAAAAAATCATTTGAAACCAATACCAAACAAAATGCTAAACATAGAAACTTATTTGCTTTAGAAATTATCTATTTAAGTTACACGTGTTTAAAAAGTAAAATTGAGAAGCGATTGATAATGAGTAAATAGTTTTTGAAAGTTACTGGTCTAAATCAATTTTGCTGAGTAAAATGTTAGTGGTTAGTGAGATTACTAGAACATAAATTACTTTATAGCAGCTGTTATTGCTTTTTTGTGGTTACATATAGAATCCAAGTTGACAAAAGTTGTGTCTCTAAGCAGTGAAAGTTAGATTGTATGATTTTTATGCACTTTGTTATAAATGCCAGGCAGAACAAGGAAGTAGTATTTCAATCTCCAGAAATTATTGTTTTACAAGTGGAATGAGGAAATGGAAGTGTCCCTGACCTCCTCTAGGAAAATAACATTACCATTAATGAAACATCTTTTTTGTAATTTGAAATGTGATTTTTAGCACTACTAGTATGTTTTAGTGTGTATAGCATCACAGTTGTTAATGTGAAGGTGGCTTTTATAAATGGCATCAGAGATTACATTGAACTATGGTTTGGATTGCTCACATCCACAGTATAGGGACCAGATACTTCCTTGTGTTGAGGACCTAAAGAAATCTAATGCAAGGAAAATTATACTGCCTGGACTTGGAACCTGAAGAATCACCCAAAATTGGGACCCTTCACTGCAATAAATAATCATTCCTCCAATTGTGTAATATTCAAATAATTTTGTTTTAATGTCAAGATTATCAATATCATATTAATTTAATTAACAAATTTCTTTTTTTAGATGGTACTTTGGGAAGATCAAGCGAATTGAAGCTGAAAAGAAGCTGTTACTTCCTGAGAATGATCATGGAGCCTTTCTAATACGAGATTCAGAAAGTCGTCGAAATGACTATTCTTTATCTGGTAAGGCATTACTTTGATTTTTATATTTATATGTATGTAATTTGACACAGACGACAATTGGCGCAGTCGCACCAAAAAACATTTGGTATAGTTAAATATTCAACCCATTTTCTATCTTTGGGTTACACAATTTTTTCGGCAAAGAAATGGAATACCGTTCCTTTAGAACTCTCCTTCGGAAGAATGTTCAATTGAAATATTTTAATATAGTATGAGTTATAAGTAAAGCAAAACTACTGCTTTTTTCCATATTATTTTGGTTGAACTGCTAAACAGAAAGTAGCATAACAACAAAGGTGCAAAAGCTATTGCTAGGTATGAGGTCAAAATTGTAAGGGAGTGACCAAACTTGCCTGCCAAAGACTTGCAAGGGTTGTTTTATTATTTTCTCAATCCTGGAGGATGTTTTAGTGACTAAAAATACCACAGTTTTCTACATTTCTCATAGTCTACGTCTACTAAATATCCTGCAAGCCACCGCAAGGATGTGTGAAAGAGGGTGAGTGAGCCAACACCAAGTTTGCATTTCCACATGCATATATTAGATATAATACACATGCAGAGAAACTACTTGGATGCAAATATTTCAATGACAAAAGAAAATACATGTCATGTGGGAACAAAATCAATTAACATTTATATATTTTTTAAAACATGCAGGATAATATACATATAATACACTAGCTACCCTAAATATTATCTCAGAGCTTGTATAGTAAGCATTTGCATAAATTGTTTCCTCTTGTTACATGAAGTCCACCAGCAAAAATAGTGTACAAAACATATTGCACATGACTTTTATATTATTTAATATCTGTTTGGATTTTGTTTCTGGTGATGAGGTGTGCCTCCATTCCATTAAATGCCTTTCTGGACAGTAGTTCAACAAAGACTGAGATGGCAACAGCTGTCAACAGCAGCATATGTGGTATCTTTATTGTAAAGAGGTTATGCAGAAAATGGTTCTATTTAGTAATAGTGCTTAAACAATGTTGGAAACAAACAATGCTGAAATATAGTGTTAGGCTGGTACCATGCCTTGAAATAAAATAAAAATGTTCATCTACTTTTTTATGATGACACCATTTCTGGGCTAACCTAATAAATGGTACCCAAAATGCCAAAGGGAAAGTTCATATTGAATGAGGCAAATAAATGGAAAGAATACTTGAAGAAACTTAATGAAGGGAAAGAAATGTGTAGCAGAATACTAGAAGAGGTTGATGACCATTAGTAAAGAGCTGTGATACTCAATAGAATTTGACAGGGCATTAAAGGATGATTCCTGCTCAAAAGATACCAAGGATTGATGAAATTCCATAGAAACTAGTGATGTGTCGATGCTGATTCTCAAATTTCAATCAAAATTTCTTGATTCAATCGCCATAAATTTATGGAAATAAATCTCTCCACCTCAATTAATAAAAACAGTTAAAAAATTTGTAGCTGAAGAAAAAAATTTGAAATTATCATCCTTATGTCTCATGTCAACAGCACAAAAACAAATCTTCTTGGGAAGAAAAGGGGTGTGAAATGAAGAGGCCATTTTATTATATCCATTTTTTTTATGTTCTATAAATGACATTTTCCATTGATGTCTATTGCTATATTTCAGTACATTGTGTTCTCATTTCACTAAAGCATTTATTAGTCAAAGCTTCACAATTCTATGCCCTTCTTTGTCATTTTAAGAGATTAAAATCAAAAGAAATGTTGAACTCTTACAAGTGTTTCTTTTGTATGTAACTATAAGGCATCTCCCCCTTCAACAGGAAATACCTAATGCCTAAAACAACCTGAAATTGCAAAATTGGGGATTATATCTGACAATGCAATGTTCATACATTCTCCATATGGTTTTTTTATTTCCATGGTTTGCATTAAAAAAGAAAACTAAAGGTATCACACAGAATTTGGACATCATCATGCGTGGAAGAAATAATTATTCTAGTCATAAGAACATTTAAATTAATTTATTATTCCTTATTGTAATGAAAGTGTTTACTTTTAAGAACCTTCTAAATAAATCATGCGTATTCGAATGCACAATGTTTACTCTTTGTGTCCCTCTCATTGGGCGTGTTCTGTCGATAATATTTAATATATTTCTGAGAGGTGAATTATGTAACAAAAGTTTTCCTATTCTAACATTTAAGAAAATTTTGTTATATTTAGTTTTGGTTTTTCCATTCATCTCAAATATACATAAACTATGAGTATGCATGAAAAAGTGTCGAAAGAGGTCCCAACTAGGGTACCGATTATTCTTTGCTATTGTGTGATATAAAAACAATAGATTTTTGGAACTGCAAAGGGATTGTGATCCTGATTCTACTTTAAGCACATTTATACAAAACTCGGAACATTGTCAAAGTATCTTCACACACGTAAAATAAGAATTGAATTGCTCCCCAGAATCGGGATCAATTTTCACAAGTATTCAATCCCAATTCCTTATTCTTGGCATAGAATATAAGAATTGAAGAATCAGAGAATCAAATCAACCCATCACTAATAGAAACTACTAAAATATGCTTAAAAGGTCATACTGACTGAGCTCTTTAACCTGATATGTGATCTTCATACAAGGTTTGAAATAGCAACAGACTACAAGAAGGACATTATCTTCCCAATGTCAAAAAATAAAAGGATGGACAATTACAAAAGCTTCTTTATAATTCTCCTGTTGAGCCACACACAAAAATTTTGGCAACAATAATATACTGGAAAATGGAAAGGAAAGGGGAACATTGTTTAAGTGAGGACGTTTGGAATGAGAAGCCAAGAAACAAATAGTTGGTTGTCCTGTGCCATATTGAAGAAGAAATAACAAACTGTTCAGCTAACACTGTATTTTTCAGCATTTTTGAATCAAGGAGACCAGTGTGACTAATTTTGAACCAAATATTTGGCACAGAAGATTGGAATATAATGCTGTGTGCCATAAAAGATATCATTGAACTATAATGACAGAAAGTTGAATAGTTGATAGGCACTTATACAGAGAGCAGGCAGTAGTGATTAGATGTGGTGAAAGCAGAGAACAATAAAAAATTAAGGAAAGAATAAGACAAATGCTCACTATCACCATTGATATTTAATGGTTACATCGATGAGGTAATTGATAAGGTCAAATTGTAGATAAAAGGTTGCATAAGGTACACGGAGAAATGATGAGCTTGCTACTGTTTGCTAATGAAATTCCATACCAGTAGCGAAGGAAGAATATCTGATGATGGCATTAGAGTTAATGGAAAAGGTAAGGTAAAAATAAAGCCAAAAGCTAAACAAAAATTAAGGCAATTTTTCTGCACCTGAAGTAAAGAAGAAAAATTATCAAAAAAGACTAGGAAAGGACAAAATTCATCAGGTGGAAGAAATCTTCTACTTAGGCAGGTGGAGCACTAGGCTTGGAAGAAGTAAGATAAAACTAATAAGCAGAACAGCCCCAGAGGAACATTTTTCCAGTGAAACAACCACTTGCTCCTTGTACTATTAGCAGACTTCTAGAAGTGGTTCATAAGGTCATACATTTTAAGTACACTACTTATAAAAATGTGAAATGTGGACGATAACAGTTTTAGAAGAAAGAAGTTTGCAATGTTTAGAAATGTGGTGCTACAGAAAAATGTTAAATATCAAATGAATAGACCAAATAACCAATGATGAAATGAAATAGATACCTAAAAGCACAGAGAAAGTGATGTAATAAGCATATCACATTTTTCTCCTTACAGCAACTCATATTCTTACAGTTTGCATTGCCTATTAACTTACTTTCTGTATTCATTTGTACCATTCAATTTATATCTAATGTATTTTCCATCTGCTATCTCTTTCTTTTTTTACCAACTTTCTCTTGTACTAACCAATGATCTCTTTAAGCTTTCTTTCATTAGTACCCTTTATTTTTAAAAATATTTGTTTCGAAGCCAGTTTTCGATATATCTTAGAATCTCGTGCAAAGTGTGAGTGCTGTTGTGGCTCCTGTTGTTTATAAATAATAAGTCCCCCCTTATTTAAAGAATAAATATGCTAATATTTAATTTTTCCATTGATTTTTATTAACAATTAAAAATGACTTCCAGAAGATAATCCATTTTGAATTGACCCGAAAAGTTGATAAACACAAAGTTATGGCTTTCAACATTTAGCATATTGGGATAAACAATTAAAAATATCTCAGCAACAAATGAACCAATTGACTTTGTATAAGTCTTGATAGATAAGGAATTGAAAAAGCTTCCTTTTAAAATGAATAAATAATTTGAAAGATTACTTTTGTGATAAATAATTTACTTTTAAAAAATTGCCGTTTTTGGATGATTTTCCAAAAATTTTGCAATAACAAATTAATAAAATTGAATTTACCACAGCTCAAATTAAAGGTTTTTGAACTACAAACAACTATCTTATACTATTAATTAATTTAAAAATTTCATATTGGCTTGTAGATTTATAAAACATGTTTTGATAGCCAACTTTGGATGCTTACCTCCGAAAAGACCAGAATCTCAAGCTACAAATATGTTGGGGGATCTTCTTTCATGTCACTCATATATAGGGCTCAAATAGAATGTCTCTCATATATAGGGCATTTTTTATCTTCCAGTCACATGAGATTTTTAATATATAGAGTGCTTATTGTAAAACTTTATTGTTGATGTCTCCTTTCAACTTATAAATTGCATATTGCTCTAACATCAACTTTTTTTCCAGTGCGAGATGGTGACACAGTGAAACATTATCGAATCCGGCAGTTGGATGAAGGTGGCTTCTTCATAGCACGTCGCACCACATTCCGAACTTTGCAAGAGTTGGTGGAGCACTACAGCAAAGATGCAGATGGCCTATGTGTTAATTTGCGAAAGCCCTGTGTACAGGTGGGATAAATATTGTGTTTTAGATGAAACTTTTTGTGATAATCTTTTAATGGCTTTTTAAATTTTTGTTTATGACTTTGATTTGAGAATTTGATTCATTTGAGTAAAATTTACTCTTCTAGTTTGTTTGAGCAATTTTTATGTCATGAGACATTGATATGAGTCTTGAAGTATTTCATTGAGTCACTGGGTTATGAATATGCTTTATTATTATTTAAACTGCTTGAGCAGTATCAATTTATGCACTTATGATTTATTTTATGGACTATTCAAATATTTTGCTTGCATTTTTCCTTTGGGACTTTATTTAATTAATAGATTTTTTGTCACTAATACTTGCAGGAATTTAGTTGCTATTTTATTGTTTTAGTGCTTACTCTTAATGTGATTACAAGAAACATTTAATTGATATACGTTGAATGAGTATCACACCATATTTACATCACCAACAATTAGGAAAGGCATAATTATTTTCAGTGTAATATCTGTAGTGATTTTTACCACACATATGCAGTAAAAAGGTGTGGATATTTCTTTTTTTACATGTTGCAAATGTCTGTAACTGATTACTGCAGTCTTTCATTTGAGAGTAAAAATTAGATATCCTTTGAAAATAGTAGACCAAAAGTGATACATTATTACTTTATCAGGTTCATCATAAAATATTTTTAGATTTTTCAATTTGTTGAAAAACAATGCATTATATTTAGGGGGTCCTTCTGCACCCTTGTAAATAAAACTCTCTCTTTGCATCTTCAATTTTCATAACCATATGTCCCATCTGGATGGCATTTCATGTGTATCTGCCTCTAATGTCAATAAAATGCTAGCCATCGTTCAACCCCATATCTCTTTTCTTTCATTGCTTCCCTTGTGGATGATGATTACTTGGGTAAATGGATACCGGCTTTATTTGCACATGTTCATGAGCTCTCTGTTCCCTGGCTTTATATCCTGTATAAGAATGTTCAGTGAATTCCCTGCGTGCTTTATCTGTAAACTTAAACTGAGTTCCAAATTTTATTTTGGATATTGTTAGAATGCTGAATTTAACCTCATCAAATATTATAGTCAGCTTCTACAGTGACAGAAAAAATTAGAACTTTGCCTTTAATCTCTGTTTTTAAAAGCTGTCCCACCATAAAATTGCATAAATTCTCCTCTTAACATACTTCTAAAGGCCATTCCTAATATATGGACCATGCTGCACTCTGAATGGAAAAAATGTTAATTGTAACTTAAATGGTGTAAACTTGAGGTGTTCTAGAGCCATAGAATAGTATTTCTGTTATTTGATATGTGGAATGACTTCATGTTTTCATTAATTATGTTTTTAGTTGTATTAAACAGGCTACATTGTGCTTTATGGCTTTCTTCAATAGAATTTGAAGAATATATAATATGTAGTAAGTTATTTGCATGAATAAAATTTATTGTTTTAGCAAAGGTTTATAATCCAAATATTTTTGTTTATGTACTTTGCAGTGATAAGTGCCTCTGTATTTGTATATTTATTGACATTTGCATTTCAGGCACCATCTTGTAAATGTTTATATATTGAATTTTGAAGCTAGATAATATTGTGTTCCAGGAATTGTCCTACTCAAAGTATAATTTTCAAATATATTTATTCTTCTTTTGATTTACTAAGTGGAAATATTAGATAAATTTGGATTTACATCAACTGATTTTTTAAAATTAAAAATTATATTTTAATCGGTTTCAGAAATAAGTCATTTTATAAATTTTTAAATAAAATATGCAATATATGTAAAATCATGTGTGTTGTTGCACTTATAATAAATACTCTTATGCACAAAAATTAAATATATCATAGTCTTCCACTAATTATGGTAAATATAACATGTTGTGCCATGTTCGTCATTAATACTAAAAGTGTGGCCAAAATTTTGCTTCCTTGACTATAAATATGGCACTCACTCTTATACTCTTCTGCTTTATTTACTCAGTCATTCTAGCCAATAACTCTGACACTTCTTCAAAGCGGAATTAATATTTGTCCATGTTTTTATTAATGACTGTACTGACTTCTTATCTTTTTCATATCTTTGCAGGTTGAGAAGCCTGTCACTGGTGGGCTTTCACATAGCACTCGAGATCAATGGGAAATAGATAGATCTTCATTAAAATTTGTTCGAAAATTAGGCCATGGTCAATTTGGAGAAGTATGGGAAGGACTGTGGAATAACACCACTCCAGTAGCCATTAAGACTCTTAAACCAGGTATGGTAGTACATAGTGTAGTTTTCTATTTCTATTTTTCCTGCCAACTGAGATTACAAGGCAAACCCAAAAAAATGGGAATGGGAAAGAACTTAAAACAGACATATGATTTGAAAGAAGTACAGTGTGTTTAAAGACACTCAGACCTAAGTTTTAAGCAAAGGGTTTATAAACCTGCTGATTCCACACTTTTATTGGTAGCTAGTGGTTAGAAGACCTGCCTGGAAAGGTCTGTGGTTTGATTACTACATATTTTCTTTTTCTTTGGAATCGACTTTTTCTGGAACAACAAATGAAATTTCTAAATATTGGTTAATACACATTCTTTAATAAGTTTTTGGTTTGTTTTTATATTATTAAACATACTTTGTAATTGAAAATTGCTCATTGCTTAACTGAATCCTGGTAAAAGGGTTATCAGGATATTAATTAGGGTTCTTAATTTTGAATTTTAAGGGCACTCATACAAATATCATCATTAAATTTCTTCCATTTTTTCTTACAATTTTCTACCATTCGTATTATTTTTGTTGCTTGCACTTAATTGAAAATACATATTAAGTAGTATTACAAATGATTGAATTTGTCTCACGATACTCTAGTACAATGTTCATATACATCTACACAATACGAGGGCTCTTAGATAAGTCAGTGACTTTTTGAATTTCCCACGCTGTTACTCTAAATGTAACAGTGCTGCCGTCAACTGTAATCTTTCAGTGGGCAACTGTCTAATTTTGAGTACGAGTAGACTTTTGAGTAGTAATTTTAAGCTACATCGTGCAGTTGGTGTTTGATAGCCATTCAAAGCAGACAACCTCGTGAATTTTTACGAAAATGGAAAAA
>WURS02474421.1:2096041-2108672 GCA_011762765.2 Rhinocypha anisoptera
GGGGGAGGGTGAGGGTCGTGCTAAAGGGACACAAAAAGGGTGGGGTGTGGGTGTTATGTTTGTCCAATATAGGTCTTTCTATGATTTTAAGAGGTGCGAAATGACCAGACCAGTCGCAGAACCCTTTAAAAATACCAAAAATACTACTAAATATTCAAGCAAGAATGATGAACGCAAAACTACGATGACGCAATATTGAGAGAAATTGAGACATTTATTCCTGATTCATGACATTCATTTATTCATAATTGTGATCGAAAAAAGGTATTTTGACAATTCTTAAACTTACGGCACTGAGCGTCTCTAATACCACGTCGCATTAATTTCTCGGAATAAATGTTTCATTTCCTGATTATAATTCTCTTTTTTTTTCTTTCAGGCGTGGCAGATACAACGGTAGAAGAAAACGCATCAGTATTACTCTCCTTCCCCTTCCTTCCTTGAGAGTCTCCTCGTCCGAATCTTCACAGTTTTAATGCTATGTGACTGATCCACTCAGCGTCCTCTTTTTTATTTATATATTTATTTTAGCATAAAATCACTAATAAAATTTATCAATGAAAGTATTTTCAATAATATCCTTACTTTAATTAAAAATATCGTTACGTGTGAGGTATTACATAACGTCGCAATCGGTGTCATTTTGCCAACGGAGACACCATGCAAATACTAATCCATAAAACCGTTCTTACTGCTCCCCCCAGAAGATTAGCACTGTTTAGGGTACGAGCGCTGAAGATTGTGTAAAAGCTGAAAAAAATAAGGAAAAAATTCCTCTAACCCATCCGTGAGAATCAATTATTCCAGGCAGATTAAACTTATATTTTTCTATACATGTGAATCCAAAATGTTGTTAAGAAAAATAATATTTTTACCAGCAATTGAATGTCGCTTGTGTCCTAACTACAGTTATAATCTTATCATCAGAATGAATTAACAGAGAAATATATTTCTATTAACTAAATGCCTTCGACGCACCCTTTAAAATAAAATTATTTCACTTATAAAATATCTAATCGAGTAAATTAAAAATATATCCATGTGTTTTCATTAACCACTCTAAGAACATCATCTACATCAGGTCCTCCCTTCCTCTAACATCCCTTGTTTTATAGCTTAGAACCCTGGCATCAACACAATTGCACAGATTATCAGTAAGGAACTATAGAATCAAAATGGATGCATAAGAATGTTCAACGACTCAAAAATAGTAAGTTATTCAACATTTCTTGTTGCCCAGAAAAGTTGAATATCATTAATTCACTAGATAAGAACATAACAAAGTCATAAACAAAAATCAACTCTTCATGGATACACACATATATTAGCGGTGAATCTAAAATTGTTTCCTCAGGTTTGAATGTAATTAGATAATTATTCGTAAACCTAGAAGACATTAATCATCCTTTAAAATTGTTATAAATCATTACTGAATAAATAAACTGATATACGTAAATACTTACAATCAGTTTACGGTGTTGTTTCAAGACTGGTCAACACAAAGGCGAAAGGGGCGGGGCGGGAGGGGCATACGAGAATTGGAATGGGAGAATAGAATCTATGAAAATCTGAGAAATAATAATAATTGGACAACAATTTAAACCTCGTACTACCCTAGCCATAATCAGATCAGTAAAAGAATACTTGTGAATAAGCGGTCTTCTTTCCTGACAAATAGTAGTCATTGAACAATCCCATCGCAAAACAGTATTTGGTGCTTAGGTCGAAAATTAAGTGTTGTAAGCAACCCCATGTAGGCGTTTGCTGCAATAAAACCCAAGAAAATAAAACGACATCTTCCGGGAACAGATTAGAGCTCTTGAGGTTGAAGTTTTCATATGAATTCAACACGGCTACACAACAATTCATTATTTCGGCTACCTTCTCTTGTGCACGGATAAAATACAACTATGTAACATCAAATGTTTGGTAAACGATTGGCGTACTTATCAGATAACAGACATTTTATAATTCATGAGTCTTATTGGACGACCTTTCTTTTACAATAACATCAAACTATAATAATATTTAAACTGAAAAAAATAACGGAAAATCAGTTGCAACTTCTAATTTGGGTTTGGATACCCCTACGCTACTAGAATGATAATTCCCTTTACTATCTGGAACCATAAACTGTGACTCAAATGCCGAATCAAACGCAATACCTGCAATCAAAATTCATTTCTCACAGCCTACACATAATAAATATCTACAAGATTTAAATATATTTTATAAAATTGACCTCGACGAAAGGGTTGCCGTATGAATTCGCCTCCATTTCGTATGACAAGTGCTCCCCAAGAAAACAATGTTTTCTAAAGAATAAGCCATATCATTCAGGAAATTATGCTCATATGTAAAAGTTGAACTACGATGAAAGGAGTTTCTTCCAGTAATTACATATTTATTTTGGTGTGTAGCACTTACATGAGGAACTGCTAGATATTTCATCGTATTACTTTCGAAAAACGTATTATCCAACAACGATGATGCCATTTGGAGAGCAGCTCACCTTTCAAAACGTGGTCGCCGAGAAATTGACAAAGTGTTTTTCAATTTTAAACAAAAAGGCCAAATTTCCATTTACCACTCTTTTAATCCACGAAAAGAACAATTAATAACGATAGTATAACATAACCATACAAACTTTTGTAGCCAAATTAACACAATATACCAATCTGTCTTCACTTTTTGTGAAAATAGCCGAGAGCAACAAGTGAAACGTCCTTACTTTTCAAAGACCCGAGATCTCACTGACTCCAGACCATCCGCACCTCTCTTCCTTGGTCCTTCTCAGGAGCTTCCCCCTTTCCCCACAAACGGCGCTCCAGGTCAACAGGCCCGCGGAGTTATATTTTCTTATCAGAAAGCCAATGGGGAGCGTTCTGGTTATCAAAAACACTCCGCTTAATGGCCGGGCGTCAGTCAGTCCTTTTCCTACGCCGACAAGTATATAAGGCAGGTCACTGAGAAAACACGCGATAGCTGTCGCACGTGCGAGGTCATTATTTTCGCGAGGTCATTATTTTCACTAGGTCATTATTTTTTCACCAGGTCATTATGAATGTTTAACCATGTGTTTAAGTTTAACCATTGTTAAAGTTGATACAATATATATACTAATAGACGGTAACAACCAATAAATACTTGGAATCACAATTGCCTGTGGCTATAGCTACCATAAGTATACAGAAGATTAGTGCCAGGTGATTGAAATTAACTCCAAACAACAGAAGGATCACAAAATAAACAATATTTACAAGCCAACACAATAAGTCACGTCATTGCTTTTTCACTATGATTCGTAAGTCAAAACGAGACATAGGTTTGTATGCCCTTTTATTTGTTGTATAAATTAACTTTCAGCAAATCAAATATTTAAAAAAATAAGAGAATGAATGAAATGGAATTTTCTTGTTTTCTTTGGTTTACTTCGCTTTGTTAGTATCGGGGCTCAGCTGTTCGAGTCAGCTCTTCTAGACACCCTCCATGTTTTATGAAAGTGGTGATTGTTTCAAACCTGAATTGAGTTAAGCTTTTGTAATTTAGAATTTTCTCAAGAAAATTAACCATGGAGAAGAAAAATATTGTGTGAAAAAAATCGTATACAGCGAGGTTTAAGCTAGAAGTCATCAATTTCGTGAAAAAAAAAAGGAAATCGCGAGGCTGCCAGAAAATTTAATGTGGGAGAGTCTAGCATACGGTAATGGAGGAAAGGAGAAGCGGTGATAAAGTGTTTACATCAAAAGAAACACACAATGAGATACAGGAAATGCTTCTGGCCTTAACTTGAAAAAACTCTTCTTGAATGGGTCATTTCCGAGTGAGCGAAAGGAAGTAAAGTGTCAACCACTAGCCTGTTGCTGAAGGCAAAAGGACTTGCAGAAGAATACAAAATAGAAAACTTTAAAGCCTACCCATCATAGGGATTTCGATCCATGAAAAGAAATAATCTGTACATTTGCACAACTTCGAGTGTTGGGCAATAACTACCCCAGGACTGAGAGGTCAAGGTCGAGAAATTTAGTCTATACAGGGGTACGAAACTAGGCAAATCTTTGCAATGACATTCTCAATTAGATATTTAATGGCAAAAGTAAAATTGAAGTCTTACGGTTTTTATATTTCTATTACTCATTTGCATCATTTTTCCAATAATGTCTTTTGTGAAACAACATTAAAAATAAAGGCATAAATACCAATTCAATAGCTATGACATAATATTTGAGTTCTTCCATCACCAAAGATAAAGCAGTGAACACCGTAAAAGAAAAAAGTTTAAGGACACTAAGTAACCAGGTTGTCAAGTGCTTTGCCTGGAAAAAAAATTCTGTTCGTTTGTGACAAGAAATATAGTATAATCTCGAGAATTTACATTAAAGGAAATCTGTGTGGTGTGGATCCTGCACTTTTCGGCAATATGGATGAAGTGCCTGTTAGTTTTGATCTTCCTGGTTTTAGGACAGAACATTTAAAAGGATCCAAAGAAGTTTCCGTAGCCACAACTGGACACGAGAAGTCAAATTCAAAGGCATCTTGATTGCTGCAAACGAGAAGGGATGGGTTAATTAAGAGATTATGAAAGTGTGGGTTGAAAATGTATGGAAAGAAACAATCCTTTTTCAAACAAAAATTTTTATTGATAATGGACTTGCCATGCTCATATTACTGACAACACGAAACAGTTAGTGAGCAAATATTCCAAACTGGCAATAGTACCAGGTGGATTAACAAAAAAGATCCAACTGCTGGATTTATCCATTAATAAATCTTTTAAATCAAAGTTACTTTCTAGATGGATGCGAATGGTGTCTGGTATGAAAGACTAAACAGAATCAAGAAGGATTAAAAGAGTGTCTTATGAAGAAATAAGCTGGTAGATTGTGGAAAGTTGGCAGGGTGTCACAGTGATTTGTGTAAAAAATGGATTTGAAAAAGCTTTAGGCAATATTTCAATGCCAGTGCTAGAAGATGAGGAAGAATTAACTTCGGAGAGTGAACTCAGTGATGTGCCTGAAGAGATAATAAATGCATTTAATTGTGATTCAGGTGATGAATCTCTTGGCCTCGAGTGACCTACCTGTCCTATCATATATTTATACGTACGTGTATATAATACATAAATATATATGATATTTAGAGTGCTACTTATTAGAATAAATAAAGTATAGAAATATATGTTTCTTCTTTTTCTCATGAATTTATGAGGTGAAATAACTGTAACAGTAACAGATCTGTATAAAATAGAATGCAATTAGAAAGGCATGCTTTCAGACTAATTTATTTTTGCGAGATGCTGCTTTGAATTATTTTGTACATAGGTATGTAAATGTTGGGATTTTTTCAATTTTCATTACATAACGTGCATTGTTATTTTTTTCATTCTTCTGAACATTTTTGTATAGATAACGAGTGTGTTATTGATGGTAAAATATGGTACATAGCTATTAATTAAAAAATATTTCAACCATTCAAAATTTCAAAATTAATTTCACACCAACAGGAAGATGAATATGAAGCTAGGGTTGGGGCTCGATTTCCAATAAAGTGGACGGCTCCAGAGGCTGCCAACTACAGCAAATTCTCCATTAAGTCTGATGTATGGTCTTTTGGAATCTTACTCACTGAACTCGTCACATATGGAAGAATTCCATATCCAGGTAAGTTTTCTGATTTTTTTTCATTGGCACTGTAAAAAATCTAAATTTAAAAAAATGCCTTGAAGTCTCGTTAGGAAATATTTTCATGGTATAATCAGAAATATAAATTGCTGTTCTTGACCAAGAAAATGTATACTATTTATGCATGTGACCTGATGAAGTTACAGAAACAAATAATAAAAACTACCATGATTCTATTGAAGGGGAAAATGCTTGATGATAGTTGACTTTAAAAAAAATCCAAGCAGTTGACTTTGACAGCATGTAACAATAAACTTAGGTGATTTGACATGGAATGCCTTAAGCAAAAGTGAAATTTGTTCAGGCTGATAATGTGACCTCTTCTCATCCCCAACCATCTCCTTTACTTCACCGATCTCTGATTTATTGATATTACTTACAAATATGTAAATGTCATAAATATGTTTGTTCTGATAACCATATCATTTCCTTTTTCCAAAGGCATGACCAATGCTGAAGTACTGCATCAAGTGGAACATGGTTACAGGATGCCCTGTCCCCCAGGCTGTCCATCAGCTCTCTATGATATCATGTTAGAATGTTGGCACAAAGACCCAATGAAGAGGCCTACGTTTGAAACCCTTCAGTGGAAGCTTGAGGACTTCTTCACCATGGAAGGATCTGAATACAAAGAGGCGTCAGCATACTGATCATCCCTCCTCCTCCACCACCAGCACCATGATCATCATCACTCTGCCACATATTCCTCCAACTATTCGACCTCATCTCTCTACCCACGACGGTCTGGGAACAACCATCAGCAGAATGCCTCTATTGTGTACTCGATGGAACAGCAGGCTGGTTCCTCTTCTGGATCTTATGCCAGGCGCACAGCATCCCTTGCACGGGGGTGTGCAGGATTGGCACAGGTGCCACTTCAGAGGCCTCGATCTGCCACCTTAATGCGCTGCCCCTGTCCAAGACGGCACATGCCCCTTTTTGCAGTTCAAGGCACATGGAGAGCTTCAAAGTGAAAAGGTGTCAACCTAAACAACATCCAAGGTCTTTGATACCATCCCAATGTCAGCATATACATTTTTTTTAAGTCCCAGGAGTACTTCAGTACTCTTCACATGGATTCAAATTTGGCTAATTTTACTATTCTGATAGAGGTGACAGCCATTAAAGAAAAGCTATAAGCATGCCAACAGGTGCCATTTTTTTGAATCGCAAAAGGGAATGTGCTACCCTTAATTGCCACTATTTTTAGGGTGACAATTGAATTCATTTTATGTCCATTTTTAAAAGCTTGTAATTGAGGTGGATTTTTGATTTTGATAACAACTATAATTTATAGATTCGGAGTATAAATTTGATAAGAGAAAAAAAACAGGAGGAAGTCATACATTGGCATTGGTCATTTTATTGGCATTTCTCATAAATTATCGAACTACATTTATGTGTTCATATAGAATGTATTAAGTATTTTTGTGCTGAATTTTGCTTTTGTTAATTTATAATATATTTGGAAAACTCTTTTGAGGACATTATTATGTACTTCAATGGATCTCTCGTCAGATACATTGTTATCATTTGTAAGTAGTACCTAGGAAATATCCCTTCAATTCAAACGCATTTTGCTGTTTAGGTACATTTTCTCATTTTAAGTGAGCATGTTATAAAAAAAATATCAATGGCATTTGAGATGGGAAAGACCGTCTTTGAGAGTATTAGTGAGTGATATGAGGACAACTAAGTTTGTGGTAAAATCCCTATGAAAGTAGGGCTGAGGTGGTAGAGGAGGATTCGGAAGGATGTTGAATGTTGAAAAGTTGGATGTAAAGAAGTGTTGAGCTATGTGGAGGAGGAAATGGACCTAGTTGTGTTTAGTTAGTCATGGAAGGTTATTATGCAAGGTGGATTATTATATCCTAAGTGGGGTAAAGTTAACATAAAGTTTGCCTTTAATGCCTCCTCTGTGGTGCTGGAGGTTGGATGAGGTGGAGGAGGCTTTTGGTATGATGAGAATTCCACTTGTAATTAAAACATTTTGTACTTTAAAACAAGTGTTAACAACTATGAATTGGGCGCAAATGCCATTTCTCTTGCCCCAAATTACTTATGTATTTACATGTTTAAAGTGGTATTCTCATTTCCATGCCTTTTACTCATGTCCCTCTTTATTTTTTATAAATACTTTGTCATTCAATGTACATAGAAGAACTGTAAAATAATTAGGGTCTGGTGAGGGAGATGCTTTTATTACATGCTAGTATTAATGGGAATAGTTTTTTATGCTTTGACTAAGCAGGATTCCCAATGCATTCAGCCTAATTTTATTTCTTTTGTTATGTAATAAGTTCCATCACTTTTTTAAATTCTGATATACCAATCAATGTAAAATGACTATTTTTTCTATAAAAATCTGCATTTCAGCCACAACAATTTCAGCTTCATTGGGAGTTGAATCGTGTTCATTTAAAGTAAACTGAACCTGTCTCAGTTAATATTTGAGCCTAATCCTTGTTAATTCTCAGCATAATTGTGCATATCTAAGGGTGATGTCTTTTTAATTCAAATTCTCTAGGTTTATTCTTTAAATTTGAGCACTACCTAATTATAAGGATCACACATTGTGAATCTTGAATAAAGGACATGTTTTTAGACTGTTTTGGAGAATGAAAAGAAAAAATTGAGAAATTTTATAAAGATTATCCAAACTAGAAATGAAATATGTATTTCTGTTGTTGGAACCTCCCTCCTCTCCCTGGATTTTCGAAAACACTGTTGAACCATTGATAATTTCAATTATTGGTCTCATGAGCAATCGAATATCATATAGTCATGATTTTTATGTATTTACTGAATCAAACTTGAATGTGCTTGAATATGCTGTCACATTTTTAGCACTTTTGTGAAACGAGCTTATTTTATAATATTTTGGAATCCTTGCTATAATGGTACCATGTCTCACAATACATACTGTCATGTTCATAAATTTCATAAATATTATGTTCAAAATGTAAAAAAAATCATAGCTCTCTTTCTGTCTTAGACCCTATACCAATCCACTGTCTACTGCATTGTGGTATTAAGAATGAGAATTTCTAAACCAGTGATTATGTTAATGTACAGTGGATAGTGATTACTTGTTAAAGTTCCTTGAAGGGAAGATGGTTTCATGGAGATAGTAAAGTGTTCATCAGTAGAACAATTGTTCTTTTAAAGGAGCTTGATTTCAAAGGGCCAATCAATTAATTTTATTTCACATTCTTGTTTATGAAAACTTACCAATGGAATGTTTCCATTTATTGGAGGAAGCTCTAAATATGTCTACTTACTTTTGCTAAGGTTAGTAGTTGATAATTATAATCCTGATCTGTAAAATATTCTCCTTTTAGTCAAATTTTTAGGATCATGATTAAATTGTTCATAGTGAATTGTGTGTATGATTTGTGTATTTTTGTACACCAAATTATGTCTCAAGCCCTATGTATATAGTGTGATGTACATGCATTTCCTTTTGATAATGAGCCACGAAGGTGAAGGGAACATTGAAAATGTGGTGTGCAGATTTTTCATCACAGTTTTTTTATAACCTCATTTGTACCCTCTATAAATATGATAGAGACTTTTCCACGGGTGCATGTGTTGATTGCATATTTGTACATGGTTTACTTGTTTATCCATGGAATGTCATGATTTTCTGTATTTGTGAATGGATTTTTATACTCTCTGCATAATCATATGCTGCACAGTTGTATATATATATACACATTTTAGTTACAATTTCATGTCATATATTTAAATTTGTTAGAATGCCATTTTTTATGCTTTCATTTCTTCTGTTGTATACTTTCAATTTTTCTTTCACTTGTCTTTATTGTGAACTTTATTCAGAAATGTGTATTGGTCAATTAGTTTGCTGTTTTAAAATATACCTACTACAAATACTTATTGAATTCTCTCATTCATTTTTACATATTTTTATATTCTCGATGTTGTTATGATGGTTCTATTTACCTGCATTTAAATTGCACATGGATTGACCTGGTATGTTATTATCATTTGATAATGATGAAGGACAATATACTAGCTAAGGTAGGTTTTTGATGAGTCTCAGGTTAGATTTTCCTGCTACATCTTAACTTAATCCCTCTTAAAATTTGCATACTTCCCACTACCTATCATTCTATCCAAAATCCCTATCCACTTCCTACCCCTTGCTTACCAAACATTCTACCCTCTATAGCCTTCAACAACCCATTGCCTTTTGAGTACCCCTTCCATCCATCTTTAGTGCCTTCTTTGGATTTCACACAGAAAAATGCCCCTACTCCACTACCATTCTTAGCACTTCTTCATTGGCTTTTCTCTATGTTCACTTCACCTTCTCCATCCATCCCCAAACCCATATCTCAAAAGCCTCCAAACTATGCTCATCATCCTTTCTCATGGACCAGGTCTTGGATCCATGTGGTCCCTACCTCTCATCAACTCCTTCCTTTTTCCAAAGCCCTCTTAGCGTAATGCAATTCTTCACATAATAACATGTCTATTTTCCACTATGTCCATTTTCCTCTACGATGCTTTCCAAATAAGTAAACTTTTCCACCTGTTTCAATTTTGCCCATCTATTGGGCAATTTAGCCTACCCTTATTTTTCTGAGAATCTCATTACTTTCATTTTCTTACTGTTAATTTCCAACCCAAACTCAACATTGGTCCTGAAAAGCACTCAACAAGGTCTGCAGACCTTTGGCTGAATTACTAAGTAGGGCTTGGTCATCAGAGAATCTAACTTATTCTACTATTTCCCCACCAACTTACACCTTGACTCCACCATTTCCCATGCCTCTTTTACCATCTCCTCTGAGTATAAGTTCAAAGCACAGATGACAGCGGACACTGCTGTCTCTCCCCCCTGTGCCCATCTAGACTCCCTGTCTGCCACCCTTACACTGTAATTACCCCATCCTTCCAATCTACTCCAATTTTTTGCAATACTTCCATTAGTTTAAGCCACTCTACTTTATCAAATGCTTCTTTCTCAGTCTACAAAGCAGGCAAAAACATTCTGATAAAAAAAATTATTCCATTTAATCAATGTCATAATCACAGCTATCACATTTTGAGTCCCTCTGCCTCTTCTAAAATCAAACATCTTCACCTAGGTCTTCTTCTGCCCATCTCTCTAGTCTTACTGATTATTCTTAAAACTACCTGTGCTGCATGTGGGATCAAACAAATTGTTCTACAGTCCTCACGTTCTGCTGCTTTTCTTTTCTATTGAAATTAATATCAACTTAACGAAATCTTACAGCCAAATTCCCTCACCGTAAATTGCTCTAATTAGTTGGTACATTTTCCTTCCTATTTCTCATAAGCCCTTAAGGAAATCTGCTGGTATATTATCAACTCCCACTACTTTATTCCTCATCATGTCTCGCAGGACCTTTTCAATCTCACTATCTAATATCCCTGGTATAAAGCTATCTTCAAGTACTTCCAATTCTCTTTCTAAATCCAAGTTTAAGGATCTATTCTCCTTTTCGTAGAGTTCCTCCACGTACTCCTTCCATCTTTCTTGAATATCTTCCTGTTCTATTAGCATTTTGCCTAACTTGCCTCTTATAGTAGGGATCTTGTTTCCTGTTCTATATCCTGTTAAGGCTTTTATTTTCTGATATAGTAAGTCCATGTCTCCTTGCTTCTATAACTTTTGCATGTATTCGCACTGTTCTTTCCGACTTACGTCCCTAGCCTTATTATCCTCTTGACTCAATTTATTATTTGCCTCTCAGTTTTTTTATATCTCCCATCCTTCATATTGATGTTTTTCCACTTACTACCTTCCACCATCTTCTGTGAGAATTTGGTCGTTTCAGTCAGCCCCTGCTTATTTTCACGAGAGAGGGGAAATTTGTGGAATGGGTGAGGTAGAGGAGGTATGAATGCCAGCAAGGTGTTGATAAACCTATCTATGTCGATGCTTAAGTATCACTACCAATTTTTTTTCTACAGGTATCTAGTCAGCCATTTCTTCCACCTGATTATACACTTTGACAACTTCCTCCTCCTGGTGGACACCCTTAGGCATGCATCTAATTAGAACTAAGTTAAGTTGGTTCAGCTTTTACTTCTACCATTATCACTAGCCTGTTCAATGTTTACTACCCTCTCCTAATTTCTCACTCAGAACTATGGTGACCCCACACTGACTCTCCTCCCCTCCATTATCTCTCTAATAATCTTCAGTATCTCTTGTCTTACGTGACTTAGCCCTAGTACATGCATTCCTACTTTCTCTGTCTCAAGTTTTATTTTCTCTAACTTCCATGACCTTAACATCATCCTTACGTTCCATGTCCCTACTGAAATTATTCCTGCTCTCCTTGTTGTCTTCTCTGGAGTGGTGGTGTCACAAGGGTTTTGAAAGATGACTGGTGAAGTCTTGGCTCTCCCACTGCCATGCATGGCACCTGTCCCAGTGGGCTGAGCCTCATAGTTTCCAGGATTCAATTTCCTTATCTGACTCATCATTGATCTTGGAAATATATAATTGATGTAACTTTTCCAATTCCTGCTTCAATAGTGTTTTTAATATGATACAATAACTAAAATGGCCGCCCCTCTGGGGATCAGATGTCTTTACAGTCAACTAACTGAGGAGCATACACTGGGTGGACTACCTTTTGTCTGGCTCATACCCTTCAACCTATCTGGCATGGGTGATCCTACCAGGATTAACAATATCATTGCATCAGCTGGTGTAGCCCTATGGATCATTGGAACATGCAAGCCCTTCCACTACGACAAGGTCAGAGTCTGGTGGAAATTATCTATAATCTAAGAAATGAGGACAACTTTCAATTTCCACTTCAAAACTTCTTTGTTTCAAAATGTTTCAGTGCATTTGCTACGCCTATGCCATTTCCAAGGTCGCCCGGCAGTTCTAAACGTGCGTGCAATTTTCCCAATGAGGTGGGGGTGAAGCTTTCAAGACCTAG
>WURS02474421.1:2108772-2126054 GCA_011762765.2 Rhinocypha anisoptera
GGGGTAAGGGCTATTGCGACATCGCGTGATGTCAGGAGAGGCGTGGTGGGGTAGTTAACCCTCAAGTCGACGGTTAAGGGCCATCAGGGAGGGGTGGAAATGAGGAAAACTGGTGAGTTTAAATATGTTCCTCTATTGTTGCAGTTTTTGAACAACTGTCTACTGCCATTTGTAGCTGTGTGCAGGTGGTGTGGTGTCTTCTGAAGTCTAACCTCGTTCCAGGGGTGTTGACCTTTGTGGCAATGGTTGCTGTTGGAGAAAGGTCTGTCTATTGGTTTAGTGTTGGTGTGGTTGGGGTGAGGGGCTTTCACTCTGGTTATTGCAGTCACATGATGTAGAACACTGGGGGAGGGGGGGGAAGATAAGATAGTGGAGGGGTTTATGATGGAATGTCGGGAGGAAGGATTAATTGCATGTTAAGGGAAGCAATGGGGAGTGTGAAAGGAATGTATTTTCATTAAGTAGGGGAATATTTTTAATTTTGTGTTGGATAATTTTTCAGTTGTTCCACGGCATCTATTTTCCTTCTCTTTTTTCCACATGTAACATTTTGGGGGTGAATTCACAATAGTGGTCTGTTCCCATTAGATGTTTTGCCAACATGGAAGTGTTATTTCCATTTGGACTTCTCTGGTGTTCCTTGATCCTAGTCCTGAAATTTCTCCCTGTTTGGCCCACATATTTCCCTTGGCAGAGAGGAGCCAACCAGGTTAGCCTGGTGGAAAGCATGCTTGCCTGCTATTTTTTTTTTGAATCGGTGGTGGGAAAATGCAGTTACGCACCCCTAGAGGGAGTGTGGGACTCGACCGGGATCTAGGAACCACCGGCCCATACCCACTAAAAACCCACCACCGACTGATTACGCCTATTGTGGAGAGGCGGCAACCAGGAACAGTCGGATGTTATAAGGCCGTGCTAACCAACTCCGGTTCTCAACCAACCAAAGGTCGTGAGTTCAAGTCCTGCCCAGGACACTGTTGTTGTGTTGTCAAAAGGGGTTTTATCTTCGAACTGAAGAGGTGCAAAATGACCATACCCATCAATTCACCCTATAAACAAAAATACTACTACTACTTGGGAGACAGGGGCTGCAGATAATAAATACATAACCCTTCCTCTAGTTTTTTCTGCCAACTATGCCTTCCAAGACCTTTGTGGCTCAAAATATGTCTGATAAGATTTGCTTTTCATTTCTTCATCATATTAAGCAGGCACTTTTTATTTTCCATTCTCTGCAGCATATCATTATTTACTTGGTTCACAGTGTATTTTTAACTATCTTAAAGACCAAGAACAAGGTATTGTCAATGATGACAGAACATAATGACTTTTTCATTGTTTAGTATCCTCCCAAGGCATGACTTCAAGACAGTTTAGCCACAATGATTCATTTAATGTTTCAATAGCTTACAGTTGTCCATTTCATTAATAAAATGTCATGCTTTTTGTACATCTAATACATATTTTATGGGAAGAGGTAGTTAATAGGAGGGAGATTTTTTTGGGACTGCAGGATTTGTATTAGGACCAAGAGTTCCAGAACTGCCAAAAATATTTTGATTTTTCTGTATTGGGATAATGATAAAGGGACTTCCACAGACCCATCAGGATCCCTCTCACTAAAGAAGAGTAAGGGAAAGAAATATCAATAATCAAATCAATGGCCATTACCAATGGTTAGACAGATCACACAATTGATAAGTTGATCGCCAAAAATCAAAAATAATCAGCTGTTAGTCAAATTTCAGTAGAACACAGCTGGTATAGGATGAATCCACTGGGAAGGCCTCCTTAAAACACCTTGGAATCAAATCAGCTTTCCTAAGCATCAAAAACCTTAAATACCTATTCCCCAAAGTGAAAGACCCCATAAATAACTTGGACCAGAGTATCATCTACAGGCTGCAGTGAGGAGACTGTGAAGCAACCTATAGGGGACCTAGATGGGGAGAAGATCGAGGGCTCAAGCAGCAAAACACAGGAGGGACTATGACAAGGAAGGGAAGTTGCAGTTTGCAACCCACCTCCAGACAGGATATCAGGTGAACTTCTTTCATGAGATGACCCACAGGAGAGGAAGGGGACCAGGATGGGCATCTTAGAACATTTAAAAATATTATCAGCCATACGGAAACCTTCACTAGCAACCAACTTTTTCCAGTCCACTCCCTTCTTCTAGACATCCCTCAGTTT
The DNA here is from genome assembly GCA_011762765.2 of Rhinocypha anisoptera. NCBI lineage: Eukaryota > Metazoa > Arthropoda > Insecta > Odonata > Chlorocyphidae > Rhinocypha > Rhinocypha anisoptera. The sequence goes on from WURS02474421.1 coordinate 2,110,966, forward strand.
ATCCCTAGCAATCCTTCCCATGCCCCTGACTGTCCAGCCCTCTCTTCTCCTCCCCCCTGCCTATGACTCGTGCACAACCCCTTACCTCTACTCTCATCTCCTCCAGTTCCACTCCCCCCCTCTCCAAACACCCAAGATTCATCCAATCCTGTCCCCCATTACAACCTCCTCACACTCAATTCCCAAAACAGTGTGACTATATATTCACCATGGTTTAACTTGATAAACTAGTCCTGATGATGCTACTGTGCAGTGAAACATGTTGACATGAAGTTTTATTTCTGTGGATTTTGCTAAGTTTTCTTTCCATATCTTACTATTATAAAAGTAGTGACAACCTACAACCATTAAAGAATTGAACAAGTACTGAATGAATAAAACATAGGAATATATGACTATAATCGTAGTATGTGGAAGAGAGAAACTAAAGCAAATGGAATCATTAACTTAATTGAAAGCAGCATGACGTGGGACAGAATAAGTTGAATGGATATCTACTGTAGATTAGCTCAAGCTAAGAATGTTTTCATGGTAAAGAAAACAGTTATGCCCAAGACAATACCACAAACGAGGAAGCAATACTTGCAAATGTTCATGTGGAGAATGGTGCTCTATGGATCAGAGGCATGAGTCATTGGAAAAGCAATCCAGAGAAAATGAACTTTCAAATCATGGTGCTGCAGGTAGATGCTGAAATTCAATGGGACAGAGTGAGAAATGAGGAAATATAATGATAAGAAGTCAATAAAGACTACAATAATAAGATGAATCAGAACCATGAGGAAGGTGAAGAAACTAATACACACGGAAAAGTAAAGGGGATGTGGAAAGAAACTACCAATGGATAATATAGAGTATAATGGACTACAGCCAACCAATCTTTTGATCTAAAGACTGCTGACACATCTTTAGTAGGAGTTTGTGTTCTTAGTTTTTAGTAACAGACCAACCAATCAGGGTCGTTTCTTATTTCAGCAGCAAGAAAGATATATCAGGCATTAAATTTTTTTTAATTAATTAAATTTTAATTAATAATTTATTAATAATAATTTTTTAAAAAATAAAAATTTAGATTAGAATCAGGGACTCAGTTCTATTATGAACTGCTTCACACAGAAATACTTCTAATTATTCACTCAAATAAAAATTATAATTTTATTATTCATCTAGTTTATGATTGTTTCATTTTTCCTAAAATAAATATGAATGAACCTAATTTAAAAAATCTTTTGACTGTGCAAAATCTGAGAATTGGCTGAGAGTCAGAGCTAAATCTGAGAATTTACTGCATCTAATGAAACTGTTTGCATTTACTGATCTTCTGATTTCAATGCAGTCTTTTCATCGACCAGATGGAAAGTTAAGTTTTTAGTTCAACTTGCCTGTAAGCAATATTATAAAGTTTCATGGCCTCAAAACCATATTTATAACTCATAAAGATGAAACATGCATTCAAAAATAATATATTCCAGCAATGAGAAGACTCAATTCTCTTCTTTCTGCGACATAATTTAGAAATGAAAACAATTTTTTTATAAATAGTACTTTAATTATCATACAATACATAGTGATTTGTAATAGCAAACCTATCCCTTGATATCACTTGTTTGGATAAGGCTAATGCTTTTAAAGCAAGAATGACAAAAATTGCCCAATGGTTTGTCTTGTTGAGATATAAATACCACGTATTTCTTTTCATCATAACTAAATGCCATAATCCAAAATAAAACAAAGGCTCTGTTAGTATTCATTACTTTCACAGTGGTCTGATAGAAATATGTTAGGATAGGCCAATTACTTTAACATTCCCTAATATGACACTCACTTGAAAATTGATTTACATAAATATAATACAAAGCATTATAGTAGGCTTGAAGCCATGGTAGTGTTTATTAACAATAAAAAATATGGAAAGATCTTCATGGACAAAACTGTGCAGTTTAACAATAATTTCATAACCACCATGCTTTAAGTAAAGATGCAAGAAATATTTTTCATTTTCGAACAGTGGCAAAGCCTTTAGCAAATTATTATTCGTTCAAAAAGTTCAAAATTCTCCACATAATTGTGGCTGTAAATAAAAAGGCACACTACTTTTAGTTTGCCCAAGTCAAAAGCTCCTTCATATCTTCATCATCTTCCTCTTGTTTCTCTGAAAATGCAATTTTCACGATTAAAAATAAAACCCAATATATAGGTTAGAAAATTGAACCAAGAATTAAAAAGACCAGAATTAAACTTTTAATACATACCTTGTCCTTATATCATTTATTAAAATATTGAATTAAAAAAGACATACGAAGATTATAGGCAAAACTACAATATTAGCTCAAAAAAATCATTTCACAGAGAGTTTAAATTGAACAAAGAGCTGTAGCAAGTCTATGGTTTACATTTTTATATGATTCGTATGAATTATTTAAAACCTGTTCACTAAGATGCTTTTTAACTTTTTTCATGATGTAGGGTTGGTATTTGCGAGTGGCAATGGCATTAAATTCTTGTCTTCTATTTCCAAAAAGATGTCCAACCAAATCTTCCAATTATAGTGTTCTCTCTTCTATTATGTCCAACCATATCTTCTAATCTTCACTCTGGATTGGAATTCCTATTTCTCACACCCTTCTGTTGTGCTTCCCTATTTCCCTTGGCCCTGACCATTCCTAACAATGTTCTTTCTCTGATAAGTAGTGCATATCAGCTGAATTCATGGAAATTCCTGTTATTTTACATAACAGTATGTGTTAATTTACTGCTGTGTACTCTCCATAGATATTTTAATTATTTAAAATAATACTCAGTGCTTGATTACATTGAGGTAACCTCCCTTTCACAGGTAGGAACCTAAAAATTATGCTGCTTGACTACACAACATATCCTTCTTCAGGTCACCATAATTTTACCTGCTATCATTTCATTCCTTTTTTGAACTTCTCAATAAGCTTAAAAATAGGCATGGAATGGTGATTTATGGATGATTCAATTAAAACCAATACATAAAATGTTTATTTTTCCTATCTCTGCAACACCAACTAAAGCTCACACAGTTTGAACATCTTTCTGAATTCAAAGAGCAGAAAACTTAGCTATTTTACTTAAGACACTTAACTGCATTGCAAACTTTTCCATTTGGGCACAGTACAAAATCAGGTGTTGAGTGTCATTTGATACAGACACTTAAATTCTGCAGCATTAAAAATCAAGATTCCCAGGGCAAAGGCTAATACTCAAGACTATTTCAAGATGCAATGATTTTACCAAGTGCTTGCAAAAGGCTATAATTAAAGTATATTCTGTGAAATGGCAATGATTTCTTCATAAATATCTAATAAGGGAGTTTCACAAAGTGATACTACATACCAATGGGCATGGCCTCACTTTAGATGACTGCAATTTGAAGGGGTAAAGATAATTACTATTTTCTATTCTCAGTGAGTTTAAAAATATTGAAAGTGATGAAGACATTTCACACGCTTAAATAAACTGAAATTTAGATTAAAATTTCCTTAACAATATTTAAACCGTTTGATACAATTTTTTGACAGTATGCCCTATTTTTAATCTAATATCCATAGTTTTAAAAACCTGACAAATGTTCTTAGGATTACACTGCTTTTTAGGTTAATCCTTTTTAGGTTATCCAAGAAAATTATACCTAGAGTGACCTAAAAACACTGGTAATTGAATAAAATTTTGAAAGCAACAATTTGAGTGAATTTTGCAGTACAGGTTCCCAACAAGAGTTTTCCCACAATTCTGGGGTCACTTTGTTAATTGGTATTGGCACATATATTTACAGATGCATGACCTTACTGACAACACACATTCAAGAAAATTAGCTTGAGACAAACATAACCCATGCCGGGTGTATTATCATAAGGATATTCATTCCAGTTAAGACAATACTTACTTGCAGCTTTTGGTTTCACCACTTCCGTAGTTGGTGGAGATGGAAGGTCATCTGTAGAAGGACCAACATCTAGTAACTCTCTGTCTAGTTCTTCCTGTTCAAGTTCCTCCAACTCCTTCTCCAGTTCATCCTAGTAATTGATTCAACAAACATTAATAAGATGATGTGATATAATTAATAAGATGAATTATGAAATGAATTATTAAAAATTTACATAAGAAATAATATGCTAGGGAATTAAGTTAACTCAAGGACACATTAAACAACACAAACAAAATAAAATGCAAAGTTTACTTCATCAACGTCTTGACCGAAGGCTACAGGATTTGATATAGCATCTGATATTTCCCTGGCTACATCTTGCTGTTCAGCTATGTCGTCCATCATATCATGAACTTGATCGACATCCCTGTCGCAAAAAGATAATATGTATTAAAAGTAAGTTAATGTCATCGTCTAAAATATGGCATAAACATAAAAGTTATTTCAGATGTACTAACATGTGCTGATGCGCCGCCTTAAGAGCATTGGCAGCATCTTTCATTGTTTGCAAAACTGCAGTATTAGTATTTGCTCCTTCTAATGCCTCCCTTTGCATTTCAATTGTTGACAGTGTCCCATCTATTTGTTGCAGTTGTTTCTCATATCTCTTCTTACGTTTCAATGCTTGTAGAGCAGCTGAAAGTAAGAAAGTTTATACTGTATGACATTTTATCCAAAGCGTCAGGGCAGAATTTCAAGTGCACCGGAGGGAACAATGATTGTAATTTGATTGAGCATCATAGCATTTAAACATGTCACGAAGAAGGACCTCTTTTATTTTTAGTTCCATGCTTCTTAGCAGTTGCCAACTCAATTTCAATTTTCTTTTCCAAAAATTCTTGCTTTTTGATTAATAAATCTTCCGTTTCGCGTAGCTTCTGAATTGCATCACCGGTGGTAAGGGGCTTGTCCCCCTTCTTCCCACCAAACATCTTCCCTAGGAAACTCATACTGTTATACTGAAGATTATAAAACGATTTGAGTAAGTAGTGAATTGTTCAGCATACGCTTTATAACTGTTATATCCGAGACACTAATGCTTCCCTAAACTAATAAATAACTATAATTTACTTCACTATGAATGTATCATTTCAAAAAAACTAAGAATCATCTAATATTTCAGTTAATTCCCTACTACTCGCCACTGACACGAAGAGTACTGCTTGCTATTGCTCATGCGCGCATTACGTCATTTAGCCATATAAACAAATGATGACGGATAAGATTCGAAATACTTATATGTCACTTGTGAATATTTAATAGATACAAATATATCTAATTAATGGACTCTCGTTAATTAATAAACAAAGTTGCTGACTTTCAAACGTCTGACACAATGTTTTATAATTACACTTTCACACAATAGTAAGGTCAAATGCGCATTGTGATTGGCAACAGTATCCGTCAATGAAACAATAGAAAGTCGCTATAATCATTTTAAATATATAACGGAAGAGGGATTATTATAATTATTTTTGTGAAGCCGCTTCGTTTGATATGTGTTCGTACAGTTATGAAAAGAAAACCAATATTTTTTCATAAATATTCATTTTTTGAAGAACTCTTAATAATGTTTCCCGCTTTTATGTATTGATAAATGCTGTATTCGTGTAATGTCCGCAGTTTTAAATGAATATTTAGCTTAGTAATGGCAGTTAATTTGAAACGCAACGAGAATTCAAATGAAATTAAAAAGTACAGTTTCTCTCGGAAAACAGTTCGTGCGGATGGGTACGTAGAATACATCTTATATATGTAAATACATGATACTAAATTCCGTGGTAAGTTTTCCTATCTAGTTCAGTGCATAATGCTTTTCCAAACAATAGATTACTTGTACAAATTCATCACACACTCGACTGCAGCAGATATCCTATAAGATTTCTGCACTGTGCCTTTCACGATTCGGAGAATATTTTGGCTGCTGCCGACGCCAAAGGAAACGTGTTCATCATAGACTTGAAGTATAATAAGTATGTAATCTACAATTTATACTAGGCTTTGGTGCAGCGCTTAGTTTGTTTTGTTATATTGGTTCGTCGTTTCATAGTATTTTAAAATTTTTAGTCGATAACGACTTTTAACGGACACCTTCATGTTAAAATTGAAAGTTTCTCTTCATGAATTCTAGATTTTGGTTCCTCTGCAGTGACAGTCAATGTACTGCGATTACGTTTTCTTCCTTTGAAAGAAATGAAGTGATTGTTGCATCTTCTGACTGCAGTATCAAACTGATAAACTTTGGTGAGTTACACACTCAATATGTCACTATATTAAATTGTTTAAAAATTGTAATAGCATAAGAAACCAGCCGTTCGTTAGGTACATAAATCGGTGACTACTATCAATATCGTATGGTTTTTTTTGTCCCATTAGCAGGGTTCCTCGTGGGCTCCTCTCCATTATTCTCTCAGCTAATCTCTTTGTATCTTTGTAATGCTTTTCTCCAACTTGATATCCAGAATTTGCTTTCTTTTCCTTTCCCTTCCACCATCCCTTCTATCTCAATCACCAACAAGCTTGCTGCTCCACCACATCTCACCTGACACCATTAACCCTTTTAGTGCCAGTCCCAATCACTTAGTATAGGTGTAAAATGCCAGGGCTTATTCATGAAATTTTGTTGATTTCCATATATATATATATACATATATATATTAATACCAATTTGTTATCTTCATTTATTTTTATTTTCACTCCAAACACTGACAGGGATAGTAAAATATTTTATTTATATTTTTTATCCCTTAAACAATTTAAGAAAAATTATTTATTAAACAAAAGATTGGGTCATGCCATGGGCCGATAGATCAGCCCATGACACTTTTCGCACAGAGTCCTAGGGCCAATAGATTGGGCTGCTGGTTAAGGGTTAAGTAAACTAAAAGGTTATGGTTAAGGGCCCTTAAGTAAACTAAAAGGGTTAATTTTTAGCATGTAGCTTCTCTAGTTCATGCTACTTACCTACACCATAATGTTTCTCTCAAATTACACTACTCAGCCTCCCATATAGCCTTCTTTTATTTATATATTTTAAAAAGAGTACCACATAGAGCAATAGTTTGCCATTTTACAGTGGGACTTATAATAACAACGTATAAATAAAGTTGCATACATTAAAAAATTAACCATTAACTCTAACAAATTAATGTGAGAGACGGGAAAGGGCAAGGTCAGTAAATTCCATGGAGGAAAACAACAATGGATCAATGTTGTCAGGAAGAGAATTTACTATAGAGGAGAGGCAGAAGAAAGCAAGTGTTTAATCATTGATAATCTGGGGGTGGGAATGTGGAGTAATGTGTGTGGATATGGGTTGATCATGAAGGTACTTGGAAAATGATGAGGGACAGCAGTTTGGAGCAGTCGTTGAGGGAGTTAATGTTGCTGTATATTTAGTTATTTTATTTAGTTCATCATCAAATGTTTATCATCAATAGTCATTTGTTTTTAGTTATCTTTAAATCTAAGACTTGGACTGTCAATTTATATAGCGAAATGAAAATTTGTGAACAATTTGAATAAATAATAAGTCATTGTTTTGAACTAGGAAGTTATTTGAATTTTTCACCATATGCACATTCAAATACAACTTATTAAAATTACTGTACATGTAATACCTATGAGTCCATGATATATCTACCATATTAGTTAAAAATAATAGGAATCAAATATACAGGCTTTCAGACCTGGGAATTATACAATTATTATGTAATAATAATATCTTTTTTTGTCCAAAGATTTGTGATATGTGTACATGTACATATAAACAAATATAAGACACGTCAATTATGAGAAGTTTCGTAAGTCGATTTCGTGTAATCAGAACTATGTCCCAGAAACAGTAGGTCCTAACCTCTGGTAGTTAATTTATCCTATTCAGTGGAAGTTTGCTATGAAAGGATTCCTTTCTGTTATAAGGGACTTAGGGTTTTCTGATTACTCCAACATTAATTCATGTTGGGGTGCATGAATCAATGTGAGAGCAAGGTGAAAATCCTGAGACCATCTAGTTGGAAATTTAATAATAAATTGTTAGAATAGTTTTTATGGGCACATATTTATAATGAATTCTTTTTATTTTAGAGACTGGGAAAGTGTCTGGCACTTTGAAAAGTCATTTGATTCCTCCTACACAACTATCATGTGGTGGAAGTGGGGCTAAAATGCTTTTAAGTTCTGCTGCTAGCTCATACCATCAGAATGGAAAACACCAGCCATCATCTGAATGTAAACAGAAAGATTCTGGTGAAGCAATTCTATGGGATTTGAGTACACATACCCAGGCTCTCTGCCTTAATGTTCAAGCCAACCTAGGTATCAAGCAGGTAAGGCTTTTGTTTCTACTTGAATTATTTTACTGAGTCAAGAGTTAAGTTTGAGGTGCCTTTCAATTATATTCTTAAAATATTTTGCATTTATTAAATTATATGTACTATAATTTTTGACATAGTTTATTGCAGTGTAATCATGTTATTACCTTCTAAGGTATTCATTTTGTTCAGATGTATATAATTTGTTTTTTTTTTAGGAAATTATGCTGTGTATATAATAGTATTTTTTCGAAACGTTGCTTTAATTCAATTTATTTGCTTTCCCTTTGTTAATATAAGTATTTGAAGAATTTAGTAGTGTATGTCATTCTGTATGGACAAATAATGTGTTACACAAACAGATGCACTCACCTTAAAGAGACAGATTTAAATTCAATCTGTAGGACATCTCTGCCAGATTTAAGTTATTGTATTTAATAACTTTTGTTTGTGTTCCATAATTGGCTTGTAACTCTGTTTCTAATTATGCAAATTTGTTCAAACAAAAAATATTTTGATCCCCAAAACTAGTGGAGTCTTAATGTTAGCTGTTTCTTAGGTTTTAGGCAAATATAAAGAATAACTTGTCATGCCCATGTTGCATGTATTAGCATGCTTACATCATCCTAATAAAATATTTATTTACCTTTTTGTATTGACAAATTAGTTTGTTGGAACCATTTGATACTCCTTAAAACAAGTATCCACTCACAGACCTACATCCCTTGCCTTGCACTTGAAATTTGTATTTGCATACTTTCCTTTTGACGATCACCCGTGGTGCACAGAATAAATAATATATTCTTTGCATTATGAAGGAGTTACTTAGAGTAGAGCCAAAAATGATTTCTTAGAGCACTCAGGGCATTGATCCCTCTTCCCCTTTACAGTCCAATGCTTATTACTTGTCACTTTGTATCATTTCACTTGAATCAAAAATAACACCTAAATATTTTATGCTACCAACATGGTTGATTACTTTTCCATTCAGTGTATATTCATAACCAGTAAGTCTCTCAATTCTGCTAAAAAGTTATGGCATTAAATTTTCTTTCATTCATATACATTCCATTCTTAATACACCACTGCTAGATAGCATCAATTGTATTCTGTAAGATGATACTATCATTTAATGAGTGAATGGATTTATTCACCCTTAAATTATTTTACTCAAGTGACAATCAAAACAACCTAGGTTCGCACCAATTCACATGTTGAGTATTAATCAACACGCATCCCTTAAATCAAAGCACATTTAAAAATTAAATTCTGAGTGGATTTTGTGTTTACAAAACAACTCTGATGATAATTATACTTTTCCTGACTAATCTTTTTTCAATTTTTTATATAGGCAAAGTTCTTGTCTGGGGTTTCATCTGATTTTATCCTAGCCATGTTTGAAGATGATACCATGTGTATTTGGAAGATAGGAGATTTTGAAAGGGTGAAGGTGATATCACCTCTTGCATCACATAAAGAACAGCATCATATGAAGACCATTGCATGTACTAGGTGAATATTAAATATCTTGTCTTGTTATTCAACATTATAAATACTATGCCTTATTAATTTATTGTTTACATCATTGCTACTATCCTTTAGATCTTATTGTAATGTATTGGCTAGGAAAATACCTTTGCCTTTGTTGAACTTTTTATTACCTTAGTTGATAGGTGAATATACAGACTTATTATTCTTCCTTCACAGTAAAAACTTCTTCAAAAACTTAATTTCAAAATATGTATATAATTATTGTAATATGTTTAGATCATTTTTTAGCTTAAAGACAAAAGGTGTATCTGGAGTAATTTTTATTTCATATTAATTAGTTAGATTAATGTGAAATGTACTAGGTGCACTCATTTAATTGAGCCCAGTATTTTGTCAGAAGCTTTCGCAAGTTGAAAATTGTTCAGTTTGCCTACCACTACTTATGATGTTTGAATGCTTTCCACCAGGGTGTTTCTCCATATTGGGGAACTGTTAAAATCCAATATGGGGAGGATGAGGAAGACATTTTAGATTGAAGAAGAAACCTGCACATGAATGTCCTGTTGTATGGCTAGGCGTAGTCTTAGAGCCTAGCATGCAAAACCATGTTTCATGTACAATTTTCCTGTTAGCAATGTGTGGATAGCACCCAGTGGAATTTTCAGTATATTTGGGAGTTCTCTGATCATTATTCCAGTCTTATTAGCAGAAACTTAACACCAGATTAAATTATAAAATCTTAGAACCACCAAATTTTATAGTGATATGAGGGTCGTTCAATAAGTCCTTAGAAAAAGCAGAAAAAACAGTTTTAGGTAGATTATTTTTATTCTTCAACATAATCTCCTTTCAGCTTTACACATTTTTCTAAGTGTTTTTCCAAATTCGGAAGCTCCTCAAAATAGGAATTTGTTTGGGTGATGTCTTCCTCATTAGACGTAAATCTTTGTCCGCCAATCCATTTCTTCAAGTTGGGAAATAAGAACAAGTCACTGGGGGCAAATCTGGTGAATACAGTGGATTGTGTAATAATTCTAACTTTAATTCCATTATTTTGACCAACACAACTGCTCATGTGTGCACCCATGCATTGTCTTGATGAAAGAGGATCTTTTTCCGTCTCAGATGAGGATGTTTTTCCTTGATTTCTTTGCTCAGCCGGTCCAATAAAGATGCATAATACTCATCTGTTATCATTTATCCCTTTCCCAAGTAATCGATTTAAATGATTACGCAAGCATTCCAAAAGACCGTGGCCAAAACCTTTCTGGCTGATTTCACCGTCTTCGCCTTCTTCAGAGCCTGTTTGCATTCAAAAATCCTCTGTTTTGATTGTTCTTTTGTTTCTGGAGTGTAGTAATGTATCCATGTTTCATCAACAGTTATGTAATGATGCTGAAAATCCTCAGGATTGCAATGGAAAAGTGCCAAAACAGCCTCTGAGTCGACCACATGGTTTATTTTCCACCGTGAGCAAACGCGGCACCCATCTTGCCAAGATTTTTTTCACACCCAATTTTTCGTGCAAAATTGAAGTGACTGTGCCTTGTGATATGCCTGTGGCCTCAACTATTTTGTGTACTTTGATTCGTCAAGCACTTAAAACCATATTGTGGATTTTACCAATTATTTCGGGGGTAGACACTTCCACAGGGCGAGCGTAACGATGTTCATCTTTTGTGGATGCACAACCAGGTTTAATCTCATTTACCCAATTGTAAACAGTTGCAAACACAGGAGCAGATGTGCCACGAACTTCATCCAACTCAACTTTGATTTCTTTCGGCATTAACCCTTTTAGATACAAGTGTTTAATCACCACTCAAAATTCACTTTTATCAATTTTTGTAATCCAATGATAGTTGTTTACTTCAATCGACAACAACAATGAAACTATGCATTGGATACCGCTGAAAATCTAACAGCTGACTAGTTAGGAGTGCTGCTTACTGGCAAAATTTCATTTTCGATACTACGAGCGCAATCTTTTGGATTTCCTAAGGACTGATTGAACCACCCTCATATTTAGTCAATTAGTCAATGCCAAACCTGTATTGAGCTGTCCAATCACATTTGCAAAGTAAGACATGTAGGTATCACGCTATTTCTTTCCTTGGACAATAATTGAATACAGCTGATGAAAAATGGAACTATTTCTAAAAGTTAAGGAGGATTAGCATACAAAACTTGTTGTTCTCAGCCCCTACCGCACACTGTCAGGCAGCTGATTTATGGGAGCATATATGGGAGTGTTATGCCAAAATCCGTTAGTTCGTTCTTAGGAAATGTCATGATTGTATTGGTTTGTAATTATCCAAGGACTTTATGAATAATCCCAGCAAAATTGACATATATCCTTTGTCTTAGAGTTTGTTTTATAACATCTGAGATAGTAATATTTCCATATTTTTATGCTTGAAAGATTATTTGAGATTTAGTATTCAGATGATTTTTATGGTGCTTATTAATATATAGATACAGGGGATGTTTAATTAAACAACATTGTTCACATTCTCATATTTTAGTTTTTGATAAATTGTTCTCATATTTGCTTAAACCTAATTTGAATAATACAATTTTTCTATTTGGCGAAGGCTTTCATGGTGTTCCATGGATTCTTGCTGCGAAGTTTTCGGTGCTTCACCGCATCCAGTGTCTTTTGCTGACGACAGTTTCGTCCTCGTTCCAGAAAACATCTTCAGTCTTCGACCTGAAAATGTTCTCTGGAACGAGGATGAAGTAGTTGTCAGCAAAAGACAATGGACGTGATGGAGCACTGAAAATTTCGTAGCACCAATATTCCTATCCTAATTACCTTCACAGGAATGGAAGAGCAATGGTGATTGGTGGAAAGTCTCATTCATTGCTTGCATATTCTTTGGATTCTTGGAAATTAGTGAAGGTGATTGAATTGCCAGAAGAAGTTAGTGGTGTCAAGTCTTTAGAGTTTTTGCCTCAGCCTTTTGATGGTGGTTCTAACAATGTAAGTTTTTAATTGTACATTATTATCTTGTCATGTGAATTAATTTGTTCTTAATAATCAGAGGTCATGCTAGCCTAGTGGATAGAGCATTAGGCTACTAAAGGGGGGCCTGGGTTCAAGTCCCTGTGATGCCACTGAACACCTCCAGGTAGAACCCCAGCTGAGTGATTTTCTGGGTACCAGTTCTTCCTGGGAAACCTCATGCAACACAGGAAAGGGAACTGATCACCCTACTCTGATGTATGAAGTTTCACCTGTTGTTAGGCATAGAACTAAGTGAACATTATCATCAACTAAAAGACCAATCTTAGTGTTGAATACTGTTGTTTGGAAGTGTATTTCTTGAAGATATATACATATAATGTATTTGTAATTAGAAGCTGATAAATTTTCTTCAAATTAATATGAGCTTATTTGAGAATTTGAGCCTCAAAAATTGTAGCTTTACTGAAGCCTAGAAAGTAAAAAATTATTTTTTATTTTCAGTTAACTATTGTATTTTCATGAATCTAAGACAATGGTTTTTCCCTCCTGGAGTTTTGAAGAAAAGGGATTTGCCCCACCATGGGAAGCAAAATCCTCATCTTTGATTATGTTCAATCCTGCAAGTTATCCAATGCAGACAACGAACAAAACGGAATCAAAACAATGTCATAGTATTTTTGTTTAAAGGATGTGTTGATGGGTATGTTCATTTAGCACCTCTTCAAATCATAGACAAAACCAAACCATAGAAAAACACAACACCAATGCCCTAGGTGGGACTCCAACCCATAACCATAGATATCGCCAATATTTAGCCCCAGGCTAGATCAGCTTGCCCAAAATTGAATCATTAAAAAGCTAGAGCATATATTACAACTTGTTATTACCTATGAGTTGAACTGGAAATTGATTTGTTAAAACATTTTTGGTTACAATTCACCACAATTGGATTGTAAAAAGCATTAATGGCATCATTTATAAACTGCAAAAATGTCAGCATGCTGCGTTCAGAGAAAAATTACAAACATATCTTATTTTTCTACCGATTACATTTTTTTCCCCTGTGGTGGAGTTCCAGAAAAGGTCCTCTTAGAAACAGGTTTGTCTTAGATTCATGCAAATATGGTATGCACCAGAAACTTAGTATCAGTCCCAAAATATATTCTTTGGTAGTCATTTCTTATTAAATAACTAACTTTGGGGGTTGAATGAAAAGTAGATGACTTTAGAATCGGTCTTACCCACGGTGGAGATTTAAATCTGCCTGATAAGTTAGTGTTGTCTTAGAAGGATGGAGGGAGTCAATTTCACAATTCTGCTTCTAAGTGGGTACATTAATGAAAATTATGGGTTCCTACAATATATAGATAATTTCTTACAATTAACCTATCATTTACTGCAGGTGCTTGCGATGCTTTCTTATGATGGTCATGTACATCTTTTGAATATGAATTCATCAACTTTTATTGGAAAAATAAGATCTGAAAGAAGTCATTTATGTGAGTATTTAGTATATAAGTTTTGCATACTACTTTGTGTGTTAGTAGTCCAAAAAATTTTGTTTGGGTGGCAGTGTTGCCATAATCACCATAAGATGTGATAATTAACACTGATTTTAAATTCTTATCTTAACTTGTAATAGCTTTGCATATGTCTCTCCTTCATATATATTTTGATAAATAGGCCAAATGACCTTAATTTCCATTTATATATACATATATAGTATCCACCATCAAAGTCCGGCCCAACTCCTGCAACCCCCCTAGATGTAAAACATGTCTGATTTTCACAACACCTCCGTCCCACTTAGTCAATCTTCTCCACTCCCACCCCATCTTATCTCCTTCCTGCATCTCACAATACGTAATCTACCAATTAATTGTAATATCTGCGATGTGTATTACATTGGTCAATGTACCACACCACTAAATATTAGAATTAATAATCACAGAGTATCCTGCCACCCCGCCTCTCCCTCTTATTCCCTTCCGATACCAAAACACACAATAGAACGCAACAAGACCTTCAACCTATGCTACAAAGTCTCCATTCTTGCCTCTCTTCCCCCCACTGAATCAATAGTACAATTAAAAACACTCGAGCTCACCATCATATGGATTTTGGTTGCTTACGAGGTCTGTTAAAAAAATATGAGGACTGACGTCATAAAACAAAATGTATCTTATTTAGAAGTAACATGTCTGGATTTCCTTCAAAGTACTCTCCTCCCCCAACCCACACAACATGAGTCATGGTGAACAGACCTGGCACGCTTCTTTTGTGATGTCCTTCACCCCTTTCGTCGCATTTGCCTTAATTTCGGGAATCGTGTCAAATCTTCTTCCATTCAAGGGTCTTTTGAGTT
>WURS02474421.1:2149634-2187486 GCA_011762765.2 Rhinocypha anisoptera
CTGCTACCTTCCACCAGAGGTTGCATGTATTGAAGTTGTAGGTGCTTTTCCTGAAAATTGGTGCAATTTCGAGATGAGAAAATTTTCGCCGTCACTGAGGCTCGAACTGGCGACATTCTCGATACAGTCTAGCACACTACCACTAGGCTAACTCTGCCTCTAAATGCTGTGTACAGAGTGTGATTTTTAGGTCAGAATTAATTGGCACTAGAATTTTATCAGGACTCAATTTCATCAAAAAAGAAGAAAATAATAAATAATTTGTAGAGTTATATATGCCACAGATCACTTACTGAGGAATTAGAGCCACAAAATCAGAAAACTGAAACATATGTACAGGGTTCATATATCTGTCAATATAGAGCCTAAAATATTATACCTCAAATTTCTTCATTAAAGCTTTTCTTGCTCATGTTGATAAGTCAAATTTCTTTCAGGTTACACCAATGTTTCATAATCTGCTGCGGTTCACTCTTTCTTCTTTCCACAGTATATCTTAGAAAAAGTGCTATATCAATGAACATGAGTATACCCTATTTTATGTGGCATATAAATAAAAATAAATAAATTTGGCTGTTTGGTAGTGGACTACTTTTAGAAAATATATATTATGGCATTTATGGGCAAGTGTGTAATCATAAGCCGTTAAGAGTGTAATATTTTCAATGTACATTGCATGTAGTATTGCTCAATCTTGGGTTGTTATTCTCATTTAGAAGCTGCAGAAATATCAGATAGAAAGGGCAATCCATTGTAACATACCAGCCCACCTGATGTGGCAAATATAAGTTTTAAGCAACAATTATTGCAAAAAGTCATGAGCAAATGAGGGGGGAAAGAGAAAGTTACTGAGAAGTCCAGATACCCTAATGTGGCATCTTCATGTATTGCTATTAAATTAGCATTTGCTAAAATGGACAATGCTGCTTTTTACAGATAGTATGCAAGCACTCCAGGCTAAGGATAGAGGCAGTCATTGTGGCTTAGAGGTTTTTTCATGAATAATTTCACTCTGGCCATCAAGACTGTCAGTAAAAATGATTTTTAAAATCTCAATTTAGTGACAAGATGGTTTTATTATTTGAGGGGGTTAATTTGTCGAAATGTAAGTGCTGACACCTCTATAGTTCTGTGCTTTGATTTGGGATTTATGTTCTTACATCTAAAATATGCCTGAAACATCCTATTACATTGGCTCAAAGTCCTAATGTACCAACTTCAGTAATACATTTTCATTTGGAGAAGAGTCATACAAAAGTACTTGGGTACCATTAACTATTCATCCTTAATTGATTCTTCTAGAAAAATTGGGTATTATTCCAGAATTAGATTTTAATGTTGAGTAGTAGCATTCTATTAAAAGTATATTTTGCATAGTTTTATAAAATGTTAAGCAAAATCATATTATTCCTCCGATTTAAGTTATTACATTGCTGGTTGTATGAGGTGATTTTGTTTTATTTTCATTTTTTATATAGAAGCAAGTTTGAGGCTATTGTTGATGATATGACTCCTGAGGAAATACTTGCTCAAGCAAAGAAGGCTGCTGCAAATGCTGCTCATAAACTTTCTTTGAAGCGTGCAGGAGCAAAGGTAATATATATTTTATTTGATGTCACATGAAGTAAAATTACACTTTGCCAGTATGTGACTTGAGAATTGAAGTTAGACGTGACTATTGTTTTACATACATGATAATAGAATAGTAAACATCTTGTATTGTGATACCACATGAGACTTAATATATTGTTGCTCTTTACTTGATGATATTATTATTTTTTTGGATTTCATGTGCAAGCAATCCATTTTTTCTATTGTTCATTCAGATGGGATTTTTACGCCAGAGACGAGATGGAACCACATCCTTAGCTGTACTAATTCCTGGAGATGGAATTGCCCCAGGAACAAATGAGAAGCCTGTATCTCTTGGTGCCTTGGTTGGGAAACTAACTCATGGTACTGGTCAACTTCAAGGTTTTCGAGAAGATAGAAGAAATGCAGCCAAAACTGGTACATAGCAACCAATCCCCTGGATACTATTATTTTTATATGCCCATTCCATTTTGTTTAAAATTTATATTACAATATTTAGATAATAACATTTTCTTTCCAACAAATTTGTCTTGATAAAATTTAGTTTTATCTAATGCTTTCAAGACTTTCAAGACATTTGTTCATGAAATATAAATCAGTTTATAAAAACATGCCAAAAAATCATGATGTATAATCATGTGGGAAAAATACCTCATGAATACCTGGTTATATATAGCACACAGGTTGCACATAGTATCTTTTCCTTTTTCTGTCATTGTTTTTACTGATTTTCTGCACATGCTGCAGTTGTATCCATTTTTGTATCTCCTTTTACTGATTCTTCTAATTGACTTAACTTCAAGCCACTCACTTCCAAGTTCCCCATATGCTGAGAGGAAAACAATGACTGATCATATATATTTGTAATCAGTATAAATATATTTTTTTTAGTTTATTATTTTTTTAGTATAAGTTTACCAATCTTAAACCAAAATATTATTGCATTTATTTACACATTTTAATTTCCAATGGTCATATACTTTGATTCATAATTTCAACAGATTCCGATTCTGACAGTATTTGAGAATAGTTAGGATGTGACTTTATGGTGCAATTTAAAGAGTAAAAACATTGCTGTAATTATAAAACCATAACTTCCTACCATTTTTATTAAAGAAAATTGAGATTGTCATTTTAAACATTTGATGTTGAAAAAACTATTGTTGCAAAAAGGATATAGTATTGGCAATTAAATAACAACTCAAGAGCTATTTTAAATTAAATAAGCTAGAATTCCACCTAAAGAAAAATACCTTTTTACACATATTTTTCAAATGTCCATAATGAACAATTGGTGAAAAGAAAAAAAGGTGAAACATCTTTACCATAGCTCCTCCCATATTCAGTTGTAAAAGAAAACTAGATGTTTGAGTGTTAAACTGTTAGTTATAACACAAGGATTTCCTTACTGCAGTGATTCTCCAATGAGAATGTAAGCTTTAAAAGATGGACAAGGATATTGAAGAAAAATGAGTGTTGAGTTTACATTTCCATGACATATCACTTCATAGGGTTTTTAATTAAAAACTATTGAATAAAATGCAAAACAATGTGGAAGTATAATAATGAAAACAAAGTATGCTCCTCTAGAGTCAAAAAGGTTTCCAAAAAGCAGTGGGCCGTGACTGGCACTGGTAGTAGTAATGACATGATCTAATTGGCTAAGAGTTTGCTGTAGCCATAAAGATAAGACTTGACCATCTTCATTATGGGTTATGGCAGGTCCTTATGGCCAGCTTGCGGCTTACTTGTGACGTGATATAGCAGACCCTTGTAATCTAGGACAACCCTCATAATCCACGTTGCCATTTTCCCTCCAAGTGGGGCGGTGGAGATTTGATTGAGTAGAGTTAAAATATTTCTGATATATTATAAAATATATTTTGGAAATAAATCCAAACATGCACTCCATATTTACTTTCCTTGATAATTTCTGGTTAATTTGTTGCCAAAAAAAATATACTTTGATTTATAACCAAAAATAATGCATTTATCAAAGTTGGTAGGGTCGTGAACCTTCCCAAATGGCACTGGAAAAGGGAGTCCTATTCTGGAACAATAAGGAAGTGTGGCTGTTCAAACTTTTCTTATAAAAGGCCGAACCATAAAATTGGGAGAAAACTAAGAGGGTAGGAAGGAGGTATTGTATATGTATTCACAAATATGTATTCTCTGCACTCGTTCAACAGAATGTAGATATACATATCCTGCAGCCAAGTGACTAGTTTCCACCGCAGAGGGTTTTTCTTTTGCCCCTTAAGTGACACAATGTGCATTTTACCTCTGAAAAACGAACTCCCAAATTGTGGTGGCAAAATTTCTGTCCCTTGGATTTCATTAATCAGAAGTTTTATTGGAAATTGAAAACAGAGGAAATAATGTAGTAAGCAATTCAGATAAAGTAAGCGTCAGCATCTAGGGTAAACACCTTTCATTAAGCTGCATATATGAAAATAAACGAAGTTGTCTGGTCTGTCAGCCTGTGACATTTTTATACATCCAGAACAAGAGGTCTGATAGATTGGCCCACTGGTACTAAAGGGTTGTATTTTAGAATTCCTCCCTTTTTCTCACAATATTTCATCTTTGGCTGCTTCCTTAAACACTTCAGAAATATGGTGCATTTTAATACAGTAGTGTCATTCTGTAGCTCTATGTGTATCATCTTACTTCGCTTTCTCTCAGCCAATAAAAATTTTCCTTTCCATACTAACCCTAATACGTTTGTTCTGTCAGAAACTCAGGTATTTTGAAACTCAGGTGTTTTGAAACTCAGGTATGCTGAAACTCACTCGCTTATTTCACTAACTTAAGCATAAAAATTTTATTTTTTCCATATAAATACATTACTGCATCAAGACTATGAATTGAAATTAGAGAAATAATAGTGAACTTTTAAATTTATAAAGATTGCTAAAAATGATGAAATTGGAAAATTGAAATGATATAAGTTTACATTGTGTAAAAAAGTTGTACATAGTCTGAAAACAGAAAATTATAATTTTTGCCCAACTTATTTTTGTGTTTTGGTGATTGCAGTGAAACCTTTATACTATGGATCTTTTGGCTCATATGCTCCTTCATATGATTCTACTTTTGCCAACTTAACAAAAGAAGAATCTGATTTGGTGTTTTCAACATATGGAGATGAAACTGCTGTTCAGTATGCTGAAAGGTAATTTCACTTTTCTGTTGATTTTCAAATATTATGTTGTAATGGTTTTTAAAATGTGATTTATATGGTAAACTTTTATACTATTCACAATTTAATATTTATTGATTTTATTGAAGTTATTTGACATTGCTTTTCTCTCTACACATCCTTCATTTATTATTTTCCTTTTTTTCCTTACTATAGTATACTGGACTTTGCCAAAGACTGTGATTATGCACTCAAGATGGTAGACAATCTTTTAGATATTGTAACAGGTGGGGAGCATCGACGAACCATGAGAACATTAGAGGAGCATCGAAGAAAGGTATCTTTTACTCTAAAAAAATGAATTTTACTATTCTATTCCCTTTCAGTTTTAATCATGTTCGTATGACAAATTTATTTTTCAGGTCAGGGGTGAAGGTGGCCCAGACGATGAAGGAGGACGTTATAAACGTTATTTACAGGAGGTAGAAAAAAATGCAAGTAGCACTCCAGGAAATACTACTGAGAACCATTCTCTTAAAACTAATATTTCACAGAGTAATACATCTGATTCAGCATCTAATACTGCAGCAACTTCTGGTGATCCATATGATGTAAAAATTGATTTTGAGGCCCTAAAAACTCTATCTGATGTTGGAATTGATGTTTCTTTCCTGGATAATGTTGGTAAGCATTAGGATGATTGCATTGCTTTATTTTTGTAACAATTATTGACGTTATATTCAAAGAATCTTGCTAATTTTTGGAATTCCATTTATAAGATAATAACATAGAATAAGATATAGAGGGCTATCTATTGCATGTATTTAGACTTAGCAGTAACCATTGATGACTAATTGAATTTGGGTGTTTTTTTAGTTAATTGGTGGTGTTGTAGATAAAGGATAATTTAAATTTTCACTGTACCATTCTTTCCTAATGCCAATGAAATAGCAACCCAATTATTATCTTTTATTTGATAATTCTTGAGTCTTTATACTCATTGTTGTAAATACACTTCTCCGAATAACTGCTTATCTTCTTCTCAACAAAATCGCTGTGCCATGGGGAAGTGGAAATATTATTGGGGCTGCCTGACTGCTCATGTAGTTGGTACGTGATTGTCAGGCATCAGCAGTCGGATGCGATGGCCAGGACGTCTCAGCAAAACCAATACCATGACTTTTAATATTTTGTATTTTTAAGTGGGCAGGTAGCATAAAACACCATAAAATTTAATTACGATTTATTAAAAATTATTTGTTTGCCTAGAGCAGGTTGGGTGAACCGATTGGGTAGTGACTCCGGTTAATCCAAAGGTCGCTGATTCGAATCCAGCCTATGTTTGTTTTAAACTAATTTTCCAGAATAGCTGGCATCAACAAGAGCACTGAGCAATACAAGAAGCTAACCCTTATGGGGAAACTGTAATGTCTTTTTTCTTTTGATTTCGCTCTGCTTTATAGTGCAGCAGCTCATACAGCAAAAATGCTCATGTGTTTGTTTAGCCTGCTCGCTTCTCAGAAACTTTGGACATATCAATTTTCCTTCTGTGAGTGTTATATACATTGAGCTTAAGATACTCTGACACTCCTCTATGATACAACAGTCCTCTTTGGGCTCCGTGTATTTTAAAACCAGCTGTGGAAGAGGTCGGAGCTTGACTTGAGGGAGCAACTGGACGTGCAAGTGTTCAAGTCCCATGCAAGTATTTGCATTGTGTAAACAGGGCTTTATAGTAAATTACATGAAATAATTATTTTATCCGGAAACAATTATTTGATAATTATGACTTGTGTATCCATTCATTAAAGATTATTACTTCAATATAAATTTTTACATTTAACATGCAACTTTACATTTTATTATCATAAAAATCATAATCATTTCCCTGAAATGATAATACAGGGATACGATCTGACAATAAGATATATTAGTTCAGTTTTGCTGGATGCATAAGGTAAAGGGTTTCTGGATTATCCTGTTAAAGCAGGAACTGGTTGATCAAGGGATGGTTAAGCAAGGTTTTACTCACAAGTGTCACTCACAAGATCTCATGAAAACTAATGTAGAAAGCCTTTATGCATTCATTAAGAATGATGCTCTAGTAGTCGATTGCAGAGTAGAAATCAAGCTCCCACCTATTTAACAGTTCAATTTTTCTGCCGGTCAGGAGGTTTACTAAGGGCTCCACTCTATTCTAAGGTTTACTAAGGATTCCACTCCAGCTTCTCTCTTTGTGTACACTTATTTTCCTCCTACTCTGATATCACCTATTTTACAATGGGACTTAAACATGTACAGACGGACAGTGAAGTCATTCGGCATATTTTAAGCCCAGAGGCAGGTACAAGAGGAAAGTTCATAGATTTGAAGTTTCTATGGTGGTACCATTTTCGCTGTAGGAACTTTCAAGACATCTATTGGAAAGAAAGCAAAAGAAAAAGGCATTACAGTTTCCCCATAAGAATTAGCCCTCTATATTACTCTAGGATAATAATTTAATGCAAGGTTATACATATTTGGCTTACAAAATGATATACTCTCTGAGAAAATCTTGAGTGTCATTGACTGAAATTCTTAAATATTTTATGGTGTAGAATTTTTAGCCACTCAACAAACAATACATCTGTTGATGTAAACATTAGTGATGTTATAACACTCCTGAATTTTAGCAAGTGAAGTAGTAACATAAACACATTGAATTTACTAGAGTTGGATTCAATTATAAGAATGGTAATATATATGTATTAATTGTCTTTTAATAGTACTCTTTGTCAAAATAAGATATATTATTAGATTTTATTATAATTAAATTAATAATTGGAGCAAATGTTATATTAAACTACCTCTAGAAAATAATGATCTTTAAAATTGTTAAATAATTTATTTTTAACATTTTTTCTTTGGCAGAAAATGACTTCAAAAATGAAGCTCTTCAAAGAGGTCTTGATCAAACAGGTGACCTTATAGGCAAGTTGGAACAAGTTCAGAGAGAGAGGTTAAGTCAGCCACCGCCATCCCATTTGGCACTTGTCTCTAAGCCATCTGAAATGGAAGTGCAGTTGGGTAAGCTAATTGAAATTTGTAATTAGAATGTGTTTAGTACTCTTCGAAAACAAAAATATAGGGATTTGTGGAAAGGTAATCAATTTTTGTTAATGATTTATTTTATCAATACTGCTGTAGTAACTTTGATAGCCTTGTAACATTATTTGAGCACTTTCTTCATGTCTCTGTGGAAGATATATTCTAAGTCCTGAAAAACTGCAATAAAAGCATATGTTAGTATACGTTGGAATGTGCTGGAATAGGCGAAGAAATAATGTATGTTAAAAATTAACCCTGTTTTGAATTTAGGAAAACCCATATATTGTTTCATTTAGAGATTTTCTGGTTTGAGTCCTCATAATATTTGCCTACTCAGTAATTAATTTAGTATATTTAAGTCTTATGATGACTGATGACTGTCCCAATTTTTTCATGAGATAGTTACGAGTTAATTTCCTATATGTAACCATACTTTACTTTTTGTAGGTGATAAATTTTATAGTTAGCACAGCCACAGAACCTTTCCAGTATGTGACTCTCATGATTAGGCATTTATTTTCTGGGATCCTTGTTACATATATTCATTCATATAAGGTGATCAGTGGTCAAGTGAGCAATGAATAATATTTACCCTTGTATTATGAGCAGGAATGATTTAAAAAATATACAAACTTTTCCTAACTACCTATGGTATGTATCTTGATTGTGAAGATAAGTGATCAGATCATCTGAATATATTTACCGTAGATTTTATTTCAAGTAATTTCTATTTGGTGAAATTCTCATTTTTTTAAAACTAATGTTTCTATGTCAAACTTTAATTACTCTGTTAATAGCAACTTTCTTAATGGGTAGTAAAAATGTTCACATTAAAAACTACACAGGAGTTAAGTGAATGCCAGGTAATGGTATAACCTGGAGAGCAACATAAAGTTAACCTTGGGAAGATAACACATGAAGATAATGTAATTCTTCTAGTCAGGAACTACTAATAAAACAGTAATAAGAAAAGCTTAAGTCCAATAAAACTTTGATATCATAATGATATTATGTGAATGCTTACAGAACACAAGTTATGAAATTTAGCCAATATAATTTAGTAGGACTTTCCTCAAAAAAGCTTGAAATTTCAAAATATGTGAGTTTATTTGTTTAGGTGTTCAAGAAGTCTAAACTAAGGTAAAAATAGGTAATTTGGTCCTATTTCAGAAACTCTCTGAGATTTATAACTGAAATTAACATTCTTCCTTTGCCATATGATGAATGAATGGGATCTATATTTTATTTCTATTGATAGTAAATAAAAAAGGATTATATTTTATGATTGAAACTAATGAAACTCTTTGCTGACTCATAATGTTGTTGACACATAAGCCATAAATTTCACAAACAACTTAAGAAAAAGGCCTTTATGATTGAGGCTAGTAAAAAAATGAATTCTGTTATAGCTATAATTTTGCCTTCTGTCTCTTATACTTATAATGAGACAGTGTTATATTTTATGAATACTGAGCAAGAGAATATTCAGTAATAAGAATTCTATTTGAGGTTTATTGTTTTAGTAGATTTGATCATAAAGTAACAATTGGTTTTGGTTTCTAAGTCATTATAACACATACATTCTGTGAACTAAAACATTTTAATGTAAAAATACATTTGTCCTTGCAAACCAAGACTCAAGAAATATCGATTCATCAATCATGAGAAATGAATCAGGTAGATTATTACATCCATTGTACTTTATTAAATTGCTTTGTGTTTTTTATATATACCTTCTTAAGGGACTTGCTGGCTACGTGCCTGGTACATAGTTTTATTGTTTAAAATTGTATCTGAAAACAGTGTAATCCTTTTGGTAAGCATAAAAATATTGGCTTCCTGGTGACTTTTTGAATGTAAATTTTTTAGTTGTAAAGGTGCTTAAATACCATGTAAAGCTTCTGTGAGCAAAATTGGTAAAGAATATAGGTTTGATTTACTTTTTTGTTTTCCATGGTGGAAGAAATTATTTCCTCATCTGTTATTTCAACCATTTAATACTATAGTTTTTGATAGTTAATGGAAAATGCCTTGTAATTTATTCATCTTGCCTTCTACTTATTTGATTTTGAAAAATACTCAGCTGATATGTATTTATTTTATTCCTTTGTATTATAGCTGAGAAGATAACTGAGAATTTGACAGATATGGCAAAAAAGGTAACACCTGAAGTGATTGCACCACTACCTGCAATTCGAAAAGCAATGGGAATTGCTCCTTCTGTTCGTAGTGGTAAGCTTGCATCGGCAGCAAATGCTTCATTAAACATCAGTGAAGAAGTAATTGATGACGAGGAAGATGATGAGGAAGTAGCTTTGCCCAGATCTGAGCCATCTTCCAATAATGCTCCTGCCATTTCAAATGGGACAGTGCCAGCTGATGTTAAAATCTCTGGCTCATTGGAAGAGGTTATTGAAACAAATGAAGTTGCAATCATGGCTGGTGATAATACTTCTGAAGATGCTGAAAGCATGGATTCTAAGATTCATGAAGGTGGCCTAAAGGAAGGACACCATGAAGATGTAGATAAACCCATAAAAGTAGAGGAATCCATTCAAAATAAAGAAGCACCAGGAGATGAGAAAATTATGTCCTTGAAAGAGGTAATGCTTGCTCCTTTAAAATAATCTAGTTAGTATATTTAAGAAAAATGACTCAAATTAATTACTGCTTCTGAGATAAGATAAATTAAGCATTGCTCCATACATGTTTAGCTGGGCAGATTTTAGCTGCATTTGAAATATCCCATAGGTGGTCCAATTGGTAAAATTTGGAATCGACTCCACTAATAAACAAAAGTTTCCCTTGTGATCTTTGAATCCATTTATTACCTTGAAATTGTGTATATACATTTTCATTTTGTATCCAGGCCATAATGCATATTTCTTATTTCAAGAAGAACAAGAAACGAGTGACTCAGTTGTAATAAACCATTAATGTTTGTGGAACACATCTCCCTCCAATCTTTCAAGCTTCTTTCCTAGAGTTTTTTTACACATGAGTCCCACCTTTTTTATTTTGACATTTTAAAGGATCCCAGGTCATGATGATATTGATGAACTTCTTTAATTTTAGCCCCTTCAGTTGGATTTGGTATTCATCTTTCATTGGTCTCGATAGGATGTTCAGAGGGTTAACTTGCTGTTTGTGATCTACCTGTTTTTCAACTTTTGCTAAAGATCTTTCTAAGTATTTGCTCAAGTTCTTGTATTTACCCTCAGTTTTAGTGTTATGCCAATCTCCTCCATTTTTATTGTTGACGAAGACTAGAAATGGTATCTTGCTTTCTAATACTGCATCTCCAAAGGTTTATAAATTGGGACCCCTACCTTAGGAGATAAGCCAATACTTCTCTGCATAGTTTTATAAGTGCATTGTAATTACTATTGTTTATCATCTGAAGTTACATTCTCTTTTCCAATTCTTTCACTATTTTCAGGGTGAGATTTTTTGATCAAAGAGAAGATATGTAAGATAAATATTTTTACAGTAAACTATAATGCAATGTAAAACAAAATTCACTAGTGCTGATAAAAGAGATCTTCAACTTGAATGATGGAATGCATATCATCCTTGTTTAGAATATTGCCATCCTTAGGCTTGGGCTTACGCCAGTAATGTGATACTAGTGCACCTGATTCATTCAGTGTCATTGCTTCCTTTTATTTGGAAAGTATTCTTAACACAGAGTAAATTTATGCAAGTTAAAACTGCCAGGTACCCTTTTTGATAAACAAATTGAATTTTTTTAACATTTCAACAGTGCACATTGACATATGATATAGCTTTGCTTTGATTATGTTTCGATAAATGGAAGGAATGAAATAGTTCTTCCTTGCAAATAATGATCTTGTAAAAATAAAGCTTTTTATGTTTATGTTCCAGGCTGAGTTTACTGATTACTTATTTTTATAGGTTTATCATACACTCCCCATATAACTAAATTGCAATCTTTTAATGGTCCTGACACAGTAATTAATGAAGTCATAGTGTGTCTTGGAAATTCAATGAAATATTTTGTTCTGGAGTGTTCATGTCATTGGTACAGATTAGAGCATTGTATGGTTAATGAGTTTCTTGAACATATCTTTTCTAGGAGATTAACAAGGAAGAAAGTACAGATCCTGACATATCTTCTTTACGGTCTGCTGTTAACATGGGCTCAGGTGAACCTGGGAATATCTTGCTGACTGATATAAAGACAGGACCTTCTGAGAGAACTGATATTGACCAATGCAATGCTGATAAAGATAATGCTCTGTTTGTGAAAGAAACTGAGATAATCACCAAACAGGAAGTTGTTAGTGGTGGTCATATAACTTCAGAATGCATTATTGGAGGCAATGAAGATAATGTATTGGCCACAATTCCAGTGTTAGGGGATGCAGCCTGTGCAGAACTGGGAGCAATTCTTGCTGTTTCAGAAACCAAATCTGATCTTTGCAAAATGCAGGTGGACAGTAGTAGTCTAAGCGATGTGAGTGGAGTTCAGGGGAGCTTGGTGAATGAAAGAATTGGAATAGTGCCAAGTGCTGTTGATGGTAATTTGTCAAATAATGTAACAGTAGACAGCCATATGGCTTCTGCAAGTGGCTCTATGGTCAGGAACTCTGGAACTTTAGTTAGCAGTCGGGGTGGAAATTCAAGTGGAGGGATGTCGGTTGTGGTAGTCGAGGCTGGAGGAGTGGTGGAGGAGGTTGAGGTTCCTGACTTGGAATCAGAACTGAGGGAATTTCTGGAGAATGAACCAGCTCTTGGAGGATCACCTCTACAGGATGATAAAACAATTGAGGAAATTCTGTCCGAGTCATGAGATTTTACTTGCAACTTATGAATGTGGTTCTTTCCTGCAGTGATCTGCATTATTGTGAGCACAACTACTTGGTGGATAAACAGAGGTGATTGATATACTAGCATTATTGATCATATTTAACTCTTGTAATTGAAAATAACAGTATACATAGACAACATTTTTGTTGGCGGATATTCATTCCACTCTGTTTCAGGGTTCTTTAATATGGTTCAAGGAAGTGTTAATTGTTTGGATACCTAAAAACTCCACCATTCATATCACGTCATCAGTTATAAAGAGCAGACTAAATTGTCTATGTATACATTTGATAGAAAGCCATTTCAATTAAAGACACAAAGGTATGTGATTTTAAACATGAAGAAATCACTCTGGTTTGAAGCAAACAGATGCAAGGTTAACCATTATTGTCATTAAAGACAAATAGCTCCATTGAGATACTGAGGAAAATCTTGATGACTTCTGTTCTCTAAATGGGTACAACCTGACAAAATTATATTTCAAGTAAATATACTAAAGGATATAGTAATATATTAATATATGTTTTATTTTAAATAAAATGATTGCAACAGAAGTTCTGAACAGAAATCATCATTTAATATGGGAAGTTTTAAGATGCTATAGGCTTTAATGAGTAAAAATCCAACTGTGGGAAATGAATTCTGATGGCTCAAGCATTTTATTTTCAGCTATTTAATCTGTTTAACAAAACATAAGCAGTCACTCAAGTTAATTTTAGTGTAATATTTACATGTTTATCAGGGTTAATTTTGATTTGGAAATGGCTAAAGTGAGAATGGGATTCAAACATGTAAGCTTCATGAAAATTGACTTATTGTCATAATTGCATGGTTTTGGGAACTAATTTTGTTTCAGGAAACAAATGAGCCATTGATTTTTGATGTAAACTTTTTATCAGCTTCTAATGCATTGGCCATGGGGCTTATAAGAGATTTTAGCTTGTTGAAAGACCTAATTGCACCATGAAATTCCTTCAGTGAAACCCATAGATAAGTCTTACTCTAAAGCTTTCATTAACCAATAAAGTTGTTATGGATTCCAAACAATATTTGAATTTTATGAATGTCATCAGACCCAATTTTTAGAATAAACAAAATGCTGTGATTTTAATACTTGTTTTAATGTGAAAAAAAGGATAACAGGATATCTATTTAAAATTAATTGACATATTAAATGTGTACAAAATATATAGTGAATGTGATGGTCTAACTTACACTTTCCAGTATCAAGCTTTTCTCTAAAATGTTGGGTACAATAGATAAAATTCAGAAAATTTTTTATTAGATCCATCAGGAGTTGTGAAGTTGTTGATGATTACTTAAGCTGAAATACCTGCCTTTTCCTCAAAATAAGGTTGCTTCCTAAGGCTAGCAATTAAAAGTGCATAATTAATCATAGAGAAATGTCTAAATATAAAACTAAATGTCTTCATGAAGTATGTATGGTTTCAAAAATGGTAAAGAAGAACCTTGTTGGAGATAGTCAGTACACATCAACATTTTTTTGAATGCTGTGAATTGTTAATCTGGGAATACAAAAACCAACTTTATTTAGATAAAAGTTGAATAGATTCTTTGGATAGTTATGAGAGAAGACAAGAGTACATAAGTAGCATTTAATCTTTTGACTTAAAAAAAAAATTAATGCATCTCATGAAAGTTTACTGAAAATACCTTTAATGATGAAGAGGTCCACAAAAATGACGAAATTAAGGTTAAGAGCTTAGACTTCCTCAGATGATCCATTTTGTCAATTTTTAAGCCAATTTATGTGTATTGGGAAGGCCCAAAAACCTCAGCTGGAAAACTCTTCCATGCCTTTTTTGCACTATTTATGAATGAAAATTTTTCCTTTCCTATTCTTAGTCTTAAGGTTTTATTTTGTAACTGTGGCTCTACCTGGTGAAGTTCTTTCATTTCTTCAGACTTTTTATATCTTTCCTAGCTGACTTATCTACATTAGCATTATAAATTCTACTAAGTCCGGATGTCTTACTCTTCTTATAGGGTCTCTTGTCCTGATGTTGCTAATATCTCTGTTATGCTCTCATCTCTGTTTTTTCCCTTCTTGATATGTATTAGATAAATTACAAATTTAGTGTGGTTGTTAGGGAGGATGTGGTGTGTGGTGAATTTAGAACTGCATATAATAAAACTGCATATAACTGAATATCATAATAAACCTGAATAAAGAAACTGCAAATAGTGAGGGTTGCCTGTACTTGCCTACATTTCTTCCCAGAAATGATAGAAACTTTTTTGTCAATATTTTTACCTAACAGAAGAGACATTGTATCCATCACCCTGAGATAATTTTTGTTCAAGACAATATGTGCGTAAACCTTTCTTGAAGATGTGTAGGAGTCATTGAATTTAAATGTTAGAAAATCATTTATTCCCTAGTTCTCACATGCTTTCTCAAAAATTATTTGTCATTGACACCAAACATTCTCATCACACAAACAGCCATTTACAACATAACTCTGACACTAATTTAGCAATCACCTCTAAAGGTACCAGCTGGAAATACTGAAAACTCCTTTTCCAGAACTCATTACTGAGAAAGAAGTTTCCAGTTGCTTGGAAAAATCATTTGCATATTTCTTTGCTATTGGTACAGAAGGACCAATTTTACAGAGGAGGGATGAAGTTTTTGGGATCTTGCCTTTTTTCCCCATGTTATTCAGCACCAAGCTGCACAGGTGACCCCTCACCAACTCATTCTCAACAACCACGCTTATGATACACATCTGGTCCTGGTGATCATGACAAATGTGATCCATCATGAGGTCATTTTTTGTACCAACCTCTATATAAAAAATTCATTGAATTTAAAAATTGACTTTCCATCAGGTCCAAGTGGGTCTATATATACTGAGTATGACGACGCATGGTAAAATGGCAGTCCTTCTTTCCAAAGTTAGAAGTCGTTAGAAGTCAGCTCTATATCAATTTGCTGACCTTACTGTCCATTCCCTGGAGCAGAGGAGAGGAGCTGAAGTGATAAACCACATCTTAAATGGAAGTGAAGAGGTAGGCACTGCTTGATCTGAAGGTATTCCACAGCTTCTAAATGCTCATTGGCTGTTGGTCCTTGCCCTTTCAATGCCCTTTCTTGACCATGCACAGGCACTTCAGGTTCCACCAATGGCACATCAGTTTCTATGGTGATCTCATTCTCCCCATCTAGGGATGGCCACACCTTTCTGGTCCACTCCCTTGATGCTAAGGAATTGTTGAGGTTGATTACCACAGTAGAAGTATTTCAGACTTTACTTGTGCCACCGCCAGAGAAATTTTATTTTTGCCACCTTCCTTCTCTTGGTTTGGGAATTTGCTTTTTAATTTATCTTTATCAGGATAATAGGTAAGATACTAATGTAGGAATCATTCCAGAGCTTCCTTGTATCCCAGACCTTGAGGCACCTTAGACCAAATACTAGGAAGAATGTCTTCAGGGATGAGCTGCGTGGCATTCAATTAAGTCAAAAGGGAAAGTGGTCACTCTCCAACTGGAGAGATTCCTTGGCCTCCTTGGTATTGATTTCTGAGTCAGGTAGATGATGTATGGGTCAATGTCACAGATTTCCGGGTCCTCATGTGGCTAATCTTGATTACTACTTCATCACCATTGTCATGAGTGCCTCTGGGATCTCTTGACAAGTTCCCTCTCTCCTGCTTTGGGTCCTTCAAATTCTCCTGCATGTGTTCGAAATCACCTGAAAATATTTTTAAACATTTCCTTAGTCGCTTTTGGAATTTGACAGTCTGAATCTTCTTGTTACTTCCCATTGGTGCTGCTGTTGTTTTTTCACATTGCACCACCATTGCATCTCCACTACCAGTTGACATTAGTTGCTCTAACCCTGGTGACCTCACACTCCTCTTCCTTATTAATCATCTATATCATATCATCAGAGTCCTATACTGTTAGACATGGCACCTTCTCTGGGGAGTCTTTGGTCTGCTTTTCCTATACAGGTGTGAGCACTCCACCCTGATGGCATTCCCCAAAGGGGTTGGGAATGTGGTTATTGGACTCGTCCTCCACAATCTCACAGCCACTGTTGCCTTTGTTCAGACTCGCTTTGCCTCTTTCTTCCCAGCTGACTCTTTGTCCGATCTTAACTTCATAATATGCTCTTAACTTCCCAACTTACTCCTTCCCACTGCTATTTAGAAGACCACCTATTCTTCCACAGCTCTACAGCCTGGTGTGGGCCTTGGATTCCTCTATAATGTGTCTTCATTCCGTTCTTCTTCTTGCTTTCTTCCTCCATTTCATGACTCCCATTGTCTTCAGGTCTTCCTCCACATCCTGTAGCAAACTCTTCCATGGTCTACCTCTCTTCTTGACTCCTTCCATCCTGCTACTGAAAATTCCTTCTTCTGTCAATTTCCATTCTTTCTACTATTCTACTATTACTTTCTACTATTACTAATCATGCCAGCTGTAGTGCCTTGGAGAATCTATGTCCTCTTCCACAATTGGATTTATCTCCATATTCATCCTAATTCTCCATCTCTCTCCTTTTCTAATTGGGCCATAAATCCTCTGTATAATCTTCCTTTCAAGTTTTCTGAGAATTTCTTCATCATAGTTTGATGAAGTCCACTACTCAGCCCTGTAAGTTACTACTGGCCTCAGAGTTTGATCTATTTTCAGAAGAGAAGACCACTCCCGCCTCAAAAGCCTCCATGACTTGCTCTACCCATCTCAAATAATTAACAAAAGTTAAATCTTGGAAAGATGTTTTAATTCATCAAACTAGTAACTATTTTTTCAGTGTTTAAATGGGATTTATATGCTGAGTCTACGTAAAATTAGTAGTTATGGTGTATTTATCCCACGTTGAAAATTATTTGGTACATTTGATTAAGCAGTATGTACATTTTAAACTTTTTAGTGTGGCTTATTATTGTTATCTACATTCATTCATCAATTGCCTACTCCTATTATAAAGTTTATTATACATAATTAGAAGAATCTATCAATTGGACTTTTTATAGTTTTGTACAATTTATTTTTACGGTGAAATATTTAAAGATGATTTATTTCTTCGGTCCACAATGTACATCATATACAAATAATTCTGAGAAGATGTTGTTCCATTATTTTCACACTGGGAGAGTCTATTATCTTAAATAATAATTCTTATCATTTTGGAGTAGCTTATTATCCTGAATGTCTATGGTAAAATAATTACCCTTTTTTAATAATTAAGTTTTAAATTGTATATTGCATTGTAGGGGTTTTCCTAGAAATTATTGGTCCTTTGCCCTTGAGGTCATTTCATCCCTGATGAATATATATGTTACAATGGTGTTTCCATTTCTGAAAGAAAACCTGAAAGTCTTCAGTAGGGTCTTCAGGGTTTCCTTTGAGTGTGAATTACCTGTCATTTCCTCAATCAAGTTGATTTTTTATCCATTGTTGATAGATTTAAGTTTGTAAAACAGAAACAGTTGGCCAAAATATCATAAAGTTACAGAGACTAGGAAAGAACAATTGCCATAAAAGTCATAGATTAACAAGCTGAATGTCTGGGAATATTGTCATGATGGAACATTATTTTTATTCCATGTTCTGACCATATCCTCCAAATATTTCCTGTGTGTTTCACTACTTATAATTTTACTCATTCTTTACATCTTGATTGATTTTTAGCACCTCATTGACATTGTTTATGTCATCTGAGATTTATTTTCTCCTCATATGTTGAATCTTTGAACCATTTACAATGTTTATAAGCACCCAAAAACTCATCAACATAGGCTGCTTATGATATCATTTAATGAGTTAAAGTTAATAAGGCTTCATAGATTACACAGGCATGTTCAAACTTATTGTGAAAATGGCAAATTGTAACTAAAAATAAACCAAAATGTGCATCAAAGGACTAATCCTAAAAAGGGGAGGCATTCATTACGTTTACTTAAACAAGGTCATACCTTCAGAATGCCTCAGTAATCCCTTTATGCACATTTTCAAAATTTTGACAATTTTTTGAACAGGTTTTTTTAATGACAGACACCATGATGAATTCTAATTTTTTGCATAGGAACATTCAGTCACAGGTGGTACCCATATGTTAAGGATATTTATTAATATGCATTATTATTAATTTACAACATCTTTAGTCCATGTTTTATTGATCATCTTCCAATAGTCTAATTCGCAATTTGGTAATGTAATACAGTTATCTTTCTTTCATTTGATTCCTTTTTATTTACATTAGAGCGGAGTACTCCAAGTACTTTCCATGACTTTTCCTGTTTGAGAAAGCATCATAATTATTAATGATTATTAAAGAATTGGAAATGAGGAATACAATTACATAATTAAGATTGTTAACTGCAGAGGTTTCAAAATCCTGTTGAAATTGCTTATAAAACTGGCAGTTTTCCTTAAATGTTTTTACAATTGTTGCAAATCTGCACAATTATATTTACTATTCCTACCATTTACTATACTTTGTTTAGCAATATATTCTCTTGAAGGGATATCATTAGTCCATTGTTCAACTTCATCCCAAACTAAAATTCATTTAAGAAGGAACCTGGTATGATTTTCCTCTGAAAGCTAGGAGTTTCCTTTGTAGATGTCAGGTTTGGTGGTTGCATGAACTGAATTAATAGGTGGAATGGTTTTTATGGAAATATTTTTTGTGAACCCAAATGTTGACACTTGGTTTGAAAGAGTTATTTGCTTGTCATCTAGTATTTATAAATGGAGGTGGGGCAAAAGATGAAGATTCTCGGATAATCCCTATGCTTCCTTTCCCCTAACTCTTTTTGCAGGAATCCCAATGCAAGTGATATCTTCCAATGTGTATTATTCATGTGTAAAATGCACGGGTTAAAATGTATTTGAAATTTATATCAGTATTAAATCTAGGTTGCCATGGACTCTCATGGTTCTCATCTGTTGATGTTGGCTGCATGGTTTCTTGAAATTGTTGTATACTTCAGATACTCTTGTAAATTTGCGGGCTTCGTGAACAAACTGTTTGTATGCCATAGCAAATATATGTAGTTTATTCTGAACAGTATTAACATCCCATTGAACGAAGATGACATCTTTACCTTAAAGTTTTAATAAACAGATGATTATGTGAATCTTTTATACTTCATGAGTGTGAATGTTTTATGGTGAGGAAACAATTTTTGAGATCATTCTCCTGATATCATTGTGAAGGCTATTTTTAGCCTTGTTCAGTGCAATATGTTATGTGTAATAATTAATAGTTGATTGAGATTACTTTTTCTCTATGCATGTTACGTGGCAAATACTAAGGAGTTTCAGTGGCAACATTTTCTTCAAAGGCCTGAAAAACTAATGTCCATTATATGTTTACCCAAACTATTCGCTCAGCTGGATTTTACCTTTTCTTCAACATTGAGGTTTTTGTAGACTATTCTTCATGTGGAATTATCATTTGATCTGTTGTGACGAAATTAGTATTTCTCTCTGATTGCCCTCCTGCAGTAATGAAAATCTTTATAGTAGATGTATTAATTGCAAATAACTTCCATATACATGTTATATGCGAGTTAGAAAATACAACTTTAATGGTACTTTCATTTTTAGTTGTATAGTAATGAAAGAGATTAAAGAAGGGAATTTTTAAAAACTTGAAGGGTAATTGTTAATGTATTGCTGAAATGTATTGGTGGTATGAATGTAGATTGTGTCCTCTGGCTCATACATACTTCACCTCGAAGCTTCCTCTCTTTTTCAAACATCTTCAAACTGTGCACTATATACTGCTTTCCTGTGAAATATAAATCAAATTTCATTTTCAAGAAACTGCCGATTGAAGTTTGTCTCTCTGTGCATGTGCAAGAATGGTCTGATGGTGATACTATGGACACCATTTTTTAAGTTTGTTCATCTGTCGTTAGCTGATCTGCCATTCTGTTTAGTGGTTCTTTTTATAGAGTTTCTTGAATTGGAAGTTTATTAATTATTAGTAGTTATTAGTTAGAGTTATTGTATATTTATTTATTAATACTTAAGAATTTAAACAATTTACTTTTTAATACTGAGATTTTATTACTTTTTCGCACACACCCCATTTAGGTAAAATTGTAAATATTGAAGAGGCCAAAATACAATTTAAATCTGGTAACTGGTTTCCCTTTAGTCAAAACCCAACACGTTTTCGACGTCTCAATTTCAGCTGTTTTACTGTACTATACGCGAGTTTTTTGACGGGGGGCTCCGCTTTACCTCTCATCCACTGGCGAAATAACACCCTATAATGGAAACTCTCCCACCAATAATTGGAAAGGCATTCCTTAGTTTTTATATTACAACAGGCGTAGGCATATTTACCTCGGCACAGCAGGCGTCATCGAAAAGGCGTCTAATCAATCGGCTACGGGCGTGACACAGCGTACGTGTGTATCAGACAAGAAATTCCCTCGGGTCACGAAACTCCATCGCTCACTCCCACGCCTCCTCCTTCCCCATCCCCTCCCATCCCTTCCTCCTCTCTTTTCGCGTTCTTTCCTCTTCGCCCATCTCTTATTCCTACGCAACCGCAGCAGGTTCGCTCTCTTCGAGTGTGTGTTGGGTCCGGAACGAATTGAAATTTTTCTCGGCCACTTAGCTCGCCGCGGACTCTTGGAACTTTGTAAAGTAATGAGCCCTCATCCGTATCGGCTGGAGTTGTGAATGGCTCGCTCTGTTCCCGCTTCATTTCGTTTTAATATCCTGGCATTTGAACCAGTAAGTAAGGATATATGCCAAGCATGAATTAAGGATATGGCATTTGCGGTCGCAAGATAAATTCGCAATCGCTATAAAATTAATGAGAATAAATTAAAGAAACATTGTTTTTTGCGCGTGTTGAACGAGTATTTTTATTATATTATTAATTCTATTCTCATTTTCAAATGGATGAGAGATTCGGAGTGACTTACGTTTTTTAATTTGCACATTTTAACTTATTCTTATAGAGGCATCATGAGGCTTAAAAATTTAACGCTCCTCCGCCGTTAGGTTTATTTCATTATTAGATCACACCCAATATCAAATTCGTATCTTAGAGCATTATAATGACATCAACAGGTTCATGGTCAAGTGTATCGTTGTCATTCACATATTTGAACATCCTCAGACGTAAATTGGTTCCTCTAACCACCATAGCAAACCAAATCAGTCAATAGGAAATGTTTATAAGCTTTATAAGACTCCATATTTGAAAGCATTTTAATGGGAAATTTACTCCTTATGTCTGACGATCACATTCTACTTTTATTACTCTTTTTCGGTGTCCCGATAACTGCCATTCTTCCTGTTATTTATCTGTTAAGTTACAGGAAACCAAATAAGTATTAAACGATAACTGACTTTTTTTTCCTTAAATACACATGCTGTCTGACATAAGGAGTAAATTACATGCGAGTGTGGCACGCTGATTTCATTTGATTGTTTACTCTTGTCACTTTATGATATATCATTTGCAGTACAAAAATCTAAATAAAATGTAAAATTGAAATGCCCTTGAGGGTATTTTTGAGTACCTACCTTCGGAACTACACCGTAAAAGAAATTTATTTAGACACAATATTCCTTGGTATTTTGCCTTAAGGACTGCCTGGAAATGAATGTTTAAGGACCATGAGAACACTTTTAGTTCTTAAACTATTGCCATATTTAAATTCTAATGGAAACTAATAGGTACATTTGGGGAGATATAATTAGCATTTATACCTGAATCACCAGCTTATGCCATTTAACACTATAGCTAATATATTCTTTTACGACAACTAACACATCCATTTTTATCCACCTTCCAAATAACATTACCGAATCCTTCAAAATCTTGCCGGTTCAGAGACCTTTTTTTCAGGAAACTTTACGCCTAGGGAATCCATGTGCACTATATATATCTTTTGAGGCCATAAAATTTCTCGAAAAATGTTGAAAAAATAGTTTATTTTCGACGTATTTCTCCGAAGGAAATATTTAGTGTCTACAGGAAGAAACTTTTTTCTATGAAACTTCCATACTAGATATCTATTTTTATATCTAATAAAATGGGCATTAATACTCTTTTCAGCATAGTGTATGCTCTCGAGAGCATTGGATCCAAGGGAAAATTTTAAAACTATAATCTAATACTACTAATAATACTAATCTAATATTACAGTTGACTTAGTGTTGCATTACGTGATTTTATTAACCATGGGCATGTATCGTATAACGCATGTATTTATGAACATAAATTAGATATTTGAACCGATTTTCTGGTCTTAAACTGAAGCCGATGAATTGCGATCAATATAAGAACAAGTTGTGCAATGATATAGGATATAAAATTAAGGTACATCTACTTCAGGTGATAATCTTCCATTTTTGCAACGACTACGACTCTCTACATAACTGTAAAAGTTCTTTATATGAATCACTGGACGAAGTTCGACTGTCGATATTTGGGAGAGACTAAATACTACTACCAGTCGCAATTCCATCTCCTTTTTCTGTTGGCACTTCTTTCCGAGATCTGAAATCAACATAGCTTATTTGTCTTCTCAATGAAATTGCGATTAAACCACAACTGTAAATTGTTCATCCAGGAACTTTTTATACCTTTCCTCATCCCTTCGAACTTTTCCTGGTGTGGTGGATGGTGTTTTATCACTCTTATGGTGTGATCAAAGTAGTGAAACTTCCTAATTTAGATTTAAAAAAAGTTAGTGTTCATTAATTGTCTTTGTAATAATTCAGTATTCGTCATTCTTTCTAACGACAGTTATTTAGAATTAGAACTTCCATATTTATGACTTTAATTAGGCTTGTGGTTAAAAGAACCATTATGGTGAGCCTAAGGAGTATTTTGGGAGCGATATGAAAAAATCATTCTAGGGAAAGACTTAATGGTAGAAGATATGTGGAGTATTTGGTGGGTGTGGCGGTCAAACTCTTGAGTTCTGAAGGCGTAACTGGCCATAAATCTTAAGCAGCCTTTTTTTATTATGGGTGCCGATCGCCAGAGGATAAGTTGGAACCATATCGGGGCCAATAGAAATGAAGGGGTGAGAGAGTACAGGAGAAGGAGAATGGCAGATTTAAAGACGTTTCGAAAAGTATTTGGGCCGACTGGGGTTGAAGTGCCGTCGGGCTGAATAGGATAAAACGCTCCAGTCGTTTGATAAGCGCTGGAGGGAAGACAAAATAGCATGGGTTGGTAAGTTTTGCTTTCAGAATCGGTTGGCTTTTTTCCCTAGTGCAATTTGTTTTTATGAATCCGGCTAGCCATTAATAAAGTCTCGGAGAAGATTTATTCGGCGGTTGTATTTTAGTTTTATTTCAATTTGCTTCGCAATGATGGATTCTATGTAGTCGTTTTCCTTTTATTATAGCGGTTAATTTAAGCGTTCATGCATCCATGACTGAACAATTTCTTCCTTCTTTTTACCTGTAGTAAATAATAATATATTATTTATCTATAAAATTTTTCAAACAGTATGCCAATATATATATATGCAAAGACCTTAAAACAACCATAATGCATGTTTTATTTATCTTTAAAGTTAAACCGTAAGCTAATAGACTATTGTTTATCTCTTGAAATTATACAATTTTGAATAATAATAATAAAAACATGGTAAAACATTTAGGACTTCGATTCATTTTTTCAAAATAAAACCAAATCGGATTTACCACTATGGGAATTTATTTTCATATTTTATCAAAGAAAGACAAATGAAACAAAGGAAAATTATCCGTAACAGTTTTGGTGGGTCTGTGATGCTTCTATCGTAGCCTTACCAATGGCAACTCTCATGTCCATCACCCTCTTGTTTTGCGAAATTTTATTGCCTATCTAATAAATAAGCACCAACTCATAGCTATAGATTATATATAAACGTGTATTATTTAATATTTATAAATATTAAATAATACGAATTTATGGAGATAATTACAGGTAACTAAACAGGGATTCATTTACAACATAAATCAAACATTATAATTACATTTTTACCGCGGTCGCCATACATTAAATTGCATCATCGGTAAACTTTAAATACCCGTTTAATGGTTATATTTCGCCATCTCCATACTACACGTATTACATGATGTGCACACTCCTAAAATTCAAATTTTGCGAAATTATTAAATAAAGTATGAAATAGCAGCACAAAGCTAAGCTATTTACGTTAGTTATGATTTGATTTTATTCGTAAAAGGATGATTGTATTAAATTTAAACCTTGAGAAAGTGAAAGTTATTTAAATATCTTAATCTGATTATGTTTTCTCATAAGTAGAAAACATGAACTTTTTTCTAAACTTGTGACAAAACCTAATTTTGGATTCGGAATCTGTCTGTATTAAAACACCTTTTCCAGCATTAAAAATGATATTCCGGGTAAAAATGAAAAAAAATTGGTCATCGGCATTTAATAAGCATTTTAAATGAATTTTTTAATCGAAATGAACATTTCAAAGACAAGAATAGGGACCTATTTCCATTTTTTTTACATTCGTTCTGTTGTTAATTGAAACAGTATAAATTATATATGTTAAGGCAATGGCAAAGTTAAAATTCTTATTGATTTACGAGGCATTTTCGCATGATGTAACTAATTAGTAGAATGAATAACGCAAAATATAAAATATATTCATGAAGGAATATGCATTTAGTGATATAAAATGTTTGGAATTTGAAATCATAATAATTACGGACTAATTGAGTTTTACATCTCAATGTGGTTTTCTAGTTTCAGTTATACCTTCAAACATACCAGAGAAAACTGCTAATGTACAACTTTTAATTTTAAAGGCATTAAATGATAGGTAACTTATTTTTTTCATTCAAGTTGTCATGCACATGGGTGCAACACGCAAATTGGTGGAGTGCCAAAGTCTTTTCAGAAAATCTTTGATAATTTATCGCTACTGAAATTAGTAATAATGAAACGGAAGCCGTTTGGCTTTCATTCCAACCTCGAGATGGTGGGAAAGGTGCCGCGGGTATATAATCTTGAGGTCTCTAACGCGTGCCGTAACTGACCCTCGGTTTTGATGGATGGACGCTAGTTTTTACGCTGCCATAAGTCAAACAGAATTTCATTCAACAGTAGCCGCAAATTGTTTATCCCCGTCAAGAAGGCACTCAAATTAACCACGGGATGACGAGCAATTACGGGCGAAAGACTCATCTTCGCTGACAGGAATGATCTTTCTCTCCGCCCAGAGAGGCATGCGAGTGAGTCCATCACTCCTCGGTCTTAAGTGACTTCTACTAAGGTGCCAGACCACTGCCCCATAATGCTCTAAACCGTCTAGTGAGGAGGAAAAGAATTTTTCTCAATTTTTTCCCTGCAGTGGTCAAGGGAGACTTCAACACTTGGGAAAGAGATTTCAACTGGTGGAATGAGTGAAAATTGTTGAGCGATAGGGACCGAAAGCATGAGGCGACGAAGAGTAGTTGGCCTTAGAGCGGGAAAGCGGTCAAAGAGGGGAAGAGAGTAGGAAGGAAAGAAGGGTCGAAAAACCGAGAGCGGTGCGGTGTGTGAGAAATGGTTGGACCCGGAGGCTGGGAGGGGGCTATCAAGGCGGTGTGGGAGAGATGAGGTGGCCGAGAGAGGGACTCAGGGATGGGAGGATGAGGCGGAGCTTGAGGATGGTGAATAGCCCCGAGAATCGAAAGGGGGCGTATCAACCAACCTGCGTACTCGCCGAGGGTTCATGGGGTTAAACGGGTTCCTCTCAAAACGGGTTATTACCACCAATCCATCTTTCGAGTTCTCGGGGATAGGAGGTGAATGGGGGGGGGGGTTTCCTGGGGCGGTTGGTGGATTTTTTGGGTTTGTGTTTGTGGGGAAGGATGGCAAGGGAGGTGGGCTGGAGTGAGGATGAGAGAAGCCGAGGGGCATTGGATGTGAGTCGGGATCAGTGGTGGGAAGAGACCCTAATTCAGAATAAAAGGAAGGGAGAAGAAGGAAAGAGATGAGAAATTTGATGAGAACGGAGGTGGCAAGGTGAGCGATATAACGAGGTTAAAAAACTCATGTCGAGTAAAGTATAGGGAAAGAATAAGTGGAAATACAGTGGATCGTGTTTGGATTATGATTTGGCTAGTGTGTGGGAGGTCAGAAATGCGCTTACCAATCCATTTACTGACCAGGTATTTAAATTGATTTACACATTACATAAATGATCTAATAATATACGTAAGGAGAGCTCGTGATTATTATTTCCTTTGACTTAAAAAAAATAAAATGAGCAACGAGTAACGGGTGAACATGCTTGCAAAACTTAATATGTAGCCATTTCACCTTTCAGTTAATTCTGTCTAACAATACCTGACTTGGATAATTACTTGGGTTTTAAGGAAACGGTACCCCATAAATTAACAATACCACTATACCTAAGTAACGAAACACTTAGCTTTTCGATTTAGAGATTATTTAGAATTTTTATTCGTAATAGTAAAGTTTGAAACTTTTTTATCTTTTTTTCGAAGTTCATAAGGCGACATTGAGTTAAGTTATATGGAATATGCTATTTGTAGCCACAGTGCCTCACTTATTTCATTATAATAGTGTATTTCATTCAATGCCACATTCAATTATTTAATTATAATATTTGTATCAATTGATTTTTGAACCATACATTTTATTATATTTCCAACCTATTTTCGTACTTTCTTCTTGACAATAAAAATCGGTACAAGTATAGAAACGAATAGATATCTGAAAAAAGTTAAACACTGAATATCATAAATTTCTTATATTGGTGGTGTCTGGAAAATTAGTTATCACCCTAGATCCGAGACAGTATTTCGTTCATTGAAGATTGATTACCCGGTTTGGTTTCCAGGGATGCCAAGAAAACTAATTGTAATTGTATAAATAGTTGCACAGGTTTGAAAATTAAATATCAGACATGCTCTCCACAATCCAGCGAGATAATTTTTTAATTAAAAAAGTAAACCGGTTGCATATACTCTATCCAGACTCATTTAGAGCACATATACTTACCCTCAAGTCTCACATTAGTTAAATGTTATAGCCTTATTTAGTATTCTCAATGATTTCATTTGAGAGATAGTGAACATATTGAGGATGTTGAACATACTTACTTGTATCGCTTTAGTTTTGATTAATGTTAATTTAGGTATGATAAATGTTTCAAATATGTCAAATTTCAATGTGTCAAATATCAAAATAGATTTATATTCCTACTTTTCTCGATTTTTATGTACGAGTAGAATCATTTGGAAACTTAAGGAAATTTAGCTCAATAATGAAATATATATATATATATATATAGTTTTCTTTTCTTATTAACATCACTGATACATTGTTATCATCGTTCGTCATTAGTTAAGGGTGGTCTTTAAGTTTCAAACTGAAACCTATTTACATAATACACGTAATTCGCTAAATCCCAAGCCTTATGTGATACTTTATAGGAATGTAGCAATTATTTCGCGGTAGATTTGTAAATTGACGAGTTTTTATGTAAACTTTGGTTGACTGTCCAAAAATAGTTTCGATATTTCTTTGAGTACCAATGGCTAAAGCATAAGCTACTAAGGAATAGTAAAGAATTATAGGCTTTGGTGATCTTTCTCCGTTATCAACACTGGTATCATTTTTGTAAACTCGTGTATACACATACAACATAGCGCAGGCAGTTGAAAGTGCGTTAGAACAGTTTTTAGTTTGGATCTTTGGTTTGGTCTATAGTTTAGGCTTTGGCGTTAGTTAGCCGCTAGATTATCACCTTCTTGGAGGTTTTATCATTCATGTAAAACAGGATAGGTTTCATTGACCATCACGGTAATTGGCATGAGAAAATCGTTTCAAAACTCACGGTGTCTTTAAAAACCTTTTTTTGGTTCCATATATATGGTTATTCGTTTAATTCTAGGATAATTAAGTGAAATCAAAAGAGTTTCCAGTTGGAAATTTATCATATTTTGTATAAAAATAACGGCTTTGATTATTTATTAGACTAATATCTAAGACTAAATAATGTTAAGTAGAATTAAAATCTAGTGTATCGAATACATTTCTTATATCATATTAAAGATTACAACAAAATTTTAATATATACCTAAGTCTTTCGATCCAAAAAAGGAACAGGACGAAAAACCTTTCCAAACATGGGCCGAGACGTAATGATTTCTTGATTTCCACTTTGAATTGTAATATAAACAGCGTGCGATAACACTTGGAGATAACAATTCCGCGCATGCCATCGGTACAGCAAACATTTCTTTTAGCACACGTTTCATACTTCCCTCTTTCATTTTCCCAGCTCAGCCGAAAATCTCGATCGTATTAATTAGTCTAGGAAGCTCATAAATACGTATCTTATATATGGGAAAAGAGGTAAGATTGAAGGGAGTCGTTCGGGGAAGGAGATGCCATTGAGGGAGAAAGGGGGAGAGGAAGACGGCCGAAGGAAAATTAAAAAGTGGGCAGAAATGTTGTTATTAGACCCCGAAGGTGGGGATAAGGAGCAGGATGGAAGGATCGGAACGAGCGCATGGGTGGGTGGAGGTCAGAAAAGACTGAAGGAGGAGTTTGTAGGAAAGGGAATGCGAGCGTGTTATTATAAGAGGGGTGGGGGGAAGGAGGATGCTTTGGGAGTGT
The DNA here is from genome assembly GCA_011762765.2 of Rhinocypha anisoptera. Taxonomy (NCBI): domain Eukaryota; kingdom Metazoa; phylum Arthropoda; class Insecta; order Odonata; family Chlorocyphidae; genus Rhinocypha; species Rhinocypha anisoptera. The sequence goes on from WURS02474421.1 coordinate 2,178,909, forward strand.
TATTGGGTGGGTCTGGCTGGCGGCAGTAGAGAGATTGTGGGTAGGCGAGTGTCCACGTGTATTCTTCGGTTGTGTGCGGGCTAGGGAACGGAAGGGTGTTAAGGCTTGTGTCCTTTGTTGGAAAGATTCCTTCGAATCCTTTTCTATGCTCTAACACCCACTAAACTCCTTGACTAGGTTTTTTTTCCAGCACCTCACATCCCGTTCCAACATTTCCTTCAGTTTTGTTATTTCACCTTCCTCTCTCCACTTCATTCTTTCCTTATTCTGTAACTCTCATTCCCCCCACGCTCTTCCCAACCTTTCCGCCTAGCCCAAACTCACGTCCTCTTGAGGGACGGTATGAAAAAAATCCCATCCCAAAAAATATCTTTCCCGCCCCTCGTTCCTTCGGTAAAATTCAGACCTCGGTTGATTCCGAAGCGAATCTTGTTAACCTTTCCGGCGGAGAGGTCTTGTAAAATTTCATGCTAGTCGATGAGAGGGAGGGCTGTACGTATTTTTTTGTGAGAATCAAATGTGAGCTCTTTCTGTCGACTTACCAAATTTCAACCTTTGGCGTTCTCAACTCAGCTACTTCTTTCCGCTCTTGAGTTGGCTTAACAATGTCTTGTTCTTCACAGGTTATTTCCGTTAAAGATTTTTTTCCGACTAAAGCTAAAGTTAATTTTTTGAGGTGTGGTCTTGTTTATGAAAGGTTAAAAATACTTTTTCCCAAGTAAACGAAACTTCTTGAATTTTGTATTCCTCTTTCTGCTTTCTTCATAACCCTTGTAGTAATGCTGCCATGTTGAAGGTAATGTCTCTTTGAATAGTGACTAAAAGAAGTGGGCAAAGTGAGACAATAAGTAAACACTTGATAAAAATAATCTTAGGGGGTGTTCAATACGTTGAATTATGATGGGAGACGATAGTTACGCCGGCATTCCAGTCGGCCTCTTAAGGTTGAAGTGGATGAACCCACTTCTACTTGAAGAAGCCGATTTGAATGCCGACGAAACAGTTGCCTCCCGTCATTATTCAACATAGTGAACATCCCCAGAGATCAAATGGAACCTTTCATCAAATGGAACCTCGCGAAAGTCTTTTCTCCAAGTAAACTCTAGCTTCATGAATATTTGCTGCTGTTCTTGTTAAATAATCTCGGATTTTCGGTTTTTTATGTAATGTATGTTAACTCTATGTAACTTAAAATGTAACTCTATTCATAGTGAACACTTTACTATCATTATTAAACATAATAATACCTAATCATCGCGGAAATTTCTTGAGTAAGTTCCACTATGTTAATTGGACGAATGAACTGTAAATTAAGCAATATACTCGAAAGCTCTTCTCACCCGTGTATGTGTGTGTAAGTGCTCTGGAGCAGGGGCGATGCTTAGATTAGTCCAGTTCGAATAATGTACGTAAAAATAATGTTGGTACTCTTTGTGGGATATCAACAATGATCAATTAAAAATATTCTTGATTTATATTTTTGGATTGAAGAAATACTTCTCCCTTCTTAAACATCATTTGACTATTCTGTGTGAACGACAACCTGGGAGCATAAACTAGTTAATTAAGTTTTATATTTACAATTAATATTCAGATGCAGTTTGGCCACTAGAGACCTGTAGGTACTTAACAAAAATAATTCAAGGTGCTATATGTTTACTTTGATGTCAACCTATTATACATTGTCTCATAGACCAGAGTTATCCATTCCAAATAGTTTTCTTTAATGATGGGATAAAGGTGAGGCTATGAGGCTATCAAAATACAAAATTCCTAGAAAAATTTCACACATTTTTAAAGGTCCTTTGTAAATAAAAATTTTGCAAGTCCCTTGTATTTTAAACTTTATTTAAGTTAAAAGAAAGGAATGTGGATGTTTGAAAATAGATATGTTATTTATTTTTCGAACACGTGTCTAATATTTATATGAGGGTCGGCACGGAGACCGAGGGTAACGCACTCGCCCACTAGCCCAAAGGTGGCGGGTTCGTGTCTTGCCTAGGCCATGTTTTATTTGACTAATTTTTTTTCTACGATTTAAAGAGGTGCTGAATGGTCATAATCGTCAGCGTACTCTATAAATATAAATGCTAAGACTACTTTAAATTGGGTCTGGTCCTTTGAATATACTCTATGGTAATAATTGTGGATTCGGATTTTCTTTTGGTTTTGGATTTCCCCCTTTCTACAATACTTGATTACCACAATTATTGAAGTCGAAGCGTGTTAAAACTTAGGTATATTTTCATGGTTATTTTCCCCAAAGTCTAACGATAGGTGATCGTGATGAACGATTTTATCCCTAGCAGTTGTGATTGGAAAAAATATTTTTTTAATTGAAGGGGGATTGTTGTATGTTACATGTTGAATGGATTGTTTTATTCGACGTATGCGAGACAATCGCATGCGTTTGGGTGTTTCTTTTTGCGGAAGTACTAGTTGATGGCTACATTGGAGTTGGAAGGAGGAGGGGACTTGGATTTGGAGAGTATCGCTGAAGGGCAAAAAAGGTATTCTAGGATATAGAGCCACGAGAGTCAATCAGGCCATTTGCATATTTACTTATAGTGCGCTCGCATAGCCCGGGAGGGTTTCTACAGTTAAGATTAGGGAAGATAGGAGTGGGTTTGGAGTGGCTGGGGACAGGTGGTGGCGTGGATATGGAAGCATGCGTTCTGAAAAATTTTTCTAGAAGAAACTAGTATGGTTCCTTTGATATACACATCAAAGAAACTGAAACATAACCAAGGGAAACTTATTGTTAACTATCTTCTGGAAAACTTACACAAGAATGAGAATTGAATATTATTACTCATCGGTTTAAATTTCAATTACCTTAACTAATTATTTTTAATGTGTTTTACTTTTGGTTTTATGTCTGACTATAAAAATCCTACGAGATGCGATAAATACTGTTGATTAACTGGTGTAAATCTAAAGCAACAAGCTTAGTTTCCCAAAGTTGGTTATTACTTTTACTAGAACAATTTTTAGTAACTAGGCAGAAAATAAATATCTATACTTATTTCTTCTTGGAGGCAAAAATGATTTATGATCTTGGAAAGTTTATCTTGCTAATAAAGTTATGAAATGATACTTTTCTGATTAAACTGGGGATTCAAGAAACCCTGCTTCTTTTAAGGCAGATTTCTCCTTGTTGGGTCTAACCAAAAATATATCAACAGGTATAGAAAATAATAGCAAGCCAATTTCTTAAATCAAATATTAAGGTTCATATGTTTTACAGTAATTAATACAGCTATCAAAATAATCTCACAGATGGTCTATTAATTTGTTTCCCTTATTGCTATACCTTTCATATTTTATCGCCTTTATATTTTTATTTCAAAAGTTAATTCAGAGATAATATTGTTTCATCAATTCCTGTGACGAAAGTTCTGTGCAATTAAATGAAAAATGGCAATTAAACTATTAAAGTAAAAAAGTTGATGTTTTCAAAATAAAAAAAGTGAGTTGTTTTTAAATATCGCTCATATTTTTGGTAAGAATTTGCTTTTATTTTATGCGTTTTCATTTTATTCATTAATAATAGCAGATTAACCAGTATTAATTAATGAAGCTAATTCGAATTCATAAATAGATTTCAAGGACGAAGCCAGTTACTGCTTCCTTTAGCATCATAAAGGGTTTCACTAATGTGCACCATTTTCATGTGTATGCCTGTGGAAGAGGAATTAAAATAAAAAAGACTCACCGGTTTAAGCTGGGTGTAAGTGAGATGATAACTATGGTAGAATTTGATGCACTCCAAGTGTAGGAAGTGAATGTAATTGAGGAAGAGGAAGGCAAGGTAGATAGGTAATCGCTTGGAAGGAGTGATTTTAGGTTTCTAGATGATTAAGTGACTGTTAGAGATAAGTAAAATTATTATGTACCCGAAAAATGTCCGTAAACACAGTTAATCGATTTTTTTGTTTGAATTAGTTGTCATGGCGAGAGTAAGGGAGCCAGATGGAAACGACGGGAGTAAAGAGTAAAAACAATGAATAAGAAAAATATAAACGCCAGTTACCAGGTATCTGGTGGAAAAACTATAAAATTACTTACTCATTAATATTTTGGTTGGAATATTACTAAAGTATTTTGTGTTCTAATGGCTCTCTAAAATATGGTGAATATAATTTTTAAACAGGATCTCTCTATTGTGTAATAATAAAACACAAAGCGCTTTGTTTCACTTGCTGTTCTCGGAAAGTAAGAATCCATAAATCCGTTAGTCAAGGCATCTGTGATACTTTCTGATCGAACCACCCGGTGTAGTTTGGACTACGAAAATTTAACGGACTTCACTGTGAAATTCAGCGGTGCGACGTTTTTCAATAAATTTAAAGTAACTTCTCCACTACAATTCCTCCACTTACAATTTTCATTGCTTCAGAATATCCTTTGGTTTTATAAAGAGTCTTTCTGCCTTGTTCTTTATAACGACTACAACTCCTTTTCCAGCTCCAGTTTCCTTAGTTCTTACAATTCTTCTACCTTTCGTTACAGAGAACATATCTCTCCCTATCTCTGTTTTTTTTCAAGCAGTCGTATTGACCTTTCCTATATACGTTCTTCGCCTATAGTATAAGAGTATTGTTTCTTTCTTTGCACTTAATTTTATGTACCTCTCTACTTCTATTTTCTTCTGTTTTCTATCTTCCTAACATCTCTTCGATGATCCAGAGCTTATTTTTCGTTACTATTTTCCCTTGCTATAGCTTATTCTGCATCTGTCCCCGGTTCTAGAAGAAGGTTCCCACTTATATTCTGAATTTCCCACTCTCCTATTCACACTTTATTTAAAAAATATTGGTGTCTCAACAGTATATACTACAGATCAGTACTACAGTAAGAACAGTACTACAGGTCAGTAACAACTTTTCATGTATCAAAGTTTCTTCTATTTCATTATCGATCACCTTTTAAATACTTTTCCATTTTCTCCTTCTTTATTTCGAAGAGTATTTATATCTCAGTCTTTGATGCAAACTGTGCAGAAGTTTCACATTCTTATTTTTATTTTATTTTTCTATTAGGATACAATAGGTTTTTGTGGGAATCCAGCTAAACATCCCAAACGTTAGGTATCACAATAGGTATTTAGCCTGCGTCAGAATTTTGCTTCTGGATTCAATGTTACTCTATATGGTGGTCAATTCATAATGAATATTCTCCCCGAAGCCGTCTTGACCTTAAATTCAATCCTTGGTCTTCATTTTTCTCTCAGTATTATCATAGTCATCCGCGACATTCCTTATGCTTATTTAAGGATCCAGTCGTGAAATTTTGATTTTGGTCTTCGGTTTTGTCTCATGCTTCAGTTATTTATTCTAAAGTTTGTCTTGCATTCCTTTAAACAGGTTATTCACTCATTAATCTAAAGAATTTATTTGATCTAGGATGAATGAATATACCGATCATTTGGGTTAATTCATCTTCTATCAGCTCTTACGATGTTCTTCTTTTGGGAAAAATGCCTAAATTGCCTGATTTTATTTTCCTCGTTATAGATTTTTTTCTATGAATTCATTTTCTCATTTCACTATTCCAGATTTTTCCTATCTTGCCATTTTATTTCAATTGATTCTATGGTACTAAAACATTTATCACAAGTGCTCGCTGTGATTCTACCCTTTAGCAAACTCGTTTCCGCGAATATCTCTCTAGTTCATTGCTCCTAATAATTGCTTTTAAGGTCTTGGTCAATTTGATATATAGTCATACTCTTAAGCACTAATCATGCTCGTCAAAATGTTACATTTTTTATTGTTTTCTTTGTCTATAACGGGGTGAGGTAGCCCTGTAGGCCTCCGCACTCCGTTATAAACGAAGATGGGGCGCTCTGTTACTCCAGCGGCAAGCCGAATTCAAGGCTATTTGACGCTCCCGGACACTCGACTAAAACCAATATTCAGCCTTCCAGAACTTTATGGGAACCATGAATGGCTCAGGTCAAGGAAAATGTATCCGTATCATGACATGTGAAATTCCCAGACCTTTGACTCTAATATGAGATGAGATCTATCCTCTCGTATTAAGATTAGTTACCGTGATATTTAACCATTTATTCCCGTTGCTTGCTTTCATTATTCTTTTCATATTTATTTGTATCTAAACATAGGATTTTAAGGTTTATTGTATTTTTTTACATGAATTGCCTTGATTACATTGGGAATTCATGCTGATCTCTCATTTTTCCCTAATATATCTCCCAATTCAATTCATCATCACATTTTGTTTTACTCGCATTCTAATTAAGCTTGTGATTTCCGTGAGTTTCTCTTTTGCGTTAGCTATGGAGAATACTGGAATTTGTTTATGGTCATTTTGCACCATCCTCATATTAAATGAATTCTTCTCTGGCATCATGGTGCTTTTATGTGATTCACTTAGAGTTCATCAATGATATAAGACTAGATCACAGAAAAAATATTACGGATATTATGGTAGTAAACTATAATAGTAGTAGTATACTCGAAATAAGAAAAACATATTGTCAGGTCAGGTTAACCTGTGTATAACACGCTCGCTGGCTAAAACAAAGATCGAGGGTCCGAATCTGTCCCAGGGCATGAACGTTTGTCTGAATAAAACTATTTTACCGAAGTTTAACAAATTTGCTAATTTACTGTCAGCCATGTAATACCTGCGAGTGTAAAAATTTGTGCCAAAACCAAGTAACAAAAGTTGACTCATACAGCAACATAAAAAATACTAAATAGAAAAATAATTGGAACCCTTGGAGTTGTTAAAATGGGATTTGAAAACCAATGAAAAATTCATTCTGGTTGGGCGATGAAAAATCAGGCAGTAGCTTAAAAATTTGAGAGAAATGTATTTTTTCTGCAAAAGGGATGAGCAAAAATCGAAAATTTCTGAATGAAATTGTCCTAAGCTGTCTCAGCCAATATCATGAAATGGATATTGCTCTTCCGTTTAGTTGTACAATTATGAGCCCCAATTAACTGCTGAATAGAATTGCTGGGACTCCATGTATACACGTGCTCATGGCCCAAATCTTTGACCGAATTTCATATTCGAACAATTTTTTCATATTTTATTCGCATTCGCAATATTTGACTTTTCGAATGCCACTAATGTTAATCTTCAGTTAATTACACGAAGGATTAGTCTTTCGAGGCTTAACGCTAAGATAATACATCTCTTGATAGCAAATGCGAAAACTCTTGCATGATACGGGAACTTTTAAATGCGTGCATTTGTAATGTGGTTGGCGTTAGTGGAGCAGTCACGAAGGGCTGTCAACCGCTAAGGTCGGAGATTATATTAGGAATGGCGGGAAGGCTCTTCGGTCCGCTTTCGGTTAGAAATGTCGCTGTTAAAAAAGATTCAGATTGGGAGATATTTGACCATATCGATAGGAATTAAGGAAACGAGGGTGAGGGATACAGGGGAATGGGACGTCTGAGCAAGCCGGAACGAAGGCATAAGCTATTGAGGTGAATTCGTAAGGAGGCACGTGAAATGGGTAGGAAGGAAAAATATTTAAAAGCACTCCATGGAACATTTTTCCACCAAATGAAACGCCCATATTTTCGACAGTTGGCTTGTAATCGAAAAGAAAATCGGTTGTTTGTGGCGAATGATGGATGAATATAAACGTGAACTTCGTCGATAGAGAGATGTTGGTCGAAAAAGCATTCTTAAGTTTTCTTATCGATACATAGCCACGGTCACGCCATCAGAAAAATCATGAGCTGAATTCGGAAGTGAGAAAAAAATAAATTTCTCATTCTTATTTGAGACATATCAATGAGTGAAAATAGAAAAAGGTTTCCTTTTTTTATTCCAAAGCGACTACTACTATATAATCTCGGGACATTTAAAGGGCCCTTGAAATATTGCCATGACAATATCCTGGAATTTTGGCTGATTATTTGATATTGAAGGAGTGATAGTAATTGTGGTGATAATGGTAGGCAGCATGTATGACTCTGTTATATTACAAGATCGGCATTTCAACAGTTGGTCTTCCTCAGGTACAAATTCATTGATTCGTTCTTTAATTGATAAATTAAACTTTCGTAGAGTTAGAAGGCCCTCAATCATTATTAATTTTAGATGAAATCACTCATGGTAGCTGCTTCATAGAGCACAGGAATCATTTAGTCAATCACTAGCGCAGAGATACTGATCATGAAAGACTAAGAGAATGAAATACAGTGGGATAATATTTAATTTGATTGAAGTGTTGTTTTTTGAGATCGGAAATTCGATACCTGCTTTTACATTAACATATACAATGTAATGTAATTCTTCATTAACACATACTTCCAAAAATATACGGTCCACTTCATTTCATACTTGCATTACATATGAACTAATTTCTCCACAATAACTAAAAGTGGCACCTCCAGACGGGTCTTCGCGCAGACCATGGTATTCACCTCAATAAAATAGTACCTATTATGTATATATATGTGTGTATATGTATGTATATATGTATATAGTATGTACATATATATCTTATATGTAGCCGACCGGGTTAGCCTGGTGGGTAGCGTGCTCGCCGGCTAACACAAAGGTCGCGGGTTCGAATCCCGCCCAGGGC
>WURS02474421.1:2208130-2222736 GCA_011762765.2 Rhinocypha anisoptera
CGCCTCTTTTGTGCGCCTATCTGATTCTCGGGTAGGCTCAGGGGAGAAGAGAAATGTCTGGGGTGAAAATTTCGGAAAGTGGGAATCCAATGACGCCTTATGGGTCGCGCCTGACGTGATGGGACTGAGTGACCGTGAGACGTTGTCCCTTCCTTGAATGTTGCCTTTGAGATGCCGTCAGTGTTTTTTTTTAAGTGCGCAATATCGTCCTTTCGTGCGCAGAAAATGTTATCACAATACGTGAGTTGGGATGATTTTAGCTTGTCAAACTTGGTAGTTCTCGTATGGTGTCAAAAAATGCATGATAATATGCAATGAATACAAACAGATCTGCTGGTTTTGCAAAATTTATGGATACTTAATATAATATATCTGAATCGATATAATGGCCATCTTGGCACCGTAGTTTTCAGTATACTTTTTTACACAATGTCGAACCCATAGATTTAAGCGATAATTCAAGTTATGGAGATTTTTTAGAATTAAGAACATCTCTACGTTTTTATAAGTTCAATTTCTTAATCTTATGTTTTCTTACATTCACTAGTACCGTGGAATTTCAAATTTGTGAGGCGCAGATGGAAATAGAACATATTTACCATGTGTCTAAAGGGTCCTTAAATCCTTAAAATTCATTTTTTTCTTAGTAAAATATTTATTTTATCAGAATTTTTACATGCTAAGGTTATAACATATTGCTGGGTATAGTTTGCCCTTCCCAAGTGGTTATTTAATGGATCGTATATTTACCTTATTTTTTACCGTATTGCCGCTTCTATGCACGGATATATAGGACATAACCTAGTTTTTACCCAATTATTCAGTAAAAATTAAATAACTAAATCTTGTATTACCATATTATAGATAATTTTAGTATTTAGTATAAAAGGTGATTTTCCGAAGATTTTGTTTGGAAAAAAATCCATGACTTATATGCTGAAAATAGTTAGAATATTAGTTTTAATCTTAAACGTTCATCTGTTTCTTTAATTTTTTTCTTGGACAGATGATTTATCAGCTTGTATTTCTGTAAATAGCTTGAAAATTTTTATGGGTTATTAATTCGGTCGAAATATCATGGTAGGAGTTAAATATAGAATATCGAACAAAGAGAAATAAAGCGCTGCATATATTAAGTCAATAGATTATCTATTCGCATGCTTTTCTATATAACGTTCTTTCACGAGTTTAAAAATATAGCTGAACTTAAATGTTCTTCATAAATTTGTCATTCAATATGCTATAGACAGATGAGATCGTAAGACAAAATACGGGAAAGAGTGTCAAACACTCAAATCCACAACCATTATGCTGCAATTTTAATTAAATCCTCACTAACATAAATAATAAATTAATTACCGTATTGTCGTGGAACTGAATAGGAATAGCACAATAACTTGGCTAACTGTAATTACTTTTCTAACCTCATGTCTATAATTGCAGTAATGTATTGGCGCACATATACAAATAAAATTACAAATTTTCTTTTCTCGTTCAATTTAACCCAAGTACCTTGTTTTATTACGTCTAATCATGCAAAGTAATTTTTTTTACGGAAGAAGGAATAATTTTAGAAGTAGGTATCTAACAGGAGATGCCACATTCACGTGGTTACAGTCAATGAATTTTTTCCACATTTCAATTCGAATTTTTGGACTTTATAAATACAGATTGGTTAATTTTTGATAGATGGCTACTACGAAACTTAAATACAAACAATGCGCTTAATTATTCTTGATGCAAAGGGATTATGTAGAAATGGACTTCTTTCTTTGAATTCTAATTCTGCTGTTACACCAAACAAAAGGCATATATATGCTGTTTCATAATCTCAGTGGGCTAGTTGTTAGAGTAGCATTAGTGAATTTCACTTGTGTTCTGAGAACTTGGTAAAAACGTTACGGAAATAATTTATTCATATTTCCTCATGTGATCACAAATACATGAAGCACATTTTTAGACCTAAACCAATTAGATAAATAGACATTTTGTAATGAAAAATTATAAATAAAATATTTCGGAGAAAGTGTTTTTTTCGTGTTATTTTGTATTAGCAAGAATTTTGCGTGTGGTAAAAATGTTTGATTGTGAAAATACAATTGATTTGCCAACAGTGAATCTTCCTTATTTCCATTTTTACTCGCATAGCAACAAGAGAGGTTGAAATTATTCCGTCCGAGTTCTGATTAAACCCATATGATTTAGAAGTATAGTATAATGCACTGTGCATCCAGTGGTTCTCATAATATGCTTTCTATAAACAGAATGAAGCGCTAATGTAAATGTAAAGAGAAAAAATGTAAAAATTATCTAAAATAAAATTTAAGAAAAGAATAAAACTCACTGAAGTAAGAATTGCTCATGCATAAGAAACTGCCTTTGCTAGAGATTTCATGACATTATATATTTAGAATTCGGACAATGTCTGCTCGATATTTCAGTTTGATCAAAACGTGGAGTCCTAACAAAATCTTCTGAAACAGAAACAACAACTCTTCTTTTGACACTCATATCCTATAAGAGGCGCTTCGTTGATTCTTCTATTTTATTCTCCTGCAAACACAAAAATTCTGCGAGTCTTCATCCAGTTGGATATCACGATCTGTATTGTATGTTAAGTTTCTCTTTTTTTCACCCATAGAAACGTTGTTTCACATTTCCTTTGTTTTTTAGAGATATTTTTGAAGAAGTAGTATGCATTCCAAGTGATTTTATTCATTTGCAAGTTAAAGGATAATTAAATTAGGTTGCATACCAGTAAGCACTAAACTTTGTGGGCACAATATACTTTGAGGTCTCAATTTACAACTACTCAGGGATTTATGTGAGAATGTTTATTAAGAGTGAAATTCCAACCAGATATAAGACTCATTTACATCTTTGGAGTAAGTGTGATATTTATGTAAATAGTTTGGAATGATGTAGTGGCCCCACCAAATCAGTTTAGTCTCATGTCAAATTTTCTCTTGCTGTGATCACCTTCGACCAATTACCGATATTCTTTTGTTTTTCAATTTTTCCGACTTGTGAATCTTTGGAAATAAGCAATAATATAATGGATGGACCAAGTTGCCATAATGACTTAGGTGTTTTTATGGCGTAGCCCCCTTGCAGATTTGCTGCTTCATGAAAAGTACTTGTTTTCAAATAATTTTGGATTTGGTATTCATTGAAATTGAATGAGTTTAATTGAGAACCAAAGATATATACATTTGAAATATGTTGTAGTTTCAAGGAGATATATCTTAATAATATTACAATGCCTTGATGTTCACTGTCTCCGAAGAAAGCGCCATTTGTCGATCCGTGAACCCTAGAGAAAAAAAAATGTATTTCACAAAACAAAACAGTTGTGGTTTGAATTATTTATAAGTATTATAGATATAAAATAACAACTATCCCAATGGGTAAGTCACATTAAAAACAGAATATATTTAATTCCGTCATCTGTGATATTATATTTTATTATTATTTTCGTATTTATTGGATAAATTTTATCATACAGTCATTATAAATAGATCGTGGTAGCCCAGAGGGTAGTTCGCTTGGCTATTGAAAGAGGTCCCGAGTTCCATTCCCAGGGAATGACTCTTGACACTTCCTCCTAAACTCAAGCTGAGTTATTTTAGGGGTATCGAATCTTCCTGGGAAACCACCGCATACACCGGGAAAGGAACTGGCCACCCTACCCTTATGCGGGAATTTTTACACGCTTCTTACTAGATGAGCTCTACTCTCACGTATTAAACCAACATTATGGTTGAAGAGTGGTTTGTTATTCTTTACAAATCCTGAATATAAGAAATAACTTATGTGACAGAAATAATTGCTAATTTCCTGGTACAAATCTTTTCCAATAGTTAAAGCAAAATTGAATAAAGAGTAACATAATTTTTACTGAATTCGAGATGAAAATTATTTTCCAAGACTCAATATTATATGTTGGCTAGTTTACTTGTCTCTTAAGGTATATGGTCTAATTAATCTTATAAACAGATATGGTAATATTTTTATAAACTAGAAATATTTTTATATATTAATAGAGGGGTTAATGAAATGTCTTAACAATGATTATATAAATAAATTGTTAATAGATTCATATGAAATATAATAACAATCGTAACGGAATTTTTTATGACCAGAATCACCACCATTTCAGAATGTTGATAGGAAATTTGTTTATTTATTTTCATTTATAAATACAAATATTTTGGATCAGTATAACATGATAAAAGGATGAACTCCATATTAACGTCTGATTATGGGTTCTATTTAGTTCCTCATTCCCTTAAGATGATTGCTGATCTACCAACTGAGGTAGATTTTTGATAATGAACTCAAGAATAATGGAAATCACACCCAGTCCTCGGTAAATCATTCCTCACCTCTACTATCTTTCCATCTAAAATCCCTATTCTTTTCTCACCCCTGCCTCGCTTACCCAACATTCTACTCTCCATTACTGTCTTCAATAAGCCATAAAATTTGAGTATCCATTCCATCTGTATATCCTGCCTCTCTTCTCACATCATGCCCTGTTTCTCTTCGTTTGTTTTACTTTCTGTCCACTTCACCTTCTCCATCATTCTACCCACCGTCATCTCAAAAACTCGCTCAAAAACTACGCTCGTCCGCCTTCCTCAAGCACCTAGTTTCAGATCTGTTCAAAGCTATACTCCATATGAGGAGGGCCTTCAATTACCTTTTCTCCACTTCTTTATCTAAGACTCCAGTCATCAACTGTTTTTGCGTTGCCCACGCCCTCTATACTTACACAATTCTTCTTCTAATGTCCCTTCCGTTTGTCCGTTTCCCAAATGTTTGACAAAACACGATAACAATTTAGTTGGCAGTAAGTTAAAGACAAAGACTTTTTCGACTAATAAAATACGTACAGAAAAGTTATATTACATCTATTTAAAATATCAAATAAAATGAGAAAAAGGAATAACGTACTACGTATTTTTCCACTACGATAAGTAGCATGTTATTCCTTTTTCTCTGAAATGGATTTTCACATAGTTATGTCAGAAAATATAGAATATATCAAAAAAGTATTTGCAGAAACTAACTCATGGCGTTATCTTCTGAATTTGAAAAGTGGGTCTATGATATAAATTTGAAAAATGGGTACAGAAGTACCAAAGGAGAAACTAAATATAGGTAATTATTGCTTTGGAAGAAAAATATGATTTTGAGACCGATTTGACGATCAACTTTTGCTAAAATAAGAGCCAAGGAACTAGGTGTCAAATAGCCTTTTGGAGGTCCGTTTACTATTCACTAGAGGACACGCGTTTTTCTCCGGCCGTACTGCATCAGAAGTACACGCTAACATGGTATTCTTCATTCGATCTTACTCAATTCCAAGGACGACTGAAACCAAAAGTTTTCCAGAGATGCAAGCCGGCGATAATGGCTTCCAGCTGGGAGTCGCAGGCATATGTGTTCGTATACCAATTGTCATTCCACTCTCTTTGGCGACGTGTCGGGAGAATAAACAGCAAACCACACACACCTCTGTCTCCCATCTACTGACGACGCTTTGACACCTCCATCGCTTCGCACCCGTAAATATGTTATGTCCTAAGGAGACGCGATTGTCATTCAGAGAGGAATGCTCTATCCTTTGGCGGTAGAGAATCTCCCCGTCTCCCTCCTAACCTTTCCCAACCCGAAGCGTCTATAAAGGAGAAAAAAAGACATTCTGCCTTTTGCATGGTATTAACGTCTTGTTCTGCATCTTTTCTGGGCAGAAGGAGATTCCGAATTTCTTCCTCCCCTCCCCTCCCACATACTTCCGCTCTTCACTCCCGGACCCTCCTCGTTCAATCTCCGTCTTCCTCACTCCCAGTCGAATTTCTTAACTCGAGAGATAAAATAATGACGCCGTGTGAATTACAAACTGAGGAAAACTGTGCCAAATATTCACCGAGACCAAAGAAAGCCGCTCTTGGGTGAAATCCATAAATGTATAAGTGGAGAAATCCGTCGGTGACGCATACAGTTTTATCATCATTTTAAATATTTTGACTACTTAACGTGCTCTGAAGTAATTTTGAATCTTACAAAATGCCAACATGAATTCAGTTATCCCTTCGATTATAAACACTTTTTGAACAAATGAATTTGATTATTATTAATTAAAAGAGATACATAATTACATCCATTGTAATCCTTACCATATCAGTTTACCTAGCGTCACTTTTAATGTGATTTATTTTCTTGCATTTTTTGAGATAGAAGTCTAATTCCACCTAAGTATTTTATTTTACTACTATTAATTAGGTTTATTCATTTCGGGACTGTTAGCATGAACGTATTAGTCATAGAGGGATAAAAATATCAGTATTTTACTGTTTTTTTTGGTGCCAATATCGTCTTATAAACTATGTTCTTGCGATGGACTCCTGGGACGAGACGTATACTTCTCACGAATAAAGCGGTAAAACATAACTTCGGGTCTCTTATTCCTAATCAATATCCAATTCAAAAGAAGCCTTCATAAAATGACCTCTCGGTAATAATTCGGCGGCACTCATAATCATAGTGAAGTGGTACGAGGAATGTTATATAGAAGAGAGGGCACTGCTTCCATGAGATTTACCTAACGGATATTGTCCCTCAGAATCACCAGACAAGCCATGTCCTCGCTTAAGGCACAACCCTTTCCTCATTGGAAGACCGACTCCCCTTGGCGACGATTTCCCTCCTCTGGTGCAGGAGGAGGGAGAGAGAATGAGAGAGAGAGAGAGAGAGAGAGAGGTACTTGGAAAGGGAGTGGGGGGGTTTCGCGAAGAATAAATCGTCCCGCGCCGGAGAGGTTGACGACTGCGGGCCATTCCGCTCCTGTGGGCGCAGCGCTCTCCTCCTCTTTCCCCCCCTCACCCCCCTAACCCCCTCCCCCCGTCCCTCGTATTCCCCGATTCTTTTTCATTCCTCCGTTTAGCACCTTCCCGCTTCCCTCCCTTACTCTATATCCTTTCGTTCTCCCTACTCCGTAGTCGAGTGTCGTTCTCGCGGGGACGCTTGCCAGTTCGGTGGCTGGCGGACGCGATTTCTGCTCGCAGATAGGGAGAGGAGGGAGGGGCGATGGAAGGAGTTGGGATTTCAGGGTGTGGGAGGGGTGGGGTGGGGAATGGGAGAATCGGGGAGCGGTTCGAAAGGATCTGTGTGTGTGTGGGGAGGGAGGTGTGGTGTTGGAATAGGGAACTCCGTCAGGCCGTTACGCCCCCGTACGGAGGCATCCACACCTGAAGGGCGGTGTCCATTCGACACAGTGGGAGACGATGGCAGTGGAGGAACGAACGGAAAGAGGTGTTCCCACAGGAAGGTGTAAGCTCGCCATTAAAGCAATATTGACTTGTAATGACATGGGAAGACAAAGATTGACCGAGATTTGAACGTAAGAATTTTAAAAACTCAGAGTAGAGAAAATGAGAGCTCTCATTCAGTGAATAAACTTAAATATGACGACGTACTTTGGAAAAATAAAAACAGTAACTTTGATTTTCACTGTAGAAAAAGTTTTGTGTCATTAAAGACTATTTTCACTACAATGTAGCATTTTTAAGTATATAAAATCAGCCGGCACGGCAGGCCAAACTGTACAAGAAAGACAATGACGCATATTAATTCATTTAAAAACAACAGTTTGCCTTGACAAATATTTCAGAAAAGGATGAATAAAAATAGAATGTTAAAACACATGGTCAGAAATTTCGATAGAAGGCCTGATTCCATATGCTTTTATTGTTCGACTTGATATTTACGCTTTTATTTTCCAATGACAATGAAATAATTAGCTATTAAGTATTTCAAGAAATATAATAACTCTCTACTTATATTCATTACTTGAGAGGTTTCCGTGAAAATGATAAAGGAAATATAAAGCATTGAAGACACTGTACTAGTGGGTACGGGTTTTCCAGGATTATGGATCATTTAATGCTCAACCACTCTTCATTTAAAGAAAGAATGAGGTCATGAATTTGAATAGGATGTGACAACGTTAAGCTGATAACCATCTTACCAGACGGTATTGTACCCCATTATCTATGTTAAACAATTTCTTCTTGTGCACTTTCTTACATTATGTAATTTCCTTTAAGAATGTTATCGACAAAATATGGTATATATATAAATAGGTATGATAGACTAAATCTGTTTTCTCTCCCTCGGTTATATATTGTTGTTCAAATTAATTGGATTATTTTACAGTAATGCATAGGTACAGTTTATATAAAATACGTATACGTCTATTAAGGTATAGGAATACATTTTATTTATTCAAATAATGCTTTAGCTATGAATAGGACATGTACTTATCATTGGGCCAGTTACAGAATTCCATTTCTCAAAACTTAGAAATATTTTCAATAAGGATTGAACATAACATAGGTTATTATGAAAAAGTTTATGTAGTATAACTCTAAATTCTGTAATAAAGTCTCTATTCTGGTTTATTAAAGGTGATGGTAAACCATTTCGTGTTCCAATTTCCAATTTTATTCATAAAAACGTGAGAGACGCCACTTTTTATTTTATTCATTGACTGGTGAGCGAACCTAGTTGTGAATTTGAAATGAAACGCAACATTTGATCGATTTCGAAGCACCTCCCTCTTAAAATGCTCCATCACCATGGGAAAAACTATTATCTTTCTGAATAATTAGATCATATCTACTATAGACGTCAAAAGGTAATGGTTATATAATGTTCAGGCTATTGGTGAAGATTATTCGGGTTCTCCACCGGGTCACACTGCATTGCTGCCGACGTTTTGATGGGCGAGTTGTCCATTATCCTCAGGGTTTTGAGAATAACCTTCGCCAATACCATAGGAAAGAAAAGCATCCTTTCCTTCTTCAACCTATTGGTTGCCGACTTGCGGAACACTGGTCAAAAGTTACTAATAAAGTTTCTATGAGAAATAAGAAAAAGAAATACTACGTATTTTTCCACTAAGATTTTTAATCTGGTACGTATAGTTTCAATGCTACGGCGTCATCTTCAGGTCTTACCAGATTAAAAATCTTAGTGGAAAAATACGTAGTATTTCTTTTTCTTATTTCTCAGAAATGGATTTCCATATAGTTATGCCTGAAAATATAGAAAGTTTCTATGGTTTTATAGTTAAAACGAATTGTATTTCAGCATATAAATTTATTTTCACAAGTTTACCTAACTAAGAATCCCAAGAAGATCCCGGAATACGATTAGAACCAGCCACCTTTGTATTGCAGTACTTACGTAAACTTGCGTTACCGTTACCACAGTTTGATGTGTCATATGTGTATAATTACTAATAAAGTTGCTATTGGTTTTTAGTTAAAACCCATTACTGGCTCATTTCTTCGATAAATGATACTAATTTCCTTAATCGAGATGGTATATTATAATTATTAAATCTGTAGTAGTGCATATTAACGTATAGATGTCGACGTGTCTGGAGTTTCGGTAAGTAACGTGACTAAATAAATTTAGGAGAACGTAATAAATTTGATTGTCGTTTTCGTTATCCATTACTAATTAACTTAACTATTAGTTTAAAAATAGTTTAACAAGGGATATCTTCACCATTAAAGCGTTAAATGAATACTCCAATACGGTATTATCTAGATATTTTAGTAGGTATAGTTACAACTTAAATAAGGTTACTGATTAACCCTCACAGTCGCTACACATATTAGAGGGCTACCAAGGATTTGAGATTTCTAGAAAATCCAGATTGTGTTCACTGATAAAACATTAACCGTCACTCCTTAGATCCACAAACTTTCACATCCTTTAATACCATCTAATTGGATTCCCCATGCTTAACTCATCCTCTTTTGCCGGACACTCGGCTTTGAAAAAATTCTAACTGCTTCTTGCTACCTTTCAATAATTCTCCTTTCCACATCACCTGTATTCTTACTCTTTTGCCATTAAATCACATTCATTTCCTTCTATTATTAGACCTAATCATTTGATCTTGTTTCCATTAAATAATTAAGCATATTCATTTAGTTAATATAAATTTCACCAATTCGAGACAGGTTTCTGATGGATATTTTAAGCTATTAAGATACATCTGAACTTGAAAAGTATTGTAATTTTTGAGCAATCTAATTATCTTTGGTGCTAAATTAGGAGGAATCTGCTATACGGTTGGCATACTTTTCACAATTATTCATGCTATTTAAAATGCATATTTTATTTTTTAGCTGGTTACCTAACATTTTACTTTGTAGCACGTTCATTAATATTCTTTTGATTATTATCCCATCCACTTTTCTTGTCTTCCTTCGCCTACTCCTATAATATTTGTCTCCTCTTCTGCGTCATATACCTCTTTGTTTTCACTTTTTACTTTGTTTCGTCTCTTTTACATTATTTTTCATTTCTTTTTCACAACAGCGTTTAAGAAGCTTCCAATCTAGCCCAATTCCTCACAGACCAGGTATCTAACCATGCACCGCCTCTCTGGTGATAATTAGTTTGAAATTTTCACCCGTCCATGTCTTGAGAAATCGACCTAATGTGAAGCACATATTGAGTTTATACCAGCTTTTTACGACTATTTCAGCAGCATTCCAATATTCAACAGGAACTTCTAAGCAAGAATAGCGAGTTCTCCTGAAATAGCACTTTCGACCATAACTAAGAAACTATTCAATCCCCTCACTTCGCATTTTTGTACATTTTTACTTATATCCTACTTGATGTTTTAATCCATCTTACATTTGAAAGTCATCCTTTTCACATTCGTCGACCCCCTTCCTTAATTAAAAAAGTGTTTTTATCTTCCATATCGCATCTTTTCCATTCCCCTCACTTTATTTTATTAATTCGCACACTCTTTCCAGTCAATTTCGCCCCTTCGCCTGCGATTGTTACACGTAGAGTTGGGGACGACGACTGGCGCTGCAACCCGCTCGTCCGCAGACTGCGAGGTAGTAGAAAGAGCGGGGGAGGGAAAAGGATGCCAATTAGAAACACCCTTCCTCACCCCTCGCCTCCATCGCTATTCACATACCCTTCCAGATATTTCCCCGTCCTCCCCTCCTCTCCCGCTGCACCCTCCATGTATCTCCCGTCTCCATCTCATCCCTTCTGCCACACCCGTTCATCACGGTAATCAACCAGTTCTTTGAATAATGGTGGAGAAGAGAGTGAACGAAGGATTTAGAGAGAGGAAAGTGTGGGTGGGGAGACACGTGGAAAGGGCGGTGGGGAAAAGTTTCAAATGAAATGAATGATTGTCATAATTCGGGTGGTGTTTGTCTGAATGGAAGAAGTTACAGTAGGACACAGTAAGAATTATCCGACGGTGAAGTATCATAGGCAAAAGAAATCTGATGTGACGAAAGTTTTTAATAAAGGATTATTTGTTTATATTTTTCTCTTGAAATATGGTTAAAAATTGCTGATATATGCATAAAAATAGGGAGAGAAACGAAAAGTTCGGGGAAGGATTTGGTTAAGTGGTAAAATCTCTGAAGATATGTGAAAGAGGAAATGAGGAAGTGAAGCGTAAGGATAGAGTGCTGCCTTGAGGTGTGCGTCTTCGCTCGTCGACGAGGAAAAAGATGGAGATTAGCTATCGAGGAGTTAGGAAGAGAGACTCCCTCCTGATTTGGAGAGTAGAAGGAAGCCAATCTTTCGTCCTCCGAAGTGGCCCGATTCCATCGCAAGCCACCCCCAATTTATGCTCCTCCGTTTACAGAGTGGCACTCAAACCAGCGCCACGCAGGGTAGCAAAAAATCGGGAAGAGCCGGGCAAAGGTATCCTGTTGGGACGTTTTTCCGCGGTTTATCTCGTATCTTTCTCAGACCGTAGATACTCGCTTAAACATTCTTCCATCTCACGCTAATAAAGATGAATTTGGAAGTGTGTAAGTATGAGCTTGGAAGTCTCGAGGACTTTTGATTTTCCAAGTAAGTGCTCGTAGAGCAGACTGGTAGTATTTTCGGTAAACCTTAATGATTTTTGTTTGCTTGAATCTAGGTTTCTACTTACTGTTTCCATTTTTAACTGTTCCACGATGCCCTGCACCATTGCAAATCATAACCAGTTAGAATTACGTTTAGTATGTATAATAGTGTGGATTCTTATCTTTTGCTTTATATCTTTTGCTTTATATCTTTTGCTTTATTTCCCAAGCTAACATAACCTTGAACTATTATTTTGGCACAATCGATTTAATTGCCAAAATGTATTTATCATTTACAAAAAAAATTCGTTCATATGCATGATATGATTTTAATACAATATTGTTTTTATCAAATAATCAATCAAGATTATGGTTTTATAGGCTATATTTTACGGCTTCGAAGTAAAACCGAGGGGCTTTATAACTTCGCTGCAGAAGAAAAAAAATTCAAAATAAATTAATTACATTAATTTTGGCAAATTTCTATAAAGCCTTTCATTATGTTTTACCGACTTCTATTTTGAACATCTGATAGCAAATTACGTAGCAATTTTTGTTCTAAGAGCTTAGTTTTCACCATATTCCTATGATAAACTTCGGTTAATTAATGTGTACACTTTCTATGCCGAAGTGCATTTGCTATTATGTTGCTGTCTATAGCTGCAGACATCTGTAGATTTGGTCGTGTCAATGATACCTCTGGAACAATTCGACTTGTGGCAGCGGCGGCGAAAGGAATTCAGTAGGCGACTCTCTCCCGATATCCCATTCCGGTTCTTCGCGTAGGTCGTGTCTTTACAGAGTACGAGAAAGTGCCGTTAATCTACTCTATCCCGTCGTATCTATTAAGTTTTTATTACATGCAGCGGTAACGGTGCCACACGAAGAAGTATTGCTGCCCATAATTTCAGCAGATCTATCGCGGGGGATCCATATATCGCCATGGTTTGCAATGAAATCGTGACGGGAAATTATTGAGGAAATATTCAGAGGAGATTAACTGCTGTGGCAGAAATTGGCGTGCACATAAAGATAAATGGATATTATTTTCTGCATGCGAGTAACCCAGTTTTCCGAATACGCTTGATGTAGTAGTGCTTTAATTTGGCAGTAGTTATTTTCACAGCCCGCTCGTCGAATACGTGTCTTCACAATTAAAAACGCCTTTCCACATCCTAAATTTCAAATCATGAATCAAAGGGGCCGTAGGCACTGATATTTGAGCTCTTGGAATAATATATCCTTCATAAAGGTAAATAAAATAACCTGACTATCATGGCGGAACGTTAAGGCCAGTTTTGTGTTCTCTTCCTGTATTTCTGGACAGTAATTTTTTGAAAATTAGAACATTTAAAAGTTCTCCTCTTATAAATAAGGAAAGCATCATATAAACATGTTGAATACCTACTTTTATCACCCAGCAATGTACTGTATATGTATTATAGATGTATCTTAGATTCAATTATAAATTACGCTGTTTCTCAAACAGCAAACAATATGGACATTAAATTTTAAGTCGGGAGTGTAAAATGCAATATCACAACTACGTATTATATTTCTGCATTTAAAGGAGTAATTGATGACATATTGAACTTTAGTATGATAACATTTTGTAAATTACAGGAAGGGGAACAGCAAATCGTTTTTCATATTCCTGGGAGGAATGGGTCTTTATTCGGTTTCTATAATAATATATATCAGCAGAAGGGATATCAATAGAAACAAAAAACATGATCTACTTGAGAGATAAAATCGCCTCTAAGAGGATATATTAGTTGGAACGGGACAGTATTTTTTATGCAAACAGTATTAAAATAGACCAAATGTATCAGGATGAAAATTATAGCTTGAGACGAAGATGAAGATTTTGGGACTAATCCATCCCCCGGGAAGAAAGGGGAATTTATTCTCTTGCGTTCTAATTATTCTAAACAACGACTAGCAACAAAAAATATTGATAAAATGTTACGATAAATATTATTATTATATATTTACTTAGTTCGGATCATGAGGTACTCTATATGTAATGTAACATGTAACTGGTGTTTGCACTTAACTTTTATTTCCAGCGTTCGAAATGATTCATTTTAAGTTACCCAATGAAGAACCATCAGTCACATTGCAATTGATCCTTTTCTATTGTCTTATTTTGTTTGTAATTGAATGGAATAACTACCATCTCACCGTGAACGTGCATAAATTTACCATGAAAAAATCATTTTAGATGACTGTGATTCCAATTGCCGGTTACCGGCGAATATTTAGACTGATATAACTATGTCTTTACAAAATTATTGCAGTTCATGGTAATAGCAACAAAAAAAATTATTGCCTCACATTAAAAAGTGAAATTTTTTTTGGCCCCTTAATTTTTTAAATTCCTTGTTTTAGAGTATTTTCCACTTTTCATTTATTTGTTGGTAATTTGGAAAAAATAGGGAGTGGGGCGAATCACGCGAGTAATACAATATATTTCAAGAGAGGCAATACGGCGGTAAAATTGAACGTGTTGTCCGTAATCTTTTAACTTTCTGATTAAATGAGACACAAACTTTGAAATTGAACATAAAAATATATTTTCTACACGACCCAGGTTTCGTCGCAATGCAAATGGGTCGTGTAGAAAATATATTTTGATGTGGAATTTCAAAGTTTGTGTCTCATTTAATCATGAAGCAGTTCCACGAA
>WURS02474421.1:2250555-2264403 GCA_011762765.2 Rhinocypha anisoptera
GTAAAAATGGTGGTACCCCCCCCCCCCTACCCCCATGCGCCAGGAAGTAAAAATTTTCTGTCAGCCGAGAATCCTTTTCCTTTGACATTTATTCGAGGCGATTGAAATCGTGAGGATTGCAATCGAATTGTGGAATTTATGAATAGGAGTACAAATAGTTTGGCATATCTCTTCGGATTCTTCCATCCGAGGGTGTGTAAATTCGCTTCCGTCGGAGAGTCCACGGAACTGCGTGATGTCGAAGAAAGTATTACATTAGTCGTGGTGCAGGAGTCACTCCGGGACATTGGTTTTGGAATTTTCGGTGCCACAAACACCAAAGTCTTCGACGGGAGGAAGCGATTCGCTCCCTCCCTCCCATCTTCCGTCGAAATCGCCTCTGCGTCCCCGCGACGCTCGCTGCCGCATTCGGCGCGTCCGCTTCCTCTCGGACCTGCCGCTGCTTCCGCCCCCGGCCGACGTGGGAGGTCCGTGTCCCCCTACCCCCGGAGGGACACTCGCCCGCCACCCCTGCGTGCGCGTGCGTGCCCGGAGAGTTCGCCGACCACGATCCTCCATTCCATTCCCGTGCTAGTCAAGTCCGTGCAGACCCGAGTCTGGTGCACTTGCTTGTCTCCCTCCCTCTCTCCCTTCACCTCTTCTCTCCTGTGCCTCACCCCCGGTGGAGCTCCATTGTCCGTCAGAATTCTCCATCGCCCATCTCACCAACCACAATATCCTCCATCGCATTAAAAAAAATAGCAATGGCGGTCCTCGCCCGCATCGGTACCGAGTTTCCGGGAGTCCACTGAATTTATTTTTTAAAATCCAACGACCTCGCATCAAATGAGATCGGATAGTCTGCTTTAATAGTGGGTGCTACGGCGATCTATGAAGTTCTGATCCCAGTGGAGAATTTTTGCCCTTCTTGGCTGTCCCCTGGAGTTCTCTTCATTCGGACGAGACTTTATGGTGGGGACCTCTTGGCGTCTTTCGTTTTCTTTTTTACGTATTCTTCCTCCAAGTTGCGCACAAAACCAGTATGTGACATGTTTTTGATATATCCAATTTCATCATCACAAATAATATAAATCAACTGGTTGCGAACAACCAGTATATTAAACTCCTTCCTTGAAAAACCCATGTGTTGCCTTTTCTAGTTAACTCCAAGAAAGAAAACACTTTGTATTTCCACATAAGAAGGATAAAACACGAACTGGATCGTGATTAAACCTTCTTAGGTGGAAATATAAAGTGTTTTCTTTAGGAGTCATGAAGCAATTCCAAAAAGTAACGCCTGAAACCACTTAATTTTTTCTACCAAAGTTTTCTATATCTGTAAGGAGCAATAGTTAGGTATCGTTATTCAGTACAGTAGCAATTCATTCAGGGTACATTTTTAAACTGCACTGCACGCAATAACTGGTCGGGTTACGTGAAGTGTAGTGCTCGCCGACTAACATTGTGGTCTCGGGTTCGAATTCCATCTGATTCGTGTTGATGTGTTCTTCCAGGTGGATTTTTCTTCGATTGGATGAGGTGAAAAATGACCACACAACCTTAAATAAAAAATACGTATATGTATGTAGTGTACACATATCTTAAGTGAAATATCTGATCCTTCCTCATGAAGTTTTGGTTATCTACCAATTTCTTTCTTCTCCTGCTTTATCCTAAGGTCATTTTCATCAGATAATTTCTCCTAAATAAATTCTTCGCACTGATTTACTTATCTTCGTACTTTACCCTTGACCTCATGTCATTCACTCGTTTCTTTTCCGAACAAAATTCCTTTGATCTGACTACATCACACGGACTGAAAATCGGAAAAAATATAATATTTTCTCTATTTTTTGGTGTATATTTTTCATTCAAAAGAGTCTTATTAGTCGCATTAATAATTACTCTTACTTAAACAAGCTAGTTTGTTCCCTTCTTTTGAGTAGATTATTACTAGAAATATAATTTTTCAGATTATTAGGGTGATGGCATTAAGCAATGACAATTAATTCCATCAAAGGAAAGGAATAATGTGTACCGTTACTCTTTTTGGGTTCAATATTTACCTATGACCTGCTAGATAATTATATTCTTTTAATCCTGTTAAATGGATTTCACTTAATTGTGACCTAAGATTTCATGGCATGGGTCTGCCTTAGTAGATGAAATACAATTAAATAGGGAAACACATGTTTTTTCACTACGAATAAATCGATATATCTGCAGAAGATTCTAGAATGCGGCCCGACCCCTGAATTTAACAATTAATTGTGATAGGATAAAATAACAGTAGAGATAAAGCAGTTAGGCCACAAAGAGCGAATGTAGTTGTCCAGGATATAAAGTCCTTTACTCAGAAGTTACCAGTCAGACCTATCCCCAACTTCTTCGCCGAAGAAGAGTTTGCTCTCAACGTTCCTCCTCCCTGCAGAACTGAGAGATAGTAACGAGAGGTTGGGGATTCCTGGAACTCATGTTAATTTCCAGCAGTTGGAGCCCCAGTTGGTTGAATATGCATGTCGTGTAATAGGACTCGTTCGAAGGCGTCCTTCTCCTGAGATAGAAATAATTCAGCGTGGGAGGGAAAGGGTACCTAGCATCGTTCGATGGAGAAGATAAGTGTCACCGCCCTTATTAATGAGCTGCGTCGGAAGTCATTAGAGGAATTCCCCCTCACAGCTTGTGACCTGACTTACACGTAAATCTACAGGGGAGGCAGTGCCTATGATATGTAGAGTTCGTTTAGAATTCCGTGAACCTAATCTGCAAACATTGCGTCTTTTATTTATTTTCCGAATTCGATGGTTCATCAACTTGGGAAGGCATTTTACGGTTTGGTGATAAGCAATTTTCCAATTTTGCAAAAGGATAGCAAGTCCAAAACTCTCTACGTTTCCAATTTTAAAAGGTGCCATCTCATGCTTTCTGAATATATTAGTCGTTACTTTTAACCGTCCTCGTCTACTTTACGGGAAGTATTTTAATTCATGCTTCTTGCACTAATACTGCAAAGAAATAACTCACATATATTCTTCCGGTATGAAAATATTGAACATCTCTCATCAACATCAAGGATAATGTAAAATAAATAAAAATACGCAAACATTATATGCGTACACATTATAATACGCAAACATTATAAGTAACATATTATTATATGAAGTAATCTACCGTTATGTGTCGCCATAATTTTTTCTCTAGAAAACTATCCTTTATATGTATACCACTATATATATATATTTATACCACTATAAAAAATTGGAAAAATACTATCCTCAAATATAATAGCCTCTCATCCTCAACTATCATACATCATTTGCCATCGACCTTTTAAAATACAGAAATTCATCCACCAGACCAATTATTTTTATATTAACTTTCACGAAACATTCATATTTTCTATTTTTGTTACAATATGCAGTGAGCTTTTTATTGGACGCATTTACCCGTAAATCCATCGATTCGGTTATCCCAAGTGATCTTTTCAAAGCCACATGCGAAAAGCGTGCTCTTTTAATAAGGTATAATACACTGCATGCATGCAAACGTATTTTGCATTTTTGACCTGTAGTAGGATGGCTGAGGTTATATCTCGAGTTGTTACATTGTTCTTGTTCTTGCCCGTTTTCACATATGCATATGTCAAATGGACTTGGATATATTATCCATCATTGTTTCATATCATGTTTTATTTAAAACTATTTACCCAGGTGTCTTACGATATTATGCTACTTAATAACATTTCCTTTATAAAATTCGATTAATGTTAATTCACTTCATACCAATTCAAACCTCTTACCGAGTTTTTCCGTTTTTCTTCTGTCATACACCTCATCCAAATCAACAAATACACAATATACTTCATTTCGCGAATCCAAGTATTCCACATGTTAAACGGAAAAGGTTCAATCTAAAACACTTGATCCGAACAACCTTTACCAGTTGCTTTTTCCAAAGTTACCTTACATTGTCCTTTGATCAAAACTTATTAATTAGTTTCCTCGTCGTATTAATGCCATTAGATGTCGTAAATTTATCTTTAATACCCTTACCTGCCATTATCGTATTCCCCCAATGATTATGTATAACAGCAATCTCCAATCCTAAGAACGTTTCATAATCTAGTTGTATGAAACGTGCGCAAAACACTTCACTTGTGATAGTCTTAGTCGGGTCCCTTCTTATTTTTCGCGATTCTCTTGACTTTTACTTTCGCCTCTATTATTATTCCTTGAAAAATTTTTATTATTTTTTTCTCTTTCTCATTTTGCGTCACTTTTAACCATATCCTAAAGCTACTACTATCAGCGGTTTGTTAGCCCGCAGTAATTTACTGCATTCATTTATTTACTCTATTCCAGCTTTTCACAGGTAACCTTCATGCAAACCTGTCTATAAAACGTAAAATTTAGGCTAAAGCAATAGAGCCTCTAAACAGAATGCGGCGGAGTAAATGAGCGAGGAAAATCACGAACAACAGAATTTTCAGGTATAGGACAATGTACAACATAGCTTAAAAGTATGGGATGAGAATGCATAGTAACGCAAAAAGCTAACCACATAACTTAGAAAAAGATGCACACAGGAAAATCTGAAGATTTTGATATTATACACTACATCATTTTCGGGCTATTCGTATTAGATATATGTATAATGATTGCCGAATACAATATTATAGATAGAGTAGAAAAAATATGTGTTACGGAGATTTTCGGGACAAATATGCGGGCTTAAGTTTAACTGAAATCACTCCACTCCACTGTTAGAAAGACGATTAGGCACTACGAAGAGAATTTATATAGAAGACAGATTAGAGATAAGTACGATATTCCCTTATAAAGTGTACTGCATGAAAGTGTGTGCACATAGGGGTATGTAGTACAGTTTCCATTTACCAAAGAATTTTTTGTGAATGAATACATTACTCAGTAAGGAAATCTCTCATTCTTCCATATAGCACCTTCACTAGTTTTCATAAATAATGGTCATGATTATAAGTGTTAAGGAACCGAGATCCAACCAAACTTTCGATTCTTTTCTAGAACCAACGATCATCGGATGGTTTTTACATTTATCTTATTCTTGGATGAAAATGGATTCTATCTTTACTCTCGCATCGTAACTGTTATTAACATCTATTCTAAGGATTATAAATTTTCTGGGATTGAGAAATATAAGGGGTGTGTGTGTGTGTGAGAGAGAGAGAGAGAGAAAATTCCTTTCACAATCACAATACCACTGACGGCTTAAGCACCTGTCCCATCCTCCCTCTCTCTCTCTCTCTCTCCTTGTTTTCCATCCACCTTTCTCTTAAGCTCGCTCTCTCAATTTCCCTGGCGCACAAAAGTAGCCGAGACTATCCTTCACTTAACCTCCATCACCGCCTCCTTCTAATACGTCTGCTCACGCACAGTCCCGCCGGAGGGAAAGGGAAGGTATCCATCCTCCACACTCCACCCTGCTTGAGGATACCGCCACTCTTTCGGGGGCGCGCACGTGAGCACCCACCCCATCGCGGAGAGAGGGGCCTGGGAGGCAGGCGGCGGAAAGAGGGGGTGGCGACGGTGTTTCACGCCAAGTCCCCTTCCGATGTCCCCGGCTATCCCGCCTTCCTCGCACATGTTATGCATCAATGCAGTGCACGCCCCCTCTCTCCATCCGCCCCCTCCATTCCATCACCCCGTACCGGGCAATTCTCGGAAAGGCGACTCGTCTACCTTACCTCCTTCCTCGGTTAGTCCTTCACATCTCTTCCCCCCCCCCTACCTCGTCCCTCTCTTTCCCCCCTCCCTTCCTCCCCCCTCTCTCTCCCCCTTTACTTTCCTCCCCCCTCCCTCTTTCCACAGAGACCCTGTCTTTTATCGAACGCCAATCGTACACTCTTCTTTCCTCTACCGTCTTCACCCAGCTCCTCCTACCTCTCTCCTATCCTTTCCCATTCTCTGGTTCCTCTTTTATTCTTGAGAATATCAATTTTAAAGACATGCGTCTTTGAATGTGTGATATTTATAGCATTTAAGTCATAAAAATTTCACGGGGTTCATGTAGAGCATATGGAATCAGACATTTTATTAAAATCATCTCTCTCTTCGTTTTTCTGTCTCGATACATATAAGCCACACCAGTCACTTTCAATATTTTTTGGTTGATGAGATGACTATATTGAAACATTACTATAAAAAATTTCAATCAAATTTTGTTCAATTGAACACCTTTATTTACTCCAGTGAAATTATTATACCGGATTGCTCTTGGTACTGATAATGTTGTAATTTATCCAAATTACTTCCTTAATATTAATAAAATATATATTTTTAACTATTCAAGTAGTAATTTCCCACTTCCAAAAGTGCAAATAAAATTCTATAATTTATCTCTATCAAAATGAACCAATTCATAGGGACCAATTCCAATCGCTGTGTGGTGATGATACATCAGAAAGAGAATCATTTGGTTAATTTCATAGAGTGGCAACATGTATAATTCAAAATGTAAGGTGAAGTGTTTAGGGTATAATTCACCCGTATTTTTAGCAGCGCCCTTATTCCGAATATATTGAAATACAAGAGGGATCTTCCGAAATGAGACCCTTAGAGAGGTTTAAAATTTCTCGCGGCTACGTTTTCTCGGAATTTTTTGCTCCCTGAGATTGTACGCAGGAAAATTCACAAACCTTACCGCAAAACTTTAAGTCTTGAAATCGGAAAATCCAACCCTCCGATTGAGTTTTTTCCTTGTTGAAAAAAAACTAGGGATTTTACTTTAAGGAACCGGGTAATATATATAAGACTAGAGGAGGGAAGGGGGAAGGAGACCAACGAGCGTATATCGCGGCGTTAAGAAATGGTCGAGTCCCATGGATGTCGAGAGAGGTGAAGTGGGGGAGGATAGGATAGGTGAGGAGAGAAGGGTGAGTCGGACGCGCCATCGACAGGATACAAGGGGTTGGAGGGTGGGTCGACGGGGCAGCGCGAAAGAGTTAAGAGCCTCACAGGCACGCGGACAGGAGGCGATACAAGGGAAGATAGTCGAGGGCATATGCGGGGAACCATCGCCTCGTTCTAACCGTCCGCTTTTTTCCCTCCCCCCTCCATTTCTCCATTCCACTCCCGATACTCCGCACCCACTCCCCTTCCTTTGAGTAGCGCCATTTCTGCATCTGTGTCCTCTTCACGACCCGTTATTCGATGTATACCGCCATTCTGAGGTAGTATTAGTCACCCCCCCTATTCCTTGCTATTCCCTCCTTTTCTTCTTTATCCGTTTCTTCTCTCCTTTCGTTCCACATGTCTTGTGTTCCATCCTGGGTTCACTTCCCTTGCTCTTTCCCATTCGGTTCTTCGCTTTCTTTCCCTTCTTCCGGGACTGGGACGCCTCCGAAACCTTATCTCATCCTCATTCCCCCGCCGCCGTCTCCTTCACACTTATCGTGTTTCTATTCCTATTCACTTATCCTTACCATTAAATACAATGCACCTTTTTTCCAATGCAAATACAGAGCCCCATATATTTGGCTATTTCAAATGATTCAGATAAATTCCTCTCTTGTTGTTTCAGTTTTGAAATTTTGGTTCAATATTGAAATTTTATATGAAATATTTTCAACGTGAATCACTTTGTCTTCAGAATCACTCCAACTTAAAGCCGATGGTGAATTTTTTCCTTCTCTACCTTCCCTACCGTTTCTCACGCCCGACTCTTAATTTTTTGCTTCTCATCTTCTCTCAAAGATTCTCCTCCTTTTAAACTATAAAGATGATTCATATAACTGACATGGCCCCTTCCTATGATGAAAATCTCAAAAGTTTTCTGGGAAACTATTGAGAGGACCCGTCTATTTAAGTTCATGAGATCATGACCAGAGCTAGTCGGAGGCCAGACCTTCTACTACTACACTATTACTACCCTGCAAGCTCCCAAGGGCGTGTAGCATGCGTGTGGTGAGCCGTGTGGCAAGGACGTGTGATGAGCCATCACCATAAATGCTTTACCACATGCAAGTTTTAAAAATCATTCAAATAAAAGGAAACTACTTGCATGCGAAACATTCATGACAAAACAGTCACATAATGGGAAGCACTGTCAAACTATATATAATTATAATTCATGCAAAATAACTACAAATTATATACACTATTTTTCCTAACTATCCTTAGGACCATGTTTATATGGATCTCTAATCCTGCGAGAGAAAAATGACATCCTATATCGATCCGTTCTACAATCTATCTCCCTGATTTTACTTGCGTGATTGGATCTACCGTAGCAAGGCGGGATTTCAATATGTCTTTAACCTCCTCATTGAAGAAATCTGTCTTAAATATACACAATAACTTTAACCTATATTTTAGCCTACGATCAACGACTGATCTCATTCCAACTTCTTAAATAACATCGTTACATTAATCATTACAACCTTTCTGAAATCTAGCTGCTCTACGTTGAACTTGAACTAATTCCGAAACTAAACCGGGCTCCTAAGGATCCCACACACTCGAAGAATACTCCATATGAGGTCTAACAAGCATAAAATAGTACAGCTATACCTTCTCATTACATTTCCCAAGTATTCTTTTTATGAATACTAACTCTTTCTTGGCACTTTCGAAAATTTACAGAATATGTTTTTCCAACAAAAGGTCTTTAGTCGTCGTAACACCTAAATATTTTACCGATTCTACGTTTGTTATATAGCGGATCATTTAATGTAGAAAGTGCTATCGGATGAACTACTCTTCCTCCAAAATTTCATCGATACACATTTAAAAAAATTAAGTTCCAATTGCCATGCCTCACACCGCGTTTGAATTGCATTTCGGTCGTTTGACAGTTATTCCCTATCTTTCTGTCTGAAAATATCCCTCTATACTACTGTTTCGTCTGGATGTACCTGTTGTTTTATATACTTGGTTATAAAAGAGAAAATACGCAAGGGAACTCTGGTGGATAACAGTCCCAGTCGATAACATTCTCGCAGTCGTAGGCATGGAAGTGGATTCTGATGAATGTCTCTGGTTAAAACTTGGGGCGAAAAGTAGCCTATTGGGAAACTGTAAGGCGAATTAATCCATTTTCGAATGGCAGGCGGATACATTTTTTCCAGATTGCAGTTATACAAAAAGTTCTGAAATATAGACAATAAAAGTTACTGTAATATAGACATATTTTTACAGATCACTGGTGGTTCAAAACTTTGTTCTAGCAATAAATTTCCGACATTACTGTCCACCAGTTACAGGCTACATACACACACCTTATCAAATGCATTTTTGAACCATGTTATCATTAGAAAGGGTAATAAATAAGGTTGGTAATCTTTTAAAATGAGGTCCTAGATAAAAACAACGAACCGGCTTATGGGGTTTAACTATTAAGGAGTAAGGGAGATAGCCAATTAAAAATTATATTATTTTATTATTACGTCTAAGATATTAATATGCATTAGATTGAATCTTCATTTTTCGGTAGGTATTTTCCTCATTTACATTTTTGGACACGACTGAACACTTATCAACTCTCCCCGTTTATATAATTCAATTCATAGGTGTTATACCAACGCCGCCTAGAATGTAAGTCCCACGTGTTTTACTGTGATGTCCTCACCCGGCGACCGAAGTTTCACTAAGAGCTATGGGAAAAATGCGTTTAGAAATAACCGTCTACGGTTTCTACTTCGGAGCTCACTTTTCTCCTTTTAAATATCAGAGATATAGTGCATATTAGAACTTGGTGGTGTCGGTTATACCCCTAGCTAAGTTGATGACGGTTTGGTGAGTTAAGTTGTTTAGAGCAGAAGTAGCAACGCTCTTCGTAAATTATTTTTTCAAAATTTGGTTAATATATCAATAGAGGTGCCCCATAGAGGAGATGAAGAACTACATGTCTTTCGGTGAAGAATACGTTCTTCTATATGTAGATTTCGGAATGAGTGCTAGTCATGGAGAAAATTGACTAAATTGAAAAAATTAATAAATTGAAATTGACTAACGTTTAATTATTCTACTTCTTTCTTTTTAAAAATGCCTTAAAATTAATTTAATGTTTATAAAGGTTTGAGGAAGATCTTCTCTGTTTTCAAATATTAAATCATGGACTGCTGGGTTTAAAAATGCATTATTGACCCACCATTGGAGACGATATAAAAGAAAGTTGTCCGAAAAGCAGCATTAACCTAAGACTTTCGCAGCGTCTGTTTGATGATAATGATTTTTCGAAATTTTCACAGGATATCTTTCTTTATCAAATATATATATATATATATACGAGTATATCAAATTATATCAAAGAAACTGACTGGAATTCCAGCTAAACTGTTGTATTCGACAGACTTAACGCGGTGAAAACACAGAAGCACAGGAGAATTGCTATCAACTTTAATGCTGGGACTATAAGTAATTCAAAATAAATTGTAGGATATAAGATATTTTGCACAAGGATGAAAAATCTTTGAAATCAAATGAATTGCTTTGCAATGAATCAATGAATTTCAATGAAATTCAAATGAATCAAAGGAAAAATCTTTATGGGTGGAGTGCTTTCAGCAGATCAAAAACACATTCCCATTACAATTTATAAATGTTGCTTAGAATTTTTCAGAAAGAGTAAAGCTTAATTTGATCGACCGTTTTTATACTGCAGATGAAACATACATTCACTGTTACAAGCTAGAACATGGAAAAGATATACACACCAGTGGGCAGAAGCCGGTTGTTCGGATCCGTAGAAGCAAAAGTCCAATTCATCTTCTGGAAAGCTCATGTAGTCATAGCTTTGGGACAAAAAATAATTTAGTTTAGTTTTCGTCTTAACAAAATCAAACAATAATTTGAAAATATTATTCCAATATTCTAGTCAGACTAGACGAAAAAATCCATTAAAAGTTCCTGGAATGTAGAAGAAAAAAATCTTTTTCATAAGGCTAATGCACCTGATCAAGAAACTGTTCCGGAAATGGGAAAATTGAGAGATCTGAGCTATAACTTATTGGAAAGTCGACCTCATTCACTATTTTTGTCAACATATGAATTTCATTTCTTCCCAAAACATTCTACTCAAATACGATAAACCTATAGAGGTGTAATCTGAAGAAATTCTCAAGAATTACTCAAGAGACAGAATAATGGGACTAGAGTATCGTTGGACTGTTGGTGTCTTAAAGGGGATTAGGTTGAAAAAAAATATTGGCTTGTATATTATTTTTTCACTTTTAGGACTGGAACTTCTCAGTCCTCGCTGGTATATTGGGAGCTAAAATCCAATGCATTACCTTATTCAATGATCCATCAAAAATATTACAGATTTTCCTAATTACGTTTACCTGAATTAACCATAAGCAACTATAAAATACTCATAATTGCGTGATTCATTGACAGGGAGGAGATTGAAGGCTCAAACTCCCCCCCATGAAAGTCTCTGTATCTACCTCTTTGCTGTACTTTATTTTATTTCATGCCACCTAAAATGTTTACTCTTATCATCTTTTTGACTCGTTTTCCTTAAATTCTACCTACTAACTTACTACTAAAAATTATATATCCTCTTAAGACTTCTTCCACTTTTCCACCTTTTCCGTATTACTTTCAAAAACCATACCATGTTAATTGTTGTTAAACCATTCATGTTAGTGTGTGTGTATCTCCACTGGTCTTTCTTTCTGTCCTTTTTATTGCTATGTCTACCTGAATATTTCTGTGCACTTATACCTCAAAGATCTCGTCTTTGTTTTAATAACTGGGTTTATAAATCATTAACTAATGCCATCCCCCATATTCCCAATTATTCTAAATATTATCTCATTTCTACTTAATGTCCTTACTTAAAGTACATACATCTCTTATTCTTTCCTCAATTCCTTTCTACTTGTAAACACTACTTAGTTTAATGTAATTTTTCTTCTAATACCCTCACTGCCTGCTCTATGCCGTGACAATGTCCAAATAACTGAAGGGGTACTTAATATTCTAATTTATGTTATCCCATTACTGTCTAAATTTGGATTCATATGTTTTGGAAACGACTTCCTATTCTTTTTCTGTTGATTAATTTCATTCGGCTAAACTCAAATTATAGTTAACTTTTAATGTAAACTCAGTTTATACCTATAAATAATGAAAAATATTTAATCTAAGAAATTTTAGAGGACCCTGTATTATGAGTAAGCTACGATAATACTTTTATCTACTCGTATATAAGACGTACTTGTATCTTCTGCATTTATCATAGTAATTGTTTTCATATTTTCTTATAACTATTATAATCTCCTAAAGTATGACTTTAATTTATGAACTTACTAAGACTTTAATAAACACTATTTACTTAAAATTCAACCCTCTACTCGCCACAACGTTCTATTATCAGCAGACAGATATCATTTCAAGTATTGGAGTGTTTATTTTCTTTTAAAAATATACCTATGAGTAATAATTTCCATGCCATTTAGGTTGTAGCATGCAGGTCTTTCTGTAATGGATTTAAAAATAAATAGACTTCGGTCATTTTAGATAATAATTTTAATTTTTCGTTTACATATTTATGTTACAAGTTAACAACAATAACAAGATTTAATACTGCTGAAGGATTAAATCATTTTCTTTTTATCATTTTCATGTTTTGCATATCCACCATTTTATCACAGTCCCTAACAATACATCACTTGGAAGTCCCTATTACTTTCATCCAAGCCTCGTCCGGCTCTCTCCAAATTTCTCGAATTTTTCCAACAGCACTTCCTCCCATTTATAATTCTTACTTGTTCATCTTTCTCTCCGTCCATTTTATCTTATCTTTTATTCACCACTCTCATACCTTCAAAGCCTTCAATCTACGCTCATTTTACTTCTTCAATGAACAAGCTTTAGAGAGCTACGCCCTGAGAACGATGGCAGAGCAGCCATTAAAGTGTTGGCAGCTAAATCGGTATCCTAACCTGGTGGGAAACCCAAGAAGATTTCATCCGAATTTTCCCCAGGAAAATACCAAATTTCACAAACATCAGAGTTTTTTTTCGGAAATGATATTACTTTCGTGTTCTTGTAATAGACACATTTTCATCCCGTAGCTTTCATATTCATCTTGCAAAATGGTCAATAAATCCTGTTGCCCTTATGTTTTAAGTACATAAATACCAGAGCATTCAACCCTAAGTTTCGTGTGATAAGTGAGGGAAGAGCCCAAATAGTACTAAGCCCAACGACCTGTAAAAATTCACACAGTTTCGCAATGCGGCAGTTTCTTTCCCGGTTCTTCCTTTAGTTAAATGCCACTTCATTTCTTATGTGGAACTTTGAACTAATGGTTAATATGTTCCATGGTATGGCGGAAATGGTGAGTAGTACAGGACTGTAAAACAAATAGAACTTTGGGTACGTTAAAATAATTTAATTTTTTTGAGAAATATATATTGAGATTATTATAAAATATCTTTTATAAATAAAGTATGCTAATTCTCTTTCGGACAAGGGTCACGATAAATTGTGATTCGTTTCCTTCCAGCCTGTCCTAAAAAATTTTGAGTCGAATCTCATTCAGATAAGTATTTTTAGAAAATACTTAGCTTGTAGGGTATTTATTTCAAGCAATAGCTGTCGCATCTGCTCTGCAATACTCGTGGGAGTGAAAGGGAGAAATTCAAGTAAAATGGGTTAAGATAGAAAATTATTATTCTTGGCGACAGATTCGTTCGATATCCATTAAGATTTCTATTACATAAATATTCTTCTGGAAATAACATTTATGTTTTTAATACTACTGCCCCTCAGCGGAATTTTTCCCAGTAATTACTCCCTTTGCATTCAACCACAGTGATCAACCCGAAGGTTGGTATGTTAAGTGAGGGTAGAGCTCACCTAGTACTAAGCCCACGGCGTGTGG
>WURS02474421.1:2306447-2328860 GCA_011762765.2 Rhinocypha anisoptera
GTCATATAAAATATTATTCTTATTTACGCATTTTTTCCAACGTTTTCAATATCTATACCACAAAAGGAAACTTTCATAGTGCACTTACACAAGTTGTGATGAATAATTATTGGGCCATAGTTGCAATAATATAGCAAAATTTGTAGTGAATAGACTGAAATTTACAAATTTAGAAAATATTACTTTCCAAGCATCTACTCCTGGAATTTAGCAAACCAACATAAGAAATTCATAAATATACCTAACTTAATTAAGTGAAAAGTCCCTTACTTAAAATATTACTACTTACAGGTAAATTCATTATGATTCATAACAAAGCATGTTAAACATAGATATGTAGAAAAATCATCAGACTTCAACCTGACCTCTTGTGTAGCCATCACATGGCGATAGTTTTTCACTTATTCATAATTGAATGTCGATATATAAAAGTATTTGTGCTCCTGCATTAATAAATTTGCAATCACCAGGTTATTTTTACTGATTCTAATTTGCAAAATTGTTTACCTGAAGAAATTTGGATCAATCACAGATTTTTCATAATCCAAGTTCAAAAGTTTATTTTATACTACTCCCTTCACTATGAATGAATTTCGAGGTAGTTAAATTCGTAAAGAGTACTAAATAGTAATAATATTTGCTATGTTGTAATTGAAAGAAAACTTATCAGGGTGTGTTATTGTTTCTATCTATTACAGGTTGATAAAAAAATTTTGTGAACAATACTAACTTGTGCTCTGAGGAATGAGTCCTAAATTAAAATAATATTCATTCAATTAATTATTAATGACTAAATCAATAATATTAATCCTTAATTTTTTCGAATTACACCACATTACCCCTTAAACTACTCAAGATATTCATTCAAATTTGTTGTTAAACAATTTAGGAGGAAAATACCTAATTGTAGATTTAAAAATTTAAATTATTCTATATTTGGTATAGTCTTACATTTACGCATTCGGAATGATACAATGAAACCAGAGTTGTGAATGTTATCTTATCATTAAAACTGCTGAACTCAATTGGCAATGAAATCACTGACGATCTGAAACACAATAAAATTTATGAATGCTTGATTGAATTAAGAAAAGTTGGTAGGCCGCCAATTAATTTAAATAGATTTGCGGATGATCAACATTTTGCAAGTCAATAGGTGGAAAACCAGAGTCCTTATTGCATTCATTAAAAATACAATTTAATAGTTTAAAAAAAAACCAACAACCGTCTTCGCGCCTTAGACAGGTTTGATATCTGTAGGTTGAGCTCACTTAAGCCCACCTTTTTGAACCTTACATTACGTGAATAATTTACCCTTAACGGGAAGGTTTCTCTCCTTTCCCTGAGCCGCCTGCGATTTCATATAAATATGGTACCCAGAAAGTCACTCATCTTTCGTTTGACTGGTGTCCAGAGGCATCACCGGTCCTGCACCCGGGTCCTCAATTCGTTAGCCAAGTGCTGTACTCACTGGGTTACCACAACCTCTAATGCGAGGTTTGTGGGATGGAAGTAAATCACGAGAAAACTGGGAGTTAGGCTTCAAAGTTAGGCACAAAAATACTTCTACTTCTACGTATTACCCTACAAGCCGCCCCAAGGGAGTGAGACATGGTGTGAGCCACTACTAAGAGCCTGTACTGGCCAAGAGAGAAAAAAATGGTGATTGCAGCCTTCGGAGCTCTAAAAAATTAAAAGTACCTGTGCATATATGTATATAATTCTATATGTGTGCCTATATGTATCTAAAAGTGTGTGTATATGTATATACCTATATACACTTATAGGACCAATTATTTTCTCATTGTCTTTTGATTCGGGCTGTAAACGCTCAAACTCTATAGATAGCTGGAATTGAGCTGAAGCGGGTCACCAATGTAAATTGAGGATATTTGTTTAGACAAAGACCCACGTAACTAATGGTATTTTCGTAGTGAATGGGAATTTTGCAAATATTTACTTCATAAATCACTCGACCCAAGGAGATCACGGCGTCGAAAATAAAAGGGTTTAAGTGAATGTATTAGAGCAAGTGAACCTCTTCATTCATCTTACCCCATTTTTGAAATAATAAATCGTTTTCCGCTTCAATAGTTGGAATATCCTCGTCAGGAAAGGTTTAGAAGTAAACATTGCCATTCCACATAAACATATCATCTTCCGGTGAAGACTCTGTTTTACGGTGAAATCTGGTCGTGTTTAATTAAATTTTAATTGTGGAATTGGAGAGTTTCCTTCTAAACCTTTCACTTATTTTGGAAGAGAATGGGCACTGTGCTGGAAGTGGTCACAAGGAGGAAGTAATCGAAGAAGAAGGTACCTTGGGAAAAAAACAATAAAAAATATTATGAACGTTTAAAATTTAACATAGCTTTAAATGACTCAGAAGATGTCAATAAATGGGTTAGGCGTAGATTGGAGAGGCCTTTGATATGCGGATGTGAAGAAGAAAGGAGGAAGTAAAACAGATGATAGGTGGTATGACACATGAAGAGGTATTAGCAGTGGTTGGAAATAATGAAAGGTTATTGGAAAAATTTGAAAATGACACGCAAATATGGATGTGAGAAATAGTAAAAGGATATGGGTCATTAAAGTGTGTTATATTGTGGAATATTAGAAGTGCAAGGAAATTTGAACATACTACACTCATTATTATTAAACTGCTATTGAGAGACAATGATGAGAAACCACTAAAATATTAACATCAACTTTGTTGTACTTACTAATGGTCTGTCCCGGCCCAATGGCCGATAGGAATATGCTGCCGAATGAAAAACTCTTGAAGAAAACTATCTGGCTATCTCTTCAATTAACTTGCGGTTACGGATATCGTGTACAGATCAATGAATCTTAGGGATTTCAGTCTATTGGTGCATTATTGGATTGCAATGATATTATGAAATAAATTCTTTGAAAACCTTATATTGCAAAAATCAAGATATTTCTACGACTCGAGGCCTATACGACCACAGAATACTATCTTATGTACATTAGAAGAAGAATATAGAGCATTAGGATTATATTGAGGACTAGAAAGTTAGAAATGTTAAGTTAAAAATGGCAACTGAAAGAATTTTTTTCCTAGTTTAATTTGAGATTGAAAGATAAAGGGAACAAAAATAACTTTTGTTCCAAAGTCGATGAGGTAAAAACATTATGTCTGCGTTATACGATGTATTGAAGACGTCACACAAATATACTTACCCGTTCAAAATCTTGGAGGATATATTGAAACTGGAAAAAATAAATATGTACATGTCCAAAAAATGAACTTTCTATCTCTACCCATAGGTAGGAAAACTATTTTAACGTTCTAAACTGTCGTGGGGAAAACATTTTCGGGAAATTTGTAGAATGGCACAAAAAGAATGCATACAAAGGCTACTGGGGAAATGTAATGAGACGGTAAAGGAGCCCTGTTACATTCTATATTTTCAGGCATAACTATGTGGAAATCCATTTCCGAGAAAAAGGAAACGTACTCCGTATTTTTCCACTAAGACTTTTAATCTGGTACGACTAGTTTCAACGCTACGTTTCATGAAGATGACGCCGTAGCGTTGAAACTAGTCGTACCTGATTAAAAATCTTAGTGGTAAAATACGGAGTACGTTTTCCTCTTTCTGAGCGTTGTTACTTTACATTAGTAAGGCCTCATCTCGAATGTGCCTTGAATTTGTGGTCCCTTTATGAAGTAAAATTAGTTTTGGAGTTAGATCGGGTGTAGTTTAGAGCAGCTAGATCTATGAAAGGTCGTTACGACCAACGTTAGCAGTGTAACAAGCATAATTGGAGAAATTGGGCATAATTGCGTAGGTCGAAGGATAATTGAGCTTAGGTTGAAGTACAGGTGAAATTTATTATACAGATTTCAGCAAAAAAGTTAAATATATTACAAGCCCCGTCATACTGCAGTAGATCAGATCACGAATATAAAAATAGAAAAATGGACTTTTGAAAAGATAGATGCAGAATGTTATTTTTTCCTTTCACAATTAGAGATAATTGTGCAAGGTGATGAATAACCACCTGCCGCACGCCTTGCGGAGGCTTGTAGGGTATTACGTAGACATGGAACTGCAGGATGGCTGTAGATTTTCCTGGAGAATATGAGCTATGATAAAGTTTTGTCTTATAATGGCATAGTTTGTTGCGAAATTCCAATTTTCACTCATTTTCAATGTTTGAAACTAAACAGTTTTATTAGTAGTATTTTTATTTATAGGGTGCTCCGACGGCTATGGTCATTTCGCACCTATCATTCGCGTTCTTTTGAAAGTAGTGAAAGGGACACAAACGATGTGTCGTACGATCAAGTTGTGGAATGAAAAAGGGTGCCCGAAGACAAAATAAAATTGGTACGATCGAGGTGTAGACGAGAGGGTGCGTCCCTGGTCACACAAAGACTCAAGAGCAACAGTAATGGCTGTTGTATTTTTGTTTATAGGGTGCTTCCACGGCTATGGTCATTTCGCACCTCTTCAACTCATAGAAAAAACCCATCTGCACAAACACAACATCCATGCCCTGGGCGGGATCCGAACCCGCGACCTTTGGGGCAGTAATGGCTATCCCATTAAAGGAATGGGATGGATTTTTTCTGTTGCCCTCGTGTTCGGAATTTGAAAGATATTACTTAATCTTCTTTTAAAATGTTTCCAATGTAATATGCGTTTAAACATACATCCAATCAGATAGAATTTTAAAAAGGGAAAAGGAAATAACAAACATTTTTGGATCCCGATCTTCAGCGTAAAAAAATCGCTCTATGAATTCGGTGTCTTTAATTCTTGTCCTTTATCATCGAATCACGTGCACCTGCATAATATGCAATATCAATTGATGATTATTGTCCTGATATCATAAAGTGTAAACTATTTTAAAGAATGGAAATTAACAAGAGGATACGAAGGACGGAATGAATCACTTGGATGAGCGTTGTATTGTTTGGCTAGAGTGCTCATTGAACATCAGGAAGAATTACATATTTAATATCATCTCTCATTTTGGATCCATGTCATTGTAATTACACAATAAAAAGTTAATGTAATGTTCGTAGGATAACTTATGCTTATAAATATATGGCGAGTGACAGAATTGCTCGCCTTTTCAGTAAACAAAAAGGACCACACGCATTCTACACCTAAAGATAAGCTTTATTTCCATTCCAGTCTCAGTTGTTAAGACCACTCAGAGGTAAGTAAAGAAAAGTCGAGGGACTATGTGAGGGAAGAGTGTTCAGCTGTGAGAGTCATAGACCTTTTGAATCGGGCCCCCAAACAAAGTGTGTGCCTATAGAAGAAGCGTAGCTGCCACGATGAAATGGCTTACATGAAAAATTGTTGCGGGGATTGTTTGCCATGGTGGGGGCTGAGGATGTTTCCTGCATGGATCAATCTTTACTTTACTCCCATTCGATCTCTCCGCGAAATCCCGCTACCTTGTGTTGTTGCCGTCGCTGGCTGGCTTAGGGTTGTTATCACCCAGAGCAAGGTAGTCATCCCCTTGACTCCTCAATCGAAACATCAGGCAGAGTTCCAAAAAGGGGTAATATAATGGCACCCCGGTATAAATACCTGGGGTTAAGAAAGATTTGGTTCATTTGCTTCTTAGTAACCCGGGAGTGTACACCTCTACGGCCTGCTGCACCCCACTGCTACTGCCGCTCCGCCGCCGACCCTACTCCACCGCCGGCTGAACTCGGCCGCCGCCGCCCCAGCCAGAGTTCGCCACTACCGCCTGGCTCTACGACAGAGGAAGTGAGGTGATTATTGTTCATTTGTTCCTCTTCGTCTATTTTCATCGTAAACACACGGTTTTTTTTACGATATATACAATGATGAATGCGCATACCCTCTTTGACATTCTTGTTATTGCTGGTACTGCCATTTTAGAAAGCATTCGAGTGGTGATAGAGCAGGATTAAACTCATTGTTCGTGTTAAATTAATCATCTTGACACTTGCTATAGGTTTAGAAAAGCTTAGTATTGGCTTAGTCCAGTAAAACTTAACGTGTGGCAGACTGTTGATTGTAAATTTAAACCTGAAAACCATCATAAGGACACAAAACGTTCGGCGAAGGAAACCCATATAAACTGTAAATAGCCTGTTACCTCTTTAAGAAGCAAAGATCATTACCCTCATTCAGCAGAAAATTTACTACAGTCACATGAGGAATTATCTTCGTTAATTGGTAAAGTGGAACTAGAGGACCTCCCAGCTGGGTCGATGCTTAATAAAGTAAAACGTCTCTTGCCTTCATATCTCGCCCCGTATGTGGATATATTGCAAACGATATTCAATATATGAAATCAAATTTAAGCATTTATATGCCTTGGGACTCATATCTCAACACACTGTTGGAATTTAACCAAATGACTAGTATATTAAAGAAGTTTTCTAACACTCCCCGACTCTTATACTCGGGGAAAAAACACATCGTTTAAGGTGGACATAGGTTTCACTGTCTACCTTGCTAGTTTCACTAGTTTTTTGGAGGCTCTTATGAGCCTAAACTTTACTCCAAACCTTCCATTACCATGATTACCATCCTCGATTACATTTCGTCCAAGTTTACGTAATACCCTGCAAGCCGCCACAAGGGCGTTTGGCTGAGGGTGAGTGAGCCATCGCCAGGCATTCATTCCTCCTGGTCTGAAGAGCATGACAGTGCTGACCAGACTTGAAACCACAAGAAAAGGAAATATTATTTCTTCCTTATTTAAACCACTAAATGCGGAAAACTATTGACTGCGTATTTACTTTTTTTATGTCTTAGGTTTCACCCCCTGCAAGCCACCTGACGGTGCCTTAATTGTTTTTTTGGTAAAATCCTGACATACTCGGATGTAGAACTTTTTCTAGTCGAGTATTTTGAATTAAATCAGTCATTGCACTTTGGTTCCAGCATATTTTAGGCTTCGCATTCTTTTTTCTTGGTTCCACTACTACTAGGAGATGGCTATATGCAAACTTCAACCCATTTTCTCATTCTTCATTCCATTCATTTGTTTCGTATTTTCTCTTTTCACCTTCATTCCTCTCATCAGTTATTTAGTTCATCGTTCCCTTCTTCATGTTGCACGATAATCCTATCCATTGATAATATGCCGAAATTAGAAACTTTTTCCGTACACATGTCAAGTAACAATTATCATACCAAAACAAACAAATGTGCATGCGATGAAAATTGTGTAGGTAGTTGTGAAGGCTGAGTCAGGCCGTCATCATCAAGGAATCTCTAAGCGTCCACAAATTATGCCATTGCGACATCAGATTTGCCATCAAAGAACATTTTGTGAAATGGAGTTAGAAAGAGAAATGAGTACACTGCAAATTTTACATTAGAACTTCATTGCACGACCATTGTTTCGCCGCTTCGAAGCACCATCTGATGATGCCGCACGGTGGCGAAACCATGGGCGTGCAATAAGGTTTTAATGTGGGATTTCAGTGTACACGCATATCTTCCAAAGATGGAGATATTCAACCAAGTTAAGCCTGATAAAGTTTCCTTTAAGTAGATTTAGAGTGAGAATGGAATATAGCTGTTCCTCGACGCAAAGCCGTCGGCGCGAGGCGATGAGCGCGATCACTGTTTACAATTTAAATGCATCAACAAAGTACTTCATATCTAGTTATCTTGGTAGATAAGACACACCGTATATGTAAGGGGCTCTTTGACCTTCAGTGCCTTCGCAACGTACATCTTTTTGATTTTATGTTCAAATAGTAGACTCCACATCGGACATTTGACTTCAAGTTGCCCACCTCCATTTTACAAGTACTATAGAGGAAAGCGACTCTGTAAAAATGA
Source organism: Rhinocypha anisoptera (assembly GCA_011762765.2). Taxonomy (NCBI): domain Eukaryota; kingdom Metazoa; phylum Arthropoda; class Insecta; order Odonata; family Chlorocyphidae; genus Rhinocypha; species Rhinocypha anisoptera. The sequence goes on from WURS02474421.1 coordinate 2,314,268, forward strand.
GATTCCAGATAGCTATGCAGCCCGGCTGAGGTATTCAATGTAAGTTACCTTCAGTGTTTCCCTGATCCAAGTGTATATTAGGAAGAGGTACCTTGACCAGGCGAACGCATTGCATCACTCCAGATAGGATCTCTTAATTTTTAGGTAATTTTTTAACTTTTCATTACAGACTCTGATTTGTTACTAGGCTTACTCGCAGTTGGAATATAAATAGAAATGATTTTACGTGGCGATTTATGAAAAGAATGCTATAAAAAACCTCTTAATTAATATGAAGCACAATTCATTTGTCAGTAAATTGTTTATTTAAAGGTTCAGTTTAGCAACCTTTCTGTGGACCTCCCTAGCTGTTAAATATTATTAAATTTAACCATGTATTGACTTATAATCTTGTGTCATTATTAGAGTGTGACCAGTGTGGTTTCATGACTGTGGGGGGTTTTATTTCAGAGTAATGTGAATGACTGGTAAACAAACATTTATCTTATAAATCTTCCGCTAGTGTAAAGGGTATTCAAAGCTTCACCAGTCTCACAATTTTACGATTGTTGATAGTTTGACGGCGCGTCATTATTCACACTCGAATCGTTAAATGATATGAGCGGATGGTTTCATATGCTCGTAAGAAAATAAGATTCGGGCCCATTTTGATGGCCTTCTGGCTCATTAAACGAAGAAATTTATTCTTAGCTCAGCTCTATTCAAACTGATGAATATATTTAATTTTAATTTTTTGTGGGATTTCTAAAAAAATTGTAATTCTATAAAATATTACTCAATTTAAAAGAAAAGGATTGTAAATAGCTTGCCGGAGACCAATGATGTTTCATGTTATTTTACTTTTGTATTTTTTCAAGGACGAATAACTTGGTGTAGCTTACTTGAAAAAAACTTACCAACTTATCTTGGTAAAGACCAATCCCAGGAAAGGAGTAGCTAATTATTAATTTTAAATATATAACAAGATTTTTCTTTTAATTTTATAAACGAGAACCGTTCATTGTAACATTCAAGGGTATTCAAGCTTGTTAGAGAACACATCTTAGAATACACGCATCCAGCAAGCGGGTACTGATTTAATCATTCTTAAAGCGTTTATTGGATTGGTATTATATAATTTGAACATTTAATGTAATTATAGGACGATATTTGAACGGATTAGTTACTAAGAGTGCTGCCGAGGGAAAAACAGGAAATAACGGTAAAGGTGTTATGGATCACAGACTGCGGTGTTTAGCGGAATTCTGTTGGGAGGGAGAAGGGGGTGGACAGGGGAGATAAGGCGTGGAAGAAGCAGCAGGGATACAAGGAGCCGTGACATTGCGACATCCATCGCATCTCGCTATAATGAGGGTGGGTAAGGGGAAATTTTAAGGAGGCAGCCAGGGAGGGATTTCGTGTTATAGGGATAAAAAGACGACTCGGGGGAGGGGAGGGGGGTAGTAGGTGGTGGTGCGGGATGTGGATGAAGGTGGAGACAGAGGTAAGAAAGAGAAATGTGAAGAAGTCGGGCTTTTAGGAGAGATTTTTAGAGAGATGGAGTGCCACGGGTCACGGGGACATGCGGTGCAGTAGTGGTCTTTCGTGGCAATGATAAAATTATTAGCGGAGCAAAAGAGACAGTGGTTAGACGCTTACAAATCGACAGGGCTGAGAGGCATAGGGGAAAGGATGAGGACACAAAGTTGTGAGTGAGGGAAGAGGGAGAGGGGAGGGAGGTGGATGGAGGGAGGGAGGAGTGGTGGAAGACAAAGCGATAACGACGACAGGAGAGGTTGAATGCTGGCGCGATAGAGTGGACGAGGAATAAAGGCCTTGTAATGTAATGGAGCTGCTCACTTTAATTTCTTCCGAGGAGAGCGAGGGAGATATAAACAACTAGTGTGGGGACAACGCACCGCTTCCTCTGTCAGCTTGCTTATTCTATCGGCAAACAACTGGTACTGTGTTAAATGTTAAGACATAGTGTGCTACTCACTGGAACGGAAACGGGAACATATTCTTGGGGCATCGCCTCTGCGTAATATTGTTTACCTTTATTCTGTATTCCGACTGGTAAATTTCTAATGAGGTACATGGGAGTTAACTGAGAGGTGTCTTACTCAGGACCCGGAAACATTGGAAGCAGATGCGTTTGATGCCACCAAATGATGATTTAACATACTAAGTACCTTTAGGCTCAGGCAAGTATCCATAATGAGTGGCGCATTCACGTTTGGAAATTGTTTTTTTTTTTAGGTAGAAAGGACAAGGGATATCAGAATAATTTATTGTAAGAAACCTTTTAACAATTAAGACTTCCACACCTCTTCTGCAAATTTTCATACGTAGATAATATTTAACAACAAAATGAATATATTATTAGTATTTAGAGTAAAATTAAAGGTGTATTAAATTATTTTCAGCTATGATATTGAGATATTCATCAAGTCAGTCATTTTTGTTATGTGACATTTCGATTCTGTATACCTGAGAAGCCAGTTGGTGTGAAGTATCGATGCAGGATGCTAAAAATTGGATTTGGTTGATGCAACATAACGAAGCTCCTGTAGTTAATTCATCCGCATTCTTTTTGCCATCCCATCTTCGAAGTGTGATGAATTAGACGGGAAAGTGGGAGGAGAGTAGATGAATGAGTGAGCACAGCAGGGTAATCACACCAATGCTTACGGGAATGGGACACGAGAGACATTCTTTGTTGTGAAACGGAACTCGGTGGAAGTAGGTATAAAATCGGATGTTACGTGGACACGAGAAACTGAAGGAAGAGTGTGTGAGAGGCGAAGATAAGGAATAAAGGAAGGAGATGAAGTAGCGAATAAGCAAAAGTGGGAGGTGAGAGTAAGGAAAGAGGGAGGGAAAGGGGCCGAAGGGAGAGAGAGAGGGAGAGAGGAGGAACGGACTGGCGGCGTTGGTACTGCTGTTGTGGAAGCGGCATTCGAGGACAAGTCGTAAAATTAAGTGACAACACGTGCATTAAAATAAAATACAAAATACCCTCGAAGAGATCACCAGGCTCAACGATGTCCTTCCACCCCATCCCCTCCTCCCCATTCCCCGGGTCCTCCATCTCCTTCCCGCCACCACCGCCTTCTTTTTTCCTTCAATCCCCCCCTCCTTCTTCCCCCTCCTCCCCTCCATGATACGCGGTCCTTCTCGCTTTCCCACTCCATACTCAACAACCCTCCCACACCCCCCGGCCCTCTCCCCTTCCCTTCCCCTTCCGTTTCTCTTCTCTTCGTGTCCTTTTCCGAATGGCCTACTCGCCGGCTGGCCGCAGCCACGGTTTTTCCCACACTCACGGCTCCCATCCCTTTCCCGGGGGACACAAAGTTCCAGCGGCTTGTTGAAGTTGGTTTGAGGTGGATTTTGATCAAAGAGCGAATGAATCTACATCAAATATATTTTCGGAATAGCATCATATATCTAGATTCTTTCTCCATGCATCCGCCTCCGATCACTTGACAAACTACCCATATGTGGGCGTTTGGCAATGGTGTAGAGGAAATATTATTTCGCCATTGGGTTTTAAAACATTGAAAGGAAAGGAGGACACGGAAAGGAATGAAATGTGAAAATTTTATTTTTATGGTAGCAATATTTTTCTATAGGTAGTTGAATTATTTAGTGTTCGTGCTTTTTATTATTCGCTGTAACAAAATTTTAGGATAGCGTAGTGGCAAACGAGTACAAAAGTCGTAATTTTCATTTTGTTGATGAGATTAATAGGTGTCATACTCTAAGAGGTTATCACACTTAAAAGTTTATTAAACAGACGTAAGGATATCTATTTTTATTTTTAAGACTTTTCATAATGATATAATGTCATACTAAATTTGCTTAGAGCTTAGTAAAACGTACGACACATACTTAGTTATTAATATTAGCTTAATTTACAATCTTATCTCCCTTCTTTCTCTAGTCATGCACACGTGTTCTTTCCTTTCTTTGCTATGAAATCTCTTCTTTCTTGAGTAATCGGGGGAGTAAGGGTAATTTAATAGGGTTATTTACTTTCTTAGTTTTGTATTGGATCTTGTTTATGGACCTACATGCTCCTTTTGCATATTAATTGCTAACAATATAACATGATTTTAAGCTACAGACGGCGTGGAACTTAATGTAATAGAATTAGTAACTATGAAAATAAATGCTTAGAACTAGATTAATCACGGACAACTCCATAACATTGAGGATTAAAGGATATAACGAACGCCCAAATATAATATTGTGCTTATATAATCTACATAACAATAACACAATTATATTAGGCTTAAGTTCTTTTGATTTTCAAAATAATGGCTAAAAGTATAGCTAGCTCCGTTGACTCCTTCTACCTCATCAACTTCATTTTCATTTTAGTTACATTATAATTATTGACCTGACTCAAGGTCAAAGATATGTTAACGAAAAAAGCATTTTTTTCCAAATATGTATTACTGAAATCGGGGTATATCTCATATCACTTGAAATTCGGTATTCTGATTTATTAAATCATAATGGTATTTATAGATGGCACGGTCATTGAGTAAACCTGTGCTTGCACTAAATAAGTATGGGTCAACTCGGTTTTTCTATGAATATTACTACCTGAGCCTTAATGGTTCATAGGGTACCAGATTTTCCTTGTAGAATACGGGATAATAGGGGGAAATGGGGAAAAATGGGTTAGAACACAATTTTATCAATTGGTGGATATCATGCGGTGCCGAGCATTTATCTTTTGTCGTAGAAATGATACCTCCTTCGTGTTGGAAGCTGTTCTTGGCATTAAAGTCAGTTTAATTTGGTCAAACTTTTGGTGAAAGAAGTTAATCAAAGCCAATTACATTTCTATCCGCAAATAAATAAAATTATCGAAATCTTCTGTAATATACATTAAAAGGTAGTTCATATGGGGAGAGTGCTGAGTTAATACGAAATGCATATTTATCGGTGTTTTCTGTTTTACGACAATTGCGCCTTTATATATATGTTTTATTTACGTCTCATGGCAAATAATATTGGAACAAATGGTATTCAAGAATGGGAATATATTTGCAATAGAAAATTTTACACCCACTAAGCGAAAATGTGATTATATATAAAATAAAATATAGGTATAAAAGTTACAAAAGGTAATAATATATTTGTAATAATAATTTAGTTTGAAATGTGAATATTAATTCATCTCTTCTTTTATTATACATATTGATTTTTTGGGATACGACAATCTTCTATGAGAAGGAAATTTTATTAGCTACTAGGAAAGAATGTGGCAAAGATTAACACTGCTCTTTCTCAACATGAAAGGGTCCCAAATGTTTTAGTATTCATTCTCTGTGACGAGAGCCGAACACATTAGCAAATTCTTTGCAGGACGGGAAACGAATACACAAGAACATTGATGGCAATCTTTTAGACGGAGCTTCTTATTGCTACACGTATGATCGCCACATGTATTGTTTTCCTATTAGTTAATAAGAATTTGTTTACTTTTAGCCGTTTTACTTCTGCTGAAGAAAAAATATATTTAAAAACTAATTTGTAATAGATGCAAATATTTCCTAATTCTATATTTCCTAAACTTTTGTTCTCCTCAATTCCCTAAATTTTAATTACATTTTAACACACTATAGAGGTCAAATAAGAATTATAATTGTATCACTTTTACATATTTTCTTAAAGTTCTCCGTGTACTATGGCTTTATTAGCTAGTGACTGGACGATGTTAACCCAATTAAAGTATTATGATTTTGGCAAAATATTCCATAGCTCAAATGCTTTGTGAGAAAGTAATAGTCAATTTTTTGATTCATAATATTAATTATCAGTGAATATGCTAAGTTCATTTCAGGTTCTGTAAATTTACCTGTGAAATGCTCATGCTGAAAAGACCGAATTAAGATAGGTTAAGGCTATATGTAATTCGTAAATCAGCCTACCTGAATATAAATTTAATGTATTCACCTGATGATGGAATTATATTTGTTTTTTTTTTCATATTGATAAACTATTTATTGGATTTTGACTTAAATAAATGGCACTGCAAGGGATTTTTGGTGGTATGATCTTTAAAATGCTAAAAACGATCATTTATTAGTCGAACACCTTGCCTATTATCACTCTCCAATGGTAATGTCATAGAAATATACCTATTAGGAATGAGTTAAACATTTTTCTTGCGTGGTTTTTTTTAAATATTTAGCTGTTGATATGTTTTTAATTATTAAACATGCATTATGAAAAATACGTAATATCTTATAGCAAAGTATTTTTCATTTAAGTTCAAGTAAATAGTCATGGACCGGAAATAGCCGGCACTGCATTTATATTTTTAATGATTCTATAAACTGGAATATATTTACAAAAAAGATGTATATTCACGGTACTATTAATTAATCATAATTTTGTATTTTATTGGGAATTATAGTGGGTATTCAGTGGTATCTAAATTTTTGTGGAACTAGATGTTTAGTGACATAGATAAACAATAAGTGGATGCTTAACTATGGTATAGATGTACAAAAATAATTGTTAAGGGTACCTGCGACAGAAAATTTAATCATATATGCTTTGAGTTTCTATTACCTATAGCTGATCAATACATTTTTTTCCTGAAAACCGATTTGCAATTTTTTCTACAAGTGCCTCATCATGTATAAACTAGCCACGTAATTTAAAAAATATTTAATATATTGTTGACTTTTAGGAAATTAATAATACTTCTCAAGTACGTTGATGCTTGAAATCCTCTTTTAACGTTGGACTCAATTTTCACCTCCTGGGAGAGAATAAAGTATGTGAGAAGTGAACGAAACAAAGCCAATTCCGGTTACGGCTTCCTCGGAAGTTCTTTGAAATGGGAGATGCCAAGGCTGGATATAGAAAGGAAGGAGTCTCTGCATTTCATCCGTTTTACGCTCTCAAAAAACAATAAGTGTCGACAGTTTAAATTCCATGCGGAGTTGTGAAGGGTGAAGAGAAGGAAAGAAAATAAGTGTTCCTTCGTATTTCGTTTCCAAATTGATGATCCTCTCTCCTGCGCTCCATGCAAACCTTAAAACTCGTGTCCTAATAAAAGAATAATATCACAGGCGTTGAAATCTCCAAGATCGGAGATCTCCCTCCTTTATTTTTCTTTATTTATTATGTTTCCTTTATATTTCCATTAATCGAATTACAAGCCTAAAATTGTGATATGATACAGTGAAATAATTTTAGTTAATCAGAGCTATTTATGGCTTAAGTTATCCGATGGTTATATTTCCTTAACGCTCGAATTGTGCTCCAAATAGAATGCTTTTCATATTTTATGAAGATAGTTCAGTTATCTTGCGATTTTAAATTACATTGTTACCGTAATCTTTTAGTAAAATGGAGGTTACAGCCAGTGAGGAGTAAGACTTATGTCTGTTCTCTTTTAATAATCTTTAATGTATTTCAATCAAAATAAGACTGTAATCTTCAAATACTAACACAATCTCTGACTCAGTTGTGAGAGTTTTGTTACAAGTGCCATCACAATCATTAAATATTTATAGGCTATTACATAACTGACTTTCACAAAACTACTCACATTTAAAGAAAAGATAAATAATACCCAATGCCATATGTGGAACATTAGTGAGTTGAGACATTGAAATGTCTTCCATTCATAAAAACCGCTTGCATTGGATTAATCATCCTGAACGTACTGCGTAGAACGTATTACTTTTCAAACTAGACATCACATTATAAGGTTTAAGGGTCTTCAAACGTGTAACTTGTGTAATTTCATGAAATACATGAGTAAATTAAGACATGAATAAATAATTTCCACATAGAAAATATCATATCTATAGTAAAAATCTTGGCATTACCGTTACAAGTCATATACTATACGACAGAATGAAGTGCAAGACAGTGTGAGGCGTAACTTTGAGGAAGGGTTTCTTAGGTAAAATTAAAAGATAAGGTATCCCACCGAAACATAGTAGTGGTGAAATAAATATTTTCGCGTGGAAATACAAGTTTTTAATTTTTAGACAGGTTTGGATTTTTTTCATTTGATTTTTATGCTTAGAATGCACTATATTCCTCCAACTCGGAGCTAAAATGACTTTATTTTGAACTTGCATGTTTTATGAAACTAATTGAAAAATAAATCCGATATAGTTAGGTCTTGTGCATTTAACTACTTTCTTTAAAAATTTAGCATTTAACGAAGACCCATTTGTGTAGCAAAGACTTTTATTTGCCTCAGAATTAGTTCCAATATAACAAGGGTAATCTAACGCTGGAAAAGACGTGTACCATTTACCGAAATTGCTTAAGGTTCAGATTTTGAAATTAACTAACTTTTTCAGAAACAATATTTAACTCCGAATGTCAAATTGAGATCCTCGTAGAAAAAATAATCCAGTCCTTGTTACGTGTGCTTATTCGCTTGCCTTAATTCAATGTATTTTCTGGAAATAATTGAAATGAAAATAATAATTATGTTTAACTCTATAAATTCTGTCGTTATGCATACACGACAGTTATTCAAAAAGAGTGACCCTAAGTTTTTATTCGTATAATTTATTCTGCAACAATTTATTCTTATGTTACATTGGTAGTCACAAACTTTGAAATTCCACATAAAAACATGGAATTTTTAATGTGGAATTTCAAAGTTTGTCTTTCATTTAATCATGAAGCAGTTCCACGAAGTCACGCCGGAAACTATTTCCTATTACATTGGTAGCTTAACGTGTAATGTACGAGGTGAATTTAAGTTATAAGGCCTCCAATTTTTTTTCTAACTAACTATTCACCTTAAAAGCAATGAAACTTATGTTACTCCTAGACGTAATCTCCCTTCAGCCGTACACATTTTTTGCAACGTCGACGTCATGATTCTATGGCCGCGGTGAAGGCTTCTTTAGGAGTCTGTTTTGACCACTGGAAAATCTCTGTGACTCTGTCGGTATGCGAGGCGTTACAGAGATTTGTTTTGGTACGTTGTCACATGATTTTCTGCCTTCTTTAAACTGTCGCACCCATGAACGTACTTTTGACACATCCATGACTCCATCACCACATGTCTCCTTCAACTTGCGATGAATTTCAAACGGTGTCACACCACGAATGATTACACGCTGGTCATGTCGCAATTTAAAGTATCAAAAACAGTTCTCATTCTCGCGGCTGGCGCTAGGTTTTCTCTCTCTCATACAGTGTGCTATCTCTGTCACGCATTGACAAAGAGTGCCCGCTCATTTTAAAACAAACCGCATGTTTCTCTGTTTCCAGTCCAGTCCCAAAAAATTGGAGGCCTTACAACTTTATTGCACCTCGTAGTAAAATAGTAACTCGTACAAAATTCATTGATATGACTCTAATTTTGTGTCAGCCTTATAAGTTGAACCATATTCATTTCCTCAACCCTGTTCATATTATGAAAAACAATTTCCACGAAGGTGCTTAAAGGGTAGAACATTGGGAAACAGGAAAATGGGGGTATGAATGAACAGGAGGCAGGGTGAGTAGTCTACTTCACTTAGGGGACCAAACCTGCCCATCTTGGTCTTCTTGTTGACGTAAGAGCAGTCCCGCAACCTACCGCGCGCCACGAAGTTTTTCTATTATCAACGTGTTCATGACACCCACTTACATTTTCAATGTTTCTAATAGCGTTCTTAATGTTATTCAACAATCTTTCAATTGCAGCTGTGGCATTAATTTAACTCCGTAAGAACAGTGATTGGAGCTCCGGGACTACCTTCCTTTGAAATAGATTGTCACCCCTTTAACCCCAAGAACATTTAAAACCCTGTTTTAGTTATTATATATGGCGTAAGTCTCCTTTTAAGCCTGCTGTGGTAATCTTGGGATTCTGTAAAATTTCAATGCAACGTATTACTCGTCGAGTGATCTTTGACTTAGGCGAACTGCATTTAAATTATTTTTCAACGGCTACCACTGGACCAATACCCAATATTTAAATCAAATCAATGAAGCTTATTCCGCATACATATTACATAGCTAGTAATATAAATTTTTTTGTGCCGTTAGTAATGAGAAAAAATTTCTTTATTAAAAATCTTCATATATTATTATTATATACCTTTATTATATAGGTTATTATACATATAGGCCTTAGCCACGGTACTTTTAGACTAGCAAATTGATCTAATATAATCAACATATTCTCAGTCATGACATTAAAACACAACCACTTTTTAATTTAAAAAAATATTTGGTATGAGTATTAAGTGCTAATGAATATCTGCTATGAGAAATATTGAATATTTTTATTGACACATTTGTTATTACCAAGATATATAATAATATATTTTAATAAATTGTATACCTTCAATTTTGCATGTAGAAATATGCCCTAATCATTGTAATTATGGGCCATCAAATGAAATTAACATATTAGTTATGATATTTCACGTCCAATGATTTTATTATTCAAAATAAAACATAATTGGTCGATATAATAAAAAAAATTGTACGCGTGGGTTCTTGAATTTACATATAAAATTTCATTGCATTAATATTCTTTTATTATTACATATGAATAGCCTTCTGGCTTTTCTTTTTCCTTAGGTGATATAAATCTTTGGATCCTTATGTATATTTTATCTTGTATAGTTTCCCACCCACCAACAATGTGTTAATAATCTCTCAATTTAATTTTTTCGCGGAGTATGAAATTCCATTTTTTTCACCACTTCCTTCAATATTATTTAATTTAATTGAAATCTTAACCATTAGTCTCTACATACCTACATGTTTTGGTGAATTCTTATTTATCTAAATGGCTTATATTTCTCTTCTAAACGGGGAATAAACTCTACATGAATAATCTTGCATTCTGTTCTTGTGTGTATTCTTGTTTTACGTATTTTCAATTATGTTTCTAAGACATGATGTTTCCAAGTATGTTCCCTGGTCTAGTTGTAGCTTCTTCTCATTTCATGTGATGTTAGTACAGAGGTAGGAATATAAAAGATTTCACTAGTTCACTTTCACCTCGTACTGCAATATGTATTTATCGCCAACTATGGATTCTTCCTTCCAGTTAATGCATTTACAAACCTTTTATATTTATGGTGAAGCATGCAAAAAATTTGCCTTTATCCTTGAAAACTTTTGACTAGTTTAGAGTATCTTAGTTAAATATAAGTTACTATACCACAATTATTCAGGAACAGCTTCTGCTTTAAGATAGAAGATCGTTAAATTTGTTCATTAGATAAAGGTTTCTCGTTTTTTTATGTAATGGAAGTTGGATTCAAATGTAAAATTCTTATGATTCAGGTTCATTTTCTTACTCTGAAGTCTTTGCTTACATTTGTAAAACTTCCGAAATGGCTTCCTCAGACTAAAAAAAACCATGCTCTTAAGATAAAGTAGACTACAAAGTAAATTTCCGACTAGTTCTTTTTCCGCAGTATTCTGATCTTTATCTTATGCAACTAATCTTGTTTTTTTCTATGATTTGATGTTTTATGATTCTATAGTTTTTCTATGATTCTCAGATATTTGCCTTACTTTTACAATTTTGTTTAGTTTTATATTCGATGCCTTGTTTTCCACCTTATCTCCTTACCTACCGCATTATAATCTTCTCAATTCTTTCCATCGTTGCACCATTCCTTAATTGAAAAATAGTTTGCATGTTGATGAAAGGAATTTGAAAGCATTGGTGCATTTCAAGCTGTTGTCCATATCTAAGAGTAAAAACTTATTCTTGCCAAATCCCTTTTGACCTATGCCCAAATTATTTGAAAGAATATTACTTGATGCAACTACTATTTGAATTTAAATTATTCGCTCAGAGAACAAAAAAATGGAGAGGGATAAGAAATTTTTTTTTTAAGTCCATCGGAATGGGCTTGGAAAAATTTTAAATTAATTCTCATTTTAAAAAGTTTGATTCTTGAAAAAATATGGAATATGGTATTTTAGTATCTGATTATTAACAAAAAGTTTAATGAAATTTTACTGTTTTTACCAGATTGCACTTAACCGTACCACACGCCCTTGCGGTGGCTTGCAGGGTAATATGTAGAAGTGCTTAAAAAATGAAAGTGGTTTTAGACTACGAGGTAATCGCGATCAAGCAAATGAAAGATGTAGGGAAAGGGAAATAAGAACTGTAGATAAGAGAACTAATTCGTCTGTTGTTCTAATATTACATTTCCTTGAAATTTGGTTCACTCATTTTATCAAAACTGTGACATAATGGAAAGCATTTTTTCTCTAGTTCGATATTCTGTGGTTACACGAAGAACTGTGAATTCATTTATTATTTTATACCTCCAGTGGTGTTAGGAACGGGAACAGAACTTTTGTATTGCTTACGTTTCTTTAAATTTGTCATTGAATGGGTCCAGAGTCTGGAAGTTGCACGGAATGGAATGGTGATAGGTTTTATCTCAATCTTTAATTTAGCATTTAAAATGTATTTCAAACATCGAAGAGTCACCTACCACTCGAATGATATGCCCATTAAACAACCGTACCCATTCACTTATATTCTCGGGAGAAAAATAATATTAACACTGTTTGACGAAGAAATTATCTGACAATGGTCACTGAATATTATTTTGTTTCTTTTGTGTGTGTTTCTATCGTGTTAAAATCATGTGGAACCAGTTATGAGCGTGTTCTGACAAAAAGTAAAAATATCTTCGATGGGAGAAATTTAAAGTACAAAATGTGAAGTTTTTACGTAGGGTTAAGAGTGAAAACTCGTTATTTTCCACCTTTTATAATTGACATTGGATTGTAACGCTATCTAATAGTCGAACCTAGATTAATCTTCTTTCGTTTTATTTACTTTTAACTTATTTCTATTACTTCCTCTACAAAAACCTTGCAGTCATTATTGTCTGATGTTCGATCTTGATTTTATAAATTGGGAAAAAAATGAAATTAATTAATTGTAGCATTTTTAACCTTTCGTTAATTTTGTTCATTCAATTTTAGGGTTTAAAGAGTCCTAATAGGATATTACTTTCACATGAATGTAAATTATGAAGAGGTAATTTTATTTTGGTCTTGGTCTTTTTTCACATTGGTTGTAATGATTAAATTTATACGTATATATTTACAGTTAATAAATAATCATATAGTTTTGGAACAATATATTTCATTATTTGTAATATTAATTATTATGTTTCCATCGGAGATAAACCGAATAATGGGGAACTCGACTGTCTAGATAATTTACCATTTGGATGAAATGAATTATTAGCAGGACATAGTAATATTTTTGTTTATAGGGTCGTCGACGGCTATCTTTCAACTCTTTAAATTGTAGTAAAATCACTATTGGTCAAACAGCAGTCATACCCTAGGCGGGACTTGAATCCGCGACCATTGGGTTAACCTTCTAAGGTCCTACCCCCAGATTAACCCGGGCGGCAAACGAATTATTTTCTAGTTTCTACTTATAAAATAGTTCTTGTATAAGGTTTTTTTTCAACAAATTCGTAAGCGTGTGTATTCACATATGTGTATTTAGGGTGCACCCAACATGTTTGTGTCCAAACTTTAGAAGAACATCTAAAATAAATTGAAATAACGTGCTTCTTATACTCCTACGAAGAAATTCCACAAAACTATTGATTGAATTTCCAGGGAAAAAATTCCAATCTTCTGATTCTCAGAATCATTTCATCCATACTTCGGGAAAAAGAAGCAATTTATCGTCCTCGAATCCCTCTCCCTTTAAAAAATGGCTTCATTCGTTGATCCAGACAGGCCATATATATACTATTTCGCACATTCCTTCACAACCCATCCTCGCAATTCAAACACACCTCTGGCTCTCTCCTCCCGTCTCCTCTGCTATCGCATCGCAACGTCTTTCAACCATCCCTCCCTCATCCCTTAACCTACGCAGACCTTTTCCCGTCCCAGGCTATGCTTTTGCCATTCTATTCCATCCACTCTTGAGCCACCTGGCTTAAACTCGGCTCACTCTCACAAACACTTGCACGCGGAACCAGACAAACGCACAATATGAGGAATCCGCATAAGTCAACGAGATTCATTGGCAACCTTTCGATGCGAAGGCAAGCCAACCAAAACAACGACATCGAGGTTCTTTGCCGTTCCTCGCCATCTCTCTTCCTCTCTCTCTCCCTCTCTCTCTCCGCTCCTCTTCCACACACACACGCACTCGCACCCCCCTCCCCTCCCCTATCCCACCTAGTGTCCCCTATTTAAACGGCGTTACCGTTTATTTACCCCTCTCTCGGTTCCCATCCCATTGGTCATTTCGTTTCGACTTTTTGTTTTATCTTTCCTCTCCCTTCTTTTGCATTCGCATCCGTTATTTTTCCACCTACGCCGCTCGAAATCGGCAGAATTCTTCTCACTCTCTTCCTCTTTTTGGTGCCCTGCAAAAGAATATATAAATTGCGTCCCGTCGTTATATAAATCTCAACCCCTGGAACGTCGACTGTACCGCCCTCGTACCCCGTGTCCGCCCCATCCCCTTTGCGGCCCTCCGTGGGACCGTGTGGAACGTTTGTGTGTGAATGGCCAGGGGAGTGGGGAGCAGTGAATCATAGTCGGGGGAATGGGATATGTTAGGGGGGGGGGAGGGGAGGGGGCGTAATGCGGAGAG
>WURS02474421.1:2474666-2487184 GCA_011762765.2 Rhinocypha anisoptera
TGTGCGGGTGGTGAGGGGGGGGGGGAGGTGGTGGGGGCGGCACCATCGCCTTGGCTGAGTCCGAAAGCCACGGGTGCAGGGGCGTGTGGAAGTGCGGGCGGCACACCTGAGGCGCCGCGGCTGCAGACATCCTCGCCGCTGCGGAAGAGAAAGAAGAAAGAACATGATATTTACTGTCACACGCACTCCTACTGACCACATTAATACCAGAAATTATTTTACATCATGTACCAAATAACGGAATGGTAACCTAGCCCTTATTAATGGTGTCAGCCCCTATTACCTGTTATATGAGAAAAATGCCAGGGAATTTTCATGTAATTTATTTATTTACACATTTAAATATATTTAATATAAATTTGTTCGCATAATTTCTCTATTTACACTTCAAAAACTTAAAGGGGTAGTAAAATATTTTATTTATATTTTTATCTCCTAACCTATTAAAAAATATTTTTTAAACAAAAATTGGTTCGATAGATCGGTCCATGACACTTTTCGGACATATTGCCGATAGATTGACCAGCTGGCACAAAAGCGCTAGAGAATACATCGGTCTTTTAAGTCAGTAGCATAGGGTGACCATTACTTTCCTGTTAAGTGCAGATTTCTTTACACTGTTTTGCTCTAAATCTCTCCCATGATGATATCAAATTAAGGAATTAGAATTGTAGTATTATTTCATATAATTCACTCCAGTAAAGGAAAGACATACTAAGTCAATGGGAGGCTATAATAAATGGCTAAAGATGTTCCTTTTACAGCTCTTAAATTTTTTTATAATAATTTTGTCAATAACATGATAAATGTCCTTTTTTGAAATTGGTGAAATAATTTTCCCGTACAAACAATTACATGTATCGTAAACAATATCTCAAGCTCTCTTTCGGCTATACCATTCACCGAATCCATAAAATTCTGAACATAATGATGAGCATTAAGCTATGTATATTACGTTTATTTACGAAATATAACTTAGTATTGGGTTTTTCTAAATTTATAATAATTATTTCATTAATGCCATTTTTCTACCTAAATCAATAAGCTTTGGAAATGAATGTGGGAAATACATACGAAATGTTAAACATCTTCACTTCTACAATGAATTACAAGAAAAAGTGGAACTGTATTCATAAAGATTGAAGTAGTAACTGATTTTTTATTCATAATTCATATGCACCTAAAAAGAAACAATGTGGTAATAAAAAATTTGGGTCTTTCTCGTTTTAACACAGTCTATTCTCCGTGTTAAGTGAAACTGGAATTTATTTCGAGAATTTTCCATGCCATTGAAACCTAAGTGGGATAATTTTCCACGCGAAAGTGGTAACCTAATTTCCACGGTAAAAATTCACTTTCGTGGCCAACGGTGTAATAATAGAATGCTCCTTGAAGTAACCGCTCATTTTTTAATAATTGCGTTGTTTTGAAAATACACGCAGCTTACGTATAAAGACTCTCTGAACAAAGAAATTTAACACAAAAAATAATCGTGACAGACACAAGTATTCTGATCGACTGCGCTGCAATTTGAGATAGCACTATAAACAAATAATGTTTGACCTGAATTACAAAATTTCACCAAAAATAAAGTAGTGTCATCATTAATATTTTTTGCGGTTTTAAAAAGATGACAAAAACTAAATTTAAAGGTTATAATTATAAATAGTTCAGAATGTATTCGCTAATATCAATATCACGTTCACTACTCATCGGGAGAGATGATGATGGCATAATATGGCTATTTATCACCACAAATTTAGCATTCGCGATTGGAGATTTATCGAAAAACCTGAAGCAATTCGTATGACTAAGGGTCACTATTCTTCCACATCCTTGTTTCTCAGGTTTGTTTGTTTTATCAATAGGATGAGCGTAAATTCAAAAAGACGAGTGGTACCCGTATAAACCTTGTCGAGCACATTTCGTTACCGTGTATTGTCCAACGCCACGGGCGACGAAAGTCACGAATGCCTGTGAGTCAAAAAAGGACGTGGGTTAACGAGGCACCGGCCCGGTTAGCTAGGGAGCAAACATGCTCGCCAGCTAACCCAAAGGTCGCGGGTTCGATTTCCGCCTAAGGGATGCGTGTTGTATTTCTCCAATATCTTTTTTCCAATGATGTGAAGATGTGCTAAATGACCATAGGGGTCGACGCACCCTATAAATAAAAATACTACTACCATTAACATTGCCTTGCCATCGACGAGCAGTAACCCGGTAAAAGCCTCCAAGCACGCCCGGAATCACGTGCGGACATCATCATCATCGACCCCGAGGAGGAGGAGATGAGGAGGGGGGCCACGCGATTCGGAGGTCAGGCGCACGGGTCGGACCGAACACGACTCACCGTGGAAGACGCGTGCCATCGGCAGTGCGTGTGGCCACGTGGGGACAAAGTTGGGATCGCAGAGCGGTACGCATCCCATTATCGATCTTTAACAAAATGGACTATTACAGATCCCATACCATTCATATTAAACTATCATCATTTGAAGTAAACACATTTATTTAACTCTCTTTGTTATAGAGAACAGGACAATATCTGGCGTTCCACTATCCTGGTCAAATTGGAACCCAAATAATCATTAAGGAAAGAAATTAAAAAGGGGTTCATATTGTCTTTTTATGATTATCATTGTTTTGATCTTATCCTTCCATATTTAACTGTTAAAAAGGATATGGACAATTACAGTAAAGTGTTTTGGGAAGAAGAAAATGAATTATTAAGTATAGCAAAAATGAATTTATATTATCCTTGGAGTATGAGGACTACGTTTATTTGGCGTTTTCTTAGCCGAAGAGTGTTGAGTAATTAAAGAACATAAATTGGAATCTTGCAAGTGCCACTGGATTTGTGCACGATTTTTCAATTTTGAGGTGACTTATCAAGTGCTATCCATTTATAACTGAAATAGAAAATCGAGTAGTCATAGTAATGGATTACTTCGTAGAATTTGGAAGAAAATATAAAGCGGCTCCGAGAAAGTGAACAGAAATTATTCTATTCGAGCACTTCTTCCTAGATTTTGCAAATGGTAAAGTCTTGAGTGTCATTTATTGCTGAGACGACGAAAGCTCTTTTCCCCTCCGGTGAGAAATAATGTTAAAATCAAGGTCTTGCCTTTAACTTTGATTGCTGGTTCCGGGTAATTACTTAAGGAAAATGAGAGTGTGGAAAGGAATGAAATGGCTTCATTTATTAATTCCCTTTTTGGCTGCAAAGGAAAGTCAGAGAAAGGAAAAAAGAAGGAGAGCAGAACTACAGGTGTCGGATTGCGTAACAGTATCAACGGCTAGAGAAAGAAAAGAATGAATGAGTTTTCTCATGTCAGCACAGAATGAGAAAATTGCGTAAAGGAAATATTCATAAAAGGGCAAAAATGAAAACAATGCTAAACTCTGTGATTGTGGGATACAATGATTTCGAAAATTTACGAAAACTATGTCAGATAAATCTCACCATACTACAACCCAAAATAGAGGCATGCCACTATTTTGGTAATGAGTGTGACACAATAACTCTGGCCGTAACAACAAAAATAAACGATATTTTCTCATATTTATTAGTACTGGTTTGAACAGTAGTTAAATATACTACACGACCTCTTTCACAGCACCAACCCTCGCCTGTCTATTACCAAACGCTCCATTGTTCGACTCCCGTCATCTTACTATACCTTCCTTAAAGGTCACTGATATGGATGCACCCCACCACAACCTTCATCCTCATAATATTCCATTAACCTCCTTCCTGCACCACGGCTTCCTTCTTCCTTACAACGATTCTTATCTATAGTTGAATTATTGTTATGTATATTATTGCTATATGCATTATTTATATTTAATGATGTTTGTATCCTAGTTTTTTATTCAATGTAAACCTTGTGTTGTTTTGGGCACATTGAATAAATAAATAATCTAAAGAATAAATACGGTATAGCCTTTTCACTCGACGATCCACAACCATATTCTATTTTATATGAGCAAGCAAACATATTAATTTTATCACAATGATAACACGTAAGAAAAATACGAATTTTTAAGGAACAGACGTTGAAATTATTTGAGACAATCCTGTCGATGTGAAAAGGGAGGGTTGATATATAAGGAAACCTAGAGAGTAGAAATCGGGTGGGAGGTAAGCGAGGCAAAGGGTGGAAATAAATAAAAGATGAGAAGGGACGTCTAACGTCAGCTGCCACATTTCTCACAAAAATCTCTTGAGGAGAGTGGTAGGAAGGAGAAGGAGATTGGGGGGGGGGGGGGGAACGAAAGAGAATGCGTTATTCCCCCTCTATCGCGCCACGGTTGCTCTCGCCATAACCGCCAAATCTCACGGAAATAACGACGAGTAAAGAACGGCTGCGCATTATTTGTTCCCCATTCTCGGACTCTCCTTGCGAACGCTTCTCCACTCCAAAACGATGCTACGCACAGCACGTCACCGACACACCCCACATCAAACTTCCCCAATTCGACCACCCCGCACACATCCTGGCGTGACACGAGGAAAAGTCAGGAGGGGGAGGGGGAGGGAGAGGAAAGGAAGAGTCAATGCATGGCACTCGATGGTAAAATAGAAAACAGAGCGGAAATAATGACGGAAAAGAAGGCGGAAAGCGAATGGCAGTGGGAGAGGTTTGGAGGAAGGATAGGAGAGGGAGTGAGTTTTGACTTAACGAGGTGGGCGTGGCAGCGGCGCCTCAAAGTGGCCCCAATCGTCAATTCCCACGTAAGAGGGAAACAGTGTGTGATTCTGCCGTTTCTGCCCTCGTTTCGCTTCCCTCTCGCCTGCCCTTTTCCTTGCTTGCACCATCCTCCCTAACCCTCTTCCGCGGCTCCCAAAATTGCACCCATAATACCATTTTCCCACAGCAAAAACACACAAAGGAAATCCTCAAGTTTTTCACTCTCCAGCCAGTTCGCACCTCGAAGTGCTGTGTCTAGGGAGATGGGAGGTTGCGAATAAGAGGGCTACCCTGTTTTCTACAGAAGTAAGCATCCATCCTGTTGGATGTTTGAATGACCCGCGCTGATTGCTTTGCCGTTATTTTCAAAATCATGAACGAGAAGATATTCCAAAGAGAAGAAGATTTTTAGACAAATTCGACATGCATTATTAAGCCGGATACCAATCAAGTCCTTTCCTGAACTTTCCTTGGAATATCAGATGTAACTTAAGTAGAAGATGCCTAACAAGTTATGTGGTGGATCTAATTGGATTAATTTTTTTCTTTGATTTCATGATAAAATATTGGTAAAAATTCTTTTAGTGTAATTGCTCAAACATATTTATCACTTTCATACAATACTAAGTACACATCTGTACAGGAACGATAATAAGACAACATAACACTTTAGCTAACGCGAGCAATTAATCAAATGGATTCCATCCGGAAGTCAGTCACTTTGAACTTTGAAAAACAATTTTAAATGCCTTCCGGTACGTTCTCTCTTTCTCTTCGAGTGTTGATGGTAAGAGGGTGGGAGGTAAAAGAGGTGGGGGTTAATATAAGATACCGAGTTGAAGCCGCCCGCAGAGACCTCACCGGTGGTCCTCGAAATGAAATCATGTCGGCAGTCGCGCTCCACGGGAATCAATTCGATCTCTAAGGCACCGTGTTACTACTGCTAACACACACACACACAACCGAGACACACACACACAGTCACACGCAGGCAGTCTTGTGAATCGAAGATCAGAGGAGGAGAAAGCCGAGGTAAAGTACGGAATGCCGAAATGTGTTCTCTCCTACCCTTAGGGGTTTGAGGATGGGATTTGGAGGTTCGCCGACCCGTAAAAAAGCAGGAATAGTATGAGTTACGATGAGACGATATCTGTTCCAAGAGATGGGGATGGGCGGGGGGAGTAGGTGGGTGGTTGGTTAGGGGGAGGAGGGAGAGAGAGAGATCGCAGAGGAGAATTGGAGCTTCAAGACTACGAAGCAAGAGAGGGGTGGGGGGAGGGGAGAGAGTTGGATAGGTGATGAGGAGTATTCTTCCTCCCCTTTCCCCCTACCCCTGTCTTTCCCTCTCCTCCTCTATCCCTCCCTCCAAAAGTTGACTCCTTGCCCTCGGAGGTGGGTCGAGCATTAATCTCTCCGCAAACCCTAACCACCATCTCCCGGAACGGGAGCAAGTCACAAGGAAGAGAAATGAACGAGACCGGAGCGGACTTTGATGATAATTTATCTTCCAAATCGCCGCCGATGCTCTCCACCTCCTCCTTTTTCTTCCTCCTTCATTCTACCGATTCCACCGCATCCCCCCCTCCTCCAATCCCTCCGTCCCAAAACAAATCCTTATCTCCCCCGACTCCCTCACGGGTCCAGCCCACCCCTCTCCTTAGCCACCACGATTTTCGCCACCTCTTCTACTTAAAGAGAGCTCAGCCACCCGAGGGGGGGCCAGATGTCCATCTCAGGGCAATGTTTTACCCCTCCTCCCTGGCTACCCGCTATTTATTTTTTTTTCGTCCATTACTTGACTGGTCACTACCGTGCGTCTATAGTGCTCAGAGTTAGAGAGAGGGAGGGAGTGAGTGAGAGGGGGAGGGGGGTGGTGATTGGACTGAGGAGTTGGAAGAGGGAATAGATACCTTGAATGCGGTGTGATCAAGCGGGGGAGGCGGAAATGGTTACCCCGTTGGAATGGGTTGAGGGCGAGAGAAAGAGAAAGAGAGTGAGCTTGAAGAAAGGTAGAGACTGGAAGATAAATGATGGTCCTGCCGAGATGAACAAAAGGAATGCATTGAAATATGAAAGATGTTCATAAAAGTAGGAGGGTATGTTTCTGAAAGACTAGTAGGCTCGATTTCCCTTTGTTACCGCTCACAGTAAAGGTTTCTGTATGATTCTCAAATCGATGTTAATGTGGACTGGAGACAGGAAATGTCTATAACTTAATTGTAGAGGGAGAATAAATGAAAGATGCTGAATTCACGTCAAGAGCACCGTGTTGGGAAAATATCTGATGCAATACCAATGACATATTATGTTTCAGATTTCCATTTGTTCATGAAGAAATTATTATATTAATACTTAAACGCAGCAAATAGGCATATTATTTGGAAAAAGTGCAATAAAGCCTTTCATATGTTATGTAACTTGAAGCGCAGTATAATTTGAACAAGTTGAGGACTAGATAATACCAAGTTTTAATGCAAAATGAAGTCATGAAGGCACATATTTAACGTTCCCAGGTACAACATTATTTTATTTGTACCAGGCATTTAATAAAACATTTTAATTAAAGCATTTGTTTTTTTTTCGAAATACGTATCTTTTGGGAAACTCACGAAAAATTTTTTATAATAGCTTGCTAGTAATTCTGGTCCGGGCGGATTTATCTAATGGATGGCGTTCTTAACTATTAACCCAATACTCGAGTTATAGTCTTACCTCAGTCATTAAATTGTTTACGTGCAATTTTACTCTGCTTTGCCGTAGCCGCCGATGTATCATAAATATGAACACTTATCCTACCTGTTAAAGGTACGATGAAAAAATATTAATGTAGGTGAAAGTTTAATGACACTCGAAATATAACAATTTGAAAATCAAACCTCCATTTATTGTTAAATTAAGGAAAACTAACATAAACTTTCCCTCGTTCTGTCAAGACTATCATTAAACCAAAAACAAGATTATTCTATTCCGAATGCACGGTTTCATTATCTTTTATTTTAAGACCGATGTTTCGCAAATAGAAGTAGCTCGTAAAAACGGTCAGCGTAAGCAGAAGGGAGAAAAAACAAGAAAAGGGAAGATAGTAGCAAAAGAAAAAGCTAAGAGTCTACATAAAGAAAATCAGGGAGAGGGGCGTAAAAGAAATGCTGTGGTTATCCAAATTGCTAATTATATTAAGAAATCTTTTTCTTTCATAATCACCTGTCCTAAACAAAATCGTTTTTATATATCCGAATTCAAGGAAAAATATTAATTAGTACACTGAAAACACCGATTTAACATAAGACTTTTCAATTATAAGTTATTTAAGTACTTTATTTATTTAAAGTAAACTTTGTAATTTCCGCAATATAAGCTTAAAATTTATCTTAAGATGTTTGTAGTGGCCTATGCTTAAACAGGTATCTGTACTCATTTTTGGTGCTTGGTATACATTTAAAATTATGATGTAAAGAAATGGTCAATTAAAAATAGATAAATATAAAATACTTATCGATTTGGTAAATAATCCATCTAAACATGAAAAAGATACCGTTTTCCAGGGTTAAATATACCAGTGATTGGACAAAAAGAATTTCCCATACACATAGTTGTATATGTTTTCCTTAGATTTTTTAGGATCTCGGAGTAAACTACGATTATCAGAGAGATATTTAATAAGATGATTCTGGTATCATTATAGACTTGACTTAAATATAATTATTATATAATTGTTTTTTAGTTCCATTTCCATCGTGCAAGGGACGATGTCCAACGAATTCAATAGCCTAATATTTTCTTTCAAGGTTTTGTCTAAAATATTTTATTAATGCAAGTAAAAATTTCAATAAAAAAGCATATAATACAAATAGCAAACGTTTCGTGATAAAAGGAATTAGTGACCGTAACTCTAAGGTCACGTCCTATTTGGGTCACGGATGACAGTTTGGATTTTAGCGATTACAACGTTGAATTAAATCAATTCTAACAATCCAAATTAAGCTAAGATAATAATAAAAAACATTTAAATTGGCATAATGATGGGTCTTTACCCCAGTTATTCAGTACCTACGCTACAAATCATGAGGTTCATTTTTATGAAGTAATAGAAAATGCGATGACTCGTTCCGGTATTTTCAGTTATTTTTTATTTTATCTGGGCAATGCGTACTTTCAAATGTCTTCCATATTGAGTGTACGTATTTAACCTCTACAGGTGAGATTTAGAAAAAAGGTAACGCACGCCGAGACCTAACTCCGTTCTCTGTGAAACTACGCTATTGCGACGTAGCTTTACACGGGTTAGCGGAGCGAGAGAAGTTTCCCCATTAATTACCACGAGAAATATAAAAGGGTTTTCTCTTAATTATGGCAACATTAACAAATGCAATTAGCCTGAGGTAATAAGAAAAGTTACATCACAGCTTTCTTGTTGGCATAAGTGGAAATGGATTGATATAGGTAGTTGGACTGCCAACTCGTTGGTCACTGGGGGTTAGATGGTCAGATAAGTTAGTAGTTTCGAGAGCATAAGCGCACAGACAATGCACACCACTCTGAATTAGTAAAAATTATTCTCGAGTCCGCTTTATGCTTTGTATGCGGGACTGCTTTACACTTCAGCTATACACTTCAAGCCTGACTCCTTGCCTCCTAAAGAATAATATTCCTCGAGGAGCTGAAAAATGATCTCCTATCACCAAACTAACATTTTTGCGTTAATTGTTAGAATATATGGAAAACTTTATAGTGTCTTAATCTTTATAAACTTTAGTGTCTTAAAATGGATGACACAGCCTTGAATATACAAAATGACAATGTACGAGAAATGGTTGCGAACTTAACAAGAAACTGCAACGTATCAAAAAAAAGTTGAGTGATTCGATTTAATGATAAATGAAGCTAAGAGAACCTGAACCTAAAATGATATGCCTAAACCGAAATTAAATTCCAATGACAAATAACCATGGCTCTATGGCGAAGAGGGTTAAGTGATACACACTCTCTGCTAGTACGTAAAAGGTGTTGCCTACACGAACAATCGCAACTTCTCCTAAGGGAAAGAATTATTACGCATCAATGTCGTAGAATTTATGGAACATTAGCACGAACGTTAAATATTTTCACATATTTGCGTAAGGAAGACCAGCCGAGTAGGAACAAAATAGACTCTTGAGCTAACGGCATGTCTCATAAAAAAACCAAAAGGCGGCCAGGTAAGAAAGAGGTTCAGAGAAAAGAAAAACGAGCTACCCGGTGCGATAAAGAGGAGGGAGCGCGGAAAGGCATGAACAGGCGTTATGCTGAGAGGTCAGGCGATGGGTGGCCTACACTGGCGTAATGAAACTGGCGGGAGGCGACGGAATCCCTTGCGTAGATTGCCTCGTGCATGGCGGGAAGGAACCGAAGGAGACAGCGGAGTCTGATGGCATTCAGTCTCTCCTGTGGGTCAACGTATGCTTCCGATCGCGGACACCGCGAAACGTTTAGAGAAATACACACGCTACTGAAGGGAATCAGAACTGTGTGCACTGAGCACCCATTTTTATATTCTGAAATTGGAGATTGTCGATATTTTCTTTACGAGCAGTGTTATTTCATGAGGTGATGAAAAATCAACAAACGTACCTGCTTCTAAAGACGTATAATTCCTCAAAAAGTAAATTAATAAGCCGTCTTGTTTTCGTCATCGATTATGATCGTTTTAATCGCAAGAGAGACTATTTTTATTGAGATTCTAATGCTGAGAAAATCTTTACAATATTTAAAGGGGGAAGTACTCCAAAACTGCAATAAATGCGACCTGGCTCATCGCATGTGACAAAAAAGTCAAGTGGTAGGGTAGAACAAACTCATTGATAGATAACAAAAACATCATTATTTTCTCTCAAACTAGAAAAAAGTTTGAGACTTTTCTCAGAATTCGCGATTATTTGTCCTCCCTGCCTGAGCACTTTAGATGCCTAAGGGGATAACAAGGTGCAGGAAAAGAAACTGTTAGCGAACGAGAATATTTTTTTAAACTCTCGTACTTTTTATAGTGGGAACACGGGGATGGTATATCAAGTGAATACGGTTAGATAATGGCACCCAGGGCCAAAGACGGCAGGAGAGGGGGAGGGAAATGGTTGGAAGGGGGTTGAGTCTTTGAAGAAGCATCGCCATGGGAATGATATTCATGAGAAGATCATAACGAAAGGCACGACTTCGCGAGATAAAGAAGCAATAAAAAAGTAGGGAAGAGGCAGGGGAGAAAAAAGAAAGTGGAGGAGGAGAAGAAAGAAAAAGAAAGGGAAAAGAGCTCTGGATCGAGCGATAACGCGGAAATAAGAATCACCGCGCTGGAAATGCATGTCTTGACGGCGCCAAAGAAAACGCAAGGGATTAGGTATTTCTCTTCCAGCCGTAAGATATCAATGCGGGGCTAAAATGAAATTTCCCTCGGTTTTTCTGTTTGAAACGCTCTTGATTCCAATTCCACTTCACCGAAGTCTTCCTTTAAAGACTAGAAACCAGACAATAACGAGGGCAGGGGAAGAAATGGCACTGGATTGTTCAGGCGACACCTCAGGATAGCACCGAGGAGATGGCTTTAAGAGGGGTCTCGGACAAAATGTATATCATAAATTTACGTACAGAGGGTCCTTTCCTTAACAATGAAAAAAACAAGCCTCACAGGCGTCACTTAACCAGGTATGAAAGTCTCATATACGTATCCATTAATGAATGATGTCCTGCCGCACGCGTTCATGTAATAAGAAGGCAAATGTAAAAAAAAGGCCAGGATATAATACTCAATCTGAAACGTTTTACCAGAAGTTTCAATCGTTCCTCAATTGGACATCGTCATGGCAGAAGAAGTTTAGGGTTAGTATTAACAAGGTGGCAACACGCTTACCAACTGTATACATAAATAAATTTATATAAATATCAAAATAAAAAATTAATATAAATAAATAAAAAAATATATATATTTGTTTATACCATTTCCTAAGAAATTTCCGTTCATATCTATCGTGAATAGCAGAGTCTATGATTGTTTGAATATATATATATATACGTATATATATATATATGTGTGTGTACATATATATATATAAAACTTATCATTCCGATAGTCAATAAAAATATTTTTCCAGTATATCAATTTTGAAGTAGCACGGAAAATCATAAATGTACCTAGTAAAAATATTTCCCATTGTTAGAAGCACGTGTATCAGTGACCGACCCACATGTACCAATAAGGAAACTTGTTATTCACGATGCGGTCACCTATGAAGAGGAAGTGATCATTCTGGTTATTAGGATCGCGAGATTGAAGGGCCCCGTTACCGATAGCGTATATAGATAACGCCAAAGATTTCTCTCGGAGAGGAGTCCGGAAATAGTTTCCCGCGCGTAGTTGACGAAGATTTCAACCGTTTTCGTCGAGGGGCAAGGGAACAAGAGCCGGGAAGATTGGAAAAATATCGGTTGCGTAACAGCGTAGGGGGTTTATAAAGACCGGGGTCGGTTGCACGCTCCCCCTTGCCCTACCAACAACCCTCCCTGGCTCCCTCCCACCCGACGCGTGCTCCGTTTCCTCTGCTCTCGCTCGCGTCTTGTTCTCCCAATCAACGACCGCACGATTAACGACGGAAGAGTTCGCGAAAAGAGCGTCGAAAATGATCGTCTCCCCGGACAGCGAGCACTCTCCCGGCCCCGTTTTAGTCTTTACGGAAAGCACGCATTGTGCGCTAAGAGGGAGAGAGAGGGGGGGGGGGGGGGGAGAGGGAGCAAGGGGGGGAACGGGAAAGGGGGGGGGGGGGGAGGAGGGAAGGGAGAAAGGAGCGGGAGGTCTAAATGGGG
>WURS02474421.1:2725010-2737934 GCA_011762765.2 Rhinocypha anisoptera
TGCCTTGCCGGGTTAGACAGGTGGGTAGCGTGTCCGCCTGTTAACCAAAAGGTCGCTGGTTCGATTCCCGCTCAGGGCATGGGTGTTTTTAATTGTGAATGTAAAAGGTTAAATGTGAGAGAGGAACTTACGGTCCTAATTTCGCCTGAACAATAAAGACAGCATTATTATTATTATTAACATCAACTACTCTGAATAACACTCAGCTTTTTATGTTCAGGGGCGTCATCGGGACTTAAACTCAGGTCCCCTGAACATTAGCCCCACCAATCGGCTACCACAACCATTTATTTCAAGAGTAAAATTATCCATAAACTACACGTTATACTTTCCTGTTTACAACTGTGTATTTATTTTTATCTTGAGTACTTAGGGAGTTTAACGTCTTGCTTTATATCACCTAACCCTTTTATGGTTATTTGTTAGCTAGTTTTGTTAGTAAGAATTCACTTGATGAAACACATGCTCCCTAGTCCCCCTTTGACTTCAGATTATCTGAGTGCAACAGTGATTTATTGATTATTTTATTCATTTTTTTATATTTGACTTTTGGATTTCCACTGTAGCTAGTCTTATAAAGGTGACAGTTTTTTCTATGACTATTCTGTTTAAGATTTACCATGAATTGAAACCATAATCCGATCGTTGTTTTAAAAACTCATGTTCATTCGAAAAATGCCCCGTACGATAGTTTTTATGTGTGCAATTTCTTTTTAAGTAGTTCAAATATTAATTAACGGTCTTTCTCCATCTTCTATAGATCGTACGTCTATTTAAACGGATTTATGAGAGTTAAACATTTAACTGGCCAAATTTCACTTCCCCTTCAACTTTATATCATAAGGAATCAAGAATCGAGTTCACTTATTTAAATTAATAAATTTCCTCCTACCAACACTCTTCTTTGATTTAAAAATAAACATAATGATTCTGTATTCATGAGATATTCTTCATCTCCCTTCTTGATTTCAAATTTTCTTCTCTTGAATCAAATTTTTCATAATAATAATTTTTTAAATATTTTGTATGTATTTTACGGGCTCTTATCGTGCAAATATTACATTTGCCTTGTTCAATGTTTTACATTTTTGAAAATAATAGTCTCTTTCTTACTCCCACTTTTCGCCTACCACAGTGGTTTCTATTCTTAATTTGATATATTTTTCACTTAGGTGTTTTTCTCCTTAATTAATGGCTATCCTCTCTCATTGCATATGAATTTTTTAAATCAATATCCTATGGCCATATTGATATCCCCACCCAAATATCTTATTACTTCTGTCCCGTTGCTTTGTACTCATATTCACGACTTAGTTTTATCTCTGATTAATTCAATGAGGAATTGATCGGTCTAACAAAATTTCCCTGGCGTGTCTTTAGTATTGATGTTGTTCATGTAGAGTGCATTCAACCGTAATACAACTATTCTTTTTCCCATAGTAAAACAATTTTACGCCTAATTTCACTTTGTTTTCCCACATTCAATAAAAAACTAATGGTCAAATTAATTAATCACTGATTTCCTTGTATTTTATAGTAATATTCTTTTAGTGATTAGTCCCTTAGGACTGATATTATAGAGGGTAAAAATGATTTTGCCATGCTAAAAATGGTTAATAAATCTGAAAAGTTCTTTTTATATAACACAGCCGGTCCCAAACCTCAACAATCATTGAATGAGGTTTTGGTGAAACAATATTTTACCACCCTCAATGATCGTCAGATTTAGAATTAATATTATTGTTTGTTTCCAAATTTGACTCAATGCTGGATAATCAGAAGCAGGAAATACGTTGAACATCATAAAAAAGATGACTTCTATGAAATCCTTCTCAGATTCTGAAATTTCGTGAAAATCTTTGTGCCGAATGAAAAGATTTGTTTCAAAGGCCAAACAACAAACTTGACATTTCTTTCTCATAAATACTTTCATAACAATTTCAAAAACTTAATATATCATCCATATATTCCTTTCATTCGAACGCTGGCACTATCTAGACATTTACTATAATTATACCAAATTAGAAAATTTACCAAAAGAGTCATTAGAAAATAGAAAATTATCTCTTGATGAAATAAGTGCGATTTAATACTTATTGACAATTTTACAGCTACTTAGCACCTCCTACTTACAATGCTCACGTTTTATTTCCCTACTTTACTCATGCCCATTATAAATAGGCAGTAACATGAATTTTTTTGTACCTAGAATTTTGAAGTACCTAGTGGCGTGACCAACAGTCGGAGATCAGGAGATTATTTTACCCTTTGAATATATCAACGAAAAGTTACAGCAAAATAACCGAACTGAAAATCACATAACTTCACCGGTTTTTTCCGTCTCATTCGAAATATGACACCAAAAATACTTTTAGTAACAAAATCTGTTAGAGTAATGACAATTACCAATGTACTACTAACCAATATGCTTGTTGGCTCGCTAAAAACAAATTATAAAATGTTTAAAAATACAAAAATATACGGCGCCATCAGCTTTGAAACAAGTACCACATCTGAGTATACATCCCTGTTACCACTGCATCAAAATAAGATGTAGAAAGACAGCAGTAATAGTAAGACAAACATTCTGTTTCTTATTCACTGGTTATTATAATTTTAAACATTAATTTTATATTAAACTAAATAAGTCCTCTCTTCTTATTGTAGGAGAATCAATAAATGTGTTTTGGAGGGTACAAAATATCATTAACACTATCTTCCCGTGATGAATGGGCATTTACTCCGGTAATATTCTTAATATTGAGATTCACATTGTTAAATCTGTAGTATTTTCCAAAGTTCCATTATTTCGAATTAAACTTTATTTCGGATTTTGCTCAAATTCTTTGAATATACATTTGATGTAAACACTTATAAGCCTTAATTGGGACGGAGTTGAATCTGCATAGTCCATTCTTTCTCCTAACCATTAATGATCGTATATTTTAAAACACATATTTATCTTTAAAAACCGGTACGCATTAGCCTGTAAAAGGACGGAGATTGAAACACGTAATCTCTTATGAGTGGTTAAAGAATAATGTAAAATTCAGCTGTTCACGGGACAAACATAGTAGAATAAAACTAATCTCTATTCTTAAAGGGAAAGTCAAAATTCATTTCATGTGTAACGATGCATTTTTTCAATTTCATAGTTTTATAATTTCTCACCTCATAGATACCAGCACTGTTTAACTTAGTTTAAAAAAATTAAAACTCCTTTTCGAATCATACTGCACTATTATTTTTCCCATTATACATTCGAAAATTTGAAAATGTCCCATCCACATTATCCCAAGTGATAATGAGGTGAACCTCAAATATCAAAGATATTTTAATACAGAAAAATGGAGTAATAAGTACTTATTATTTATTTATTACATTTATGTCTATCTACTTGTTGACTTTTTTCTAGGATTTCTTATGACTATACATACTTGATATACGTGTTACTTACTTATCGCTCAATCCATTTCTTCCTGTTCTAACGTCATATTTACGTGGGTCATTGGTAAATATAATCTTTAGGATCCCTTGAGTTGAATTTATCTCTCGACATTTAGATACCGAAATTTACATTCGCCATTTCATTTTCTCCCGAAGTCCCAATACTGTTCCTTGAATTCCTTACTACTGTCCCCTTTCACTTCCACCTCTCCTTTCCAAGGGACCTAACATGACAAAAAAAACCTGGATCAACGTGAATAAGTATAATGTAGTCCGATAAGCTTAACGGTTCTTTCTGGCATTAAGAAAAATTAACATAAAGTTCTTGCGATAGGTATTTTTCTTAAGAGCCGAAGGAGGTATAGGTATTTATCAGAGCACATTTGACAAGCAGAAAATTTTTTATTTATTCGATAACTAAACCTTACGAAGTGACTCTTACTTAATCAAGAGACATTGAAAAAGATATTTTCAGTCATTGGTCGGAACATTTTCTTATAAGAAATTTAAGCGCACACAATGTAGTAGCCTTAGGTAAAATATCTCGATACTTCCGCAAAGTAACCCTTCAGTCGAAGGGTGGAAGGTGTCCTAGAAGGCTGAGGGTTAGTTTCCAAAGCAAGGCCTTAGATAAGATTTTTTCTTAGGAGATATAAAAGTATAAGGATCGTTAAATACTAATAAGAGATAAGCCTACTCTGGAGACAACTAATCTTTTTGGAAGGCATTTATTGTAGAAAATTATTTCCTGGTCGGATACTGGAAAAGGAATGTCCAAAAGTCATTTCGCCTACAACATTTTTATGAGTTATTTTACCGAAAGACATTTCAGTCGAGCGTGAGTTTCTCGAGAGGAATGGGAAAGGGGAGAATTTTGGCATCAACATTTCATTTTGTTGGCATTTTTGAATATTCACGTTCTTATCTCTCTCGGAAAAGGCTGCGACTTTCAGAAGGAAGAGAAAATTGTGTGCGCTGGTCACGGAAGAGAAGCAGAAGTGTGTTTTCGAGTGGAAGGGGTTGATCCCAGAGGCGTGACGTAACTTGTCAAGCAGAGAGGATGTTGGGTTGGGAGGAAGAGTCGTCTGTCTGTTTGCGATCTTTTTTCAGTTGACGAAAGGAAGCGTAGTAGGGTGCGGGAACGACGAAATAAGTAAAGGGTGAGTATCTATGGGAAAACCAAGTATGGGGGGGGATGCGTGTAAGCGTATCAAGGAAATGAATCGGAAGGGAGTTCAAGAGACAAGCACATAAGAGGCTAATTGAGTTCAGCGTAATGTGCGACAGTATTTTTTAGCTGTCATTTTTAGAGAGATATTTTATCTCAAATGAGGTGGGAGTTTAATTAATTCGAGGCCTGCTATTTTAGGAATCCATTGTTCCTCGTGAAAACACAGTGAGCACTTAAAACGAAGCTTTATATTCTCATTCAACCCCTTTTTCAGTAGTGTTTCTTAGGAAAACCGTCTCACAAGGATAGAACAAATAACGAAATATGATTTGTATAATTAAGCATACCGATAGAAGTGTTTTACCGAATAAAATTACTCAATTTGTTTCACTCAAATAAAGTTTTAAAAATAAATGTATCTCTATTTACTCAATAGTCTATAAACAGGCTAATTACAATATTTACTTTCTTACAATTTAGGACTAGGATTTAGGACCTAATGTTTGGGAAACACAAAAAAATGGTACGAAAAAATATTTTATTATCAAACTCTTCCAATAAAAATACGATACGACTCTATCTTCTTTGCTCATAGTTATGTCCAAGTCAAAAGAAAAACTAAAACCTAAATAGATTTCAAGGATGTTCCAAGATATTTATATTCTCTGATTATAATATTACTAAATTCACCGGAATCTACATTTCAGAGAAAATAAAGCCAGTAATATTTTCCACTTCGCTAATGCCATCGGTGTGGCTATGAAACATGATTGTACTTGTACAAAGGAAGCCACACGAAGAGAACACTTACATTTGAACAAGCAGAAGTTTCTAGACTCCGTCATCAGGAAGAACCGTTAACTTGGTTTTATATTTCAAAATTACAAAGACTTTTTTCTCTCCGTCCGTCCTGCAAACACCTCAAGCGTTGAAATCACTCACATGGCATCAGCCACCATAATCACCGGATTTTATGCTCCCATTAAAAACTCCTGCGTATAATAATTTGGATTCTTTGCTCAATGCGTGCAGTTTAAACTTTCACCCCAAGCCTGTTGACTACCACTAACTCTTCTAAATGTTCCCCAACCCCTAGTGAACACATCTATCTTCTCTTGTTGAAACTTATTGTTTCATTTCTCTTTTCTCATAAATTTCCATATCATATTTTTCCATTATAAGCAATTATACCCTTCTATGACGTAAGACTTGTATCTTATATTCCATTTCACTGAGAGTATTTTATTTGTTTCTAAAAAAAATAGAGTATGTTACCAGTAAAATTTTAGTTAACGTGTTAACACCTATGTATACGTGGTAATAATGTTGTTTTAAATAAATTAAAAGGCTCCGATTTTAGCGCCAATATTAGTTAAATTCAGCCTTAATGCATAAAAGAGATCAACATATAAATTTTAAATATTAATCTAGTACTAAATTAAATATTACAATATTTTAATATACTTTATTTCAATTAATTCTTAGCCAAAACAGGAAAATAATTATGTTTCCTAAAATTAATAAATAAATATCGATTTAGTTATGCTTTTTTGGTCTTAAACATTTTTTTCCATTATTCTGGGGTCGTTTTTGAAGTGGTTTTGGCAAATTTTTACGTTTTCATGCCCATGTAGACGCCAACAACTAAGGAATTAGTTATTTTTAGGGGACGCGATTCGGACCTCTGTTTAGCCGGAAACCTATTCGGTTAACCTATTCGGCTTTGAGTGGAAATTTTTTACATGTATACACAAATATTTTAGTTTCATTTATCTCAATATATATTGCAACATATTTTTTTTTACTTAGGTAGACTGTGAAAGCTCAGTAGATAGATCGTTTGGCTACTGATCCGGGGATTCGGATTTAAGAGCCGGTGACGCTTATAGATTCCTTCGTATAAACCTAATAGTAAATGACTTTCTGGGGTATCACAACTAAGTGGAAACCCCCAGTGGAAGAAACTAGCTCCCCTACCCTAATGTATTAATTTTCACAGGCCGTTGAGCTTAGTACTAGGTGTGACCCAAACCGATCACCTATCAAACCGATCGATCGATTAGATAGGTGATTGTAATCGATAG
This sequence comes from Rhinocypha anisoptera, assembly GCA_011762765.2. Lineage (NCBI taxonomy): Eukaryota > Metazoa > Arthropoda > Insecta > Odonata > Chlorocyphidae > Rhinocypha > Rhinocypha anisoptera. The sequence goes on from WURS02474421.1 coordinate 2,731,713, forward strand.
AAGCTGACCCTAAGATCGATCACAATCTTACGGCTAAAGAGTATCGCTTACCATACCTGCCTTTAACTTGGAAACATCTACTGAACAACATATGTCATCAGATCTACAATATCTTTAGAAAGTTAAAACTTTGATTTCAGTTAATACTCGTAATACTGAAATTTGTTTAAAACATCTTACGTAGCTTCCTCGGTTTACTTATGTTTTCACCTCGGCCTTCAATCTATAACTCCAATGCACTGCAGGCCACTTCGGAGGTTTGTAGCAGAGGTTGATTAGGCACTACCTTTTATCTGGTTCTTATTTCGTTAAATAACATGCTTCTATAATTATTTTTACGGTATAATGCACGTAAGGGTTATATCACGATATATTGTTTCAAATATAAAATACACATTCAAGAAGAAAATGCAGCTTTGGTAATTTTAATTTGGTGATCTGAACTAGTTCTTATGAACCCCAAGATATGGCATAATTACCCCAATTAATCACAGTAGAAACACATCCACATATATAGATAGCTAAGAAATTCATAGTTTTCAGTCTCTGAAATCACACTTAGGATTATTCATTTACTAAATCGTATTCCACTTCATCCACAAAATATTGCTTTATTACCAAAATCCTATGAAAAAGTTTATTTACAGTAAACACTTAAAAGGCTGAAACAAATTTATACTTATCACAGTCATAAGGTCATAAAAAGTGGTGTATGCAAAGAAACTTAATTAACCAGTTGTTACAAAAGAGGAAATGGAACTGCCTAATCCTTAAAGAAGCATCTCAGTGTCACATAAATCAATTTTATAGCCGCCAAAAATCTCTGAAGCGTAAAATTTGGTGGTGTGCGATCAAAATCATCGAATTTATAACCTCAAAATAATTTCATTGTCCGTTGAAGACGGAAGCCTCATCAACTTCGTGGTGACTCTTTGTAAAACTGCACCTTCACCTAGGTCAAATTACTATTTCTTTATCATTTGATAGGCCATAATTTGTATTTAGAATGGTTCCATATGTTTTATGTGGTAAATAGGAACGATTACTTATGTTCATTGTGATATCTAATTTTATTAAGAACTCCATTTATTCTTATCTAAACCCATTAGAGTTCTCTTTTAAGGACCTTTGATTTGAAAATGTAAATTACCAAATACTCTATTGTTTTGATCATGTCACAGAAACTGGAAGGGGCGCTTGTTAGGGAGATGATCAAGATTCGTACGCTTCTTTCTACAGGAACTCTGATTTTGTCTCCTCTGTCATTCACATAAAATGATTCCTGATCTGATTGGTTGGTTGATTTGGCTTACGTATCACTATACGAGGTGCATATATGAGGTCAAGTTATAAGACCTCCGATTTTTTTTTCTAACTAATTATTCATCTTAAAAACAATGAAACTTGTGTTACTTCTCGACGTAATCTCCGTGCAGTCGCACACATTTTTCGCAACGTCGACGCCATGAATATATGGCCGCGGTGAAGGCTTCCTTAAGACTCTGTTTTGGCTACTGGAAAATCGCTGTGACGCTGTAGGTGTGCGAGGCCGAGATTGTTTTGGTTCATTGTCACATGATTTTCTGCCTTATTTAAACTGCACTCACTTTCGACACATACATGACTCCATTACCACATGTCTCCGTCAAACGGCGTTGAATTTCAATCGGTGTCACCACGAATTATTACACGCTCGTCATGTAACGAAAACGTCGCCATTTTAAGTATCGAAAACAGTTCTCATTCTTGCGGCTGCCGCTAAACGTTTTATCTGTCGTACAGTGCAGACATCTTTGTCACGCATTGAAAAAGAGTGTTCGCTCATTTTAAAACAACATGCTTCTATCTGTTTCCAGGCCAGAGAAAAAAAGGAGGCCTTGCAACTTGAATGCACCTCTTATAAAGCATATAGTGGTGAACATCAATATCAATCGCATATTGTTGTGCCCCCTTCATTGAACTCTAAATAGTCATGTACGAGAATTCCACGAAGAATATTCCCGAAGAAAGAGTTGGATGGGAGTATACTTTCAATCAGATGGAAACTGATTCCACAGATATCAATGACTGGATGACTCTAATGGGGGAGAGAATAGGTAATTCATATTCTGTTGATTGAATTTAAAATGCTGGAATCACAATGAAATATGTATTATCTGCAACCTCTCCTCCTCCATAGTAGCAATTAGTTAGACACCTGGCGGTTATAAAGAACCAAAACATTTAAAAGACAAATGAATAAATTTGACACCTACATTCATCCTAGGTGAGGCGATGTGAGCAAAAATTATTTTGTCCCGCGATAATTATTGATACGCTTCCCACTCCCCTCTGGTGCGAGAAAATGAAACACTTAATTTTAATTGCTACCCCAGTCGCAGCGCCGTTCCAACTTTACATGATAGAGGGAAACACCTTCTCTACAAGCAGCCCCAATTTTTTTAAGCGTTTAAGCTTAAGCAGACAGTTGGACCGACAGACGTACGGATACAGCGGATAAAAGAACGGAATCTGAAATACATTACTGCTCTTCTTCGAGGGAATATATTGGAAAATATAATGTTCATATATGAAGAAAAATGTTTGCTTATAAAATCAAAACAGGACAATTCTTAGTTACGAGTTTTATTCTGGAAGTGTGTGCCGGGAGAATTCGATCTTCGGAAAACCAAAAGAAAAGAACCTATGGCATAATCTTTCCAGACGGAAGATTTAGGTAGGGTGCATCGGTTTTTATGCATGGTCCAGAATTCCTTCTGGAACCAATCATAGTCGGGAAATTTCTTATGACAATGGATAAGAAAAAGAACCTCTGAAGCACATTTTCGTAAAACTAATGAATTTTTCACTTGGCATTTTCCTACAGCCAACAAAACAACAGCAAGACGGAGAGTTCGGAAGTGACTTTTGACTTTCAGGACGGAATTGTCTATGGTCGACTTCTTTCATCATTTTAAAATAAGTATTATAGGGTAAGAAGTCTTGCTGAGTAATACTTAGTAAAATTTCATCGTTGAGATGACTTTAGGGTTTATCATGTTTCCTTGACAAATGCCTACGATCAACATTCCGTTTCATTTTAGGTGATGTTATTTCTGTATTCGTGGTCGGCTAATACTTTTAATACAATATCTGAGTAAATGAGATTGAATGCCACTAAAAGTAAACCAAGATCTCAATCAAGTAAATTCCTTTCCGCCGATTATTCCAAATAAAGCATAGGTATGCGTACGAGAGTAATGAAATAAAAATTACTTAATATCTGCTACTATTATCGATGAAAGAACGATTGTAAGCAAGAGAGCGTAGTACAATGATTTTCAACAAGGCACCAATATTTTCATCACCTAAACCAAGTCCTCATAACTTTCCCGCAGTGAGGCCTTCATTTTTCCCAAATATTGCCAGAACCCCACTCATTTTTCTTTCTTTCCACCATTTCCGGCCGTTCACCGGAGCGCATAACCTCGTGGCATCGAAAATTAAATCGCGTACTGACACGGTATGGAATGAAAAAAATCCAGTCGAAATATTAGGAAAAATGAGAAAACAGTGGACTTTTACAACGCCAGGATATAAAACACCTTATCCGAGGACTTAATCGAGGTCCCGTTGCGAAAACTGCTCACTTCGCATCTCAGTGACTGTGGACGAAATGGAGGAGGGGGGGGAGGGGGAATTGTGGTGGAGGATCCTGGAGAAGGGGGAAGTGGGGGTGGAGATATGAGGTCTCGGCTGCGGTAAGAGGGAAGGAGGGAGAGACGGGCCTGGCGTCGGGGTCAGACTACTCCTTTCCTCCCCACCGCTGAAAGTTATCCCTTCCCCTCCTCCTCATCCCAAGCAGCACACCTAAGCAACTACCGTCAGTCTTTCTTTATAGCTTTTATAGGGTGACCACGCAACCTCTTCCTAACCGTAACACACGCGATCGCTTATTTCTCAGCCCTCCCTTGCACGAAAATTTCTCTCTCACTCCATCTTAATTTCCCTCCGCTCTCTCTCTCTCTCTCTCTTCCTTCTCTCAAATTTTAAGTTTCCCCCTGACTTCTTTGTATACGAAAGTTATTTTGGTTCTCGAGGGTGAAAATTTTGAAGAGAGACCGCTGTATCTAAACCAATTAGTTGAAACATTGTTAGAGAAGCTGTTGACACATCTTTCGTTTAAGACTATACCAATCTCTATTTTCAGAGAAGGATATCGTTTCACCATTATCATTGAGTAATATCTTCCTACCTTGTTGCCTAACTTGCGTCGTTCACTAAAATTTTTGCACAAGAGTCGTTGCTGAAGAATTCGAAAGAAAATGAAATAAGCCAGTGAAACATTAACCGGTAATACACATTTACTTTGAGAGCAATCGATGTTTACAGGTAATATGTATATTTGAGTTTTTTCATCCCGAAGAAAACCTACCATTATTACAAATGATAGACATAAATTTTATTCTTTATTCGCCTTAATTTCTAGTCGAATCGAGACTCTTCTCTCGTCTCTTCCTTCAAATTTAGTCACGTTACTTAATTTACTCCTAGTCTGCCTAAAGCTAAGTAAGGATATTACGCTAAAATTCACGTTAGCATAGAGCTGACAAGAAAATTATTCAGTATTGTATGTAATTATTTTTTTCATAATTTTCTAATAGCAAACCTAATGGAAATGAAAAAATAGAGGAAGATGTTTTTTTCACCTACTGCATTTTATACTACATTTGCAACGTATTCATTTCCACCACAAGCATAAAAGAAATCACAATATTTCATAAAAATTTCGATAAAGAGATGAATTATGCACGGAGAGAACGGAAGTAACTGTAAGAGGAATATAAATATTAATAATCACTAACCGTTTCATATGGAGTTACCGAGAGAATCTTTTAACTCCGGCAGAGAAAATTTCGGAAATAAATTTACAAAATAATATCTTAATATTCCAGCCGTCGCGTTGTCCGCGGTTGTTGATTAAACAATGGATGAGTATCTCTGAACGTAGTACTTGCGTATAATAACTGTAAAATATATATTATTGTGAAAAACTCTAACCAGTTACATTAAGTTACATTAAAATGCAAGATATTATTTAAGAATGCAAGAGATACAACGAGTTAATTACTAATTTTGTCCACATAAAAGTCCTAGAGCAAGTCTTAAGTGACCAAACAATTTTTTAAAAATATCTTTCTAAAGAGATCTCAACACAGTGGAACCATTGTAAAAGGCTAGTTGAAGGTGAAACTTGCAGCTTTTATGGGAGCATGATGCATAGTGCATAGTTATGCTATGCATGATGCATAGACTAGACATGTTGTACGTGTGTGTCACAGAAAGAGAGAGAGAGATATATTAATAAATGACTATCCAAAACAAACATAGCTTTGTTATTTCAGTATTTATATACAATGCATAATGCGTGGCTTTTTTCACTGGAGTCATCAAAGATACAAGATCATGAGTGTATAAAGCAATGCCAAATATTACACCTAATACACATTTAGGTGTAAAAATAATTTTATACCATCCGACATCAAGTTTTTTAAACTTAATGAGTAATATTCTTTCTTTACACAATACCAAGCAATTTATTGTCGTAAACTACTTCATGTTTATAACTGAAGAACTCAAGGCAAAGAAGCACAATATTTTTCTTTTCCATGTTATTAAAATATAAAAAAAATATCTCGATAGGTAAGCTATGTTTCTTGCGAGGGCGGTCCGATAAGTACTTAGCGTCACCGCCCGATGGTGCCACTATTGCAAAAGATATTTACTATCGTGTAGTAGGTTATCGTATACGCATACAGTCGAAATTTCAGCCGGATCGGACTCGTAGTTTTGTTTTGACCGCGTGTGGAAGCGGGCATGTCCGCGGATCGGAATGGAAAAATGGAAAAAGAGCAATATCGGTCGGTGATTCGATTCCTGTTTTTGGAAGGGAAATCGCGCGGCGAAATCAAAGAGCGCTTGGATGCTGTGTACGGTGACTCTTCTCCTTCGATAGTGACCGTCAAAAATTGGTTTACCGAGTTTCAATGTGGTCGCACGTCGGTTTTCGATGAGCTACGCCCAGGTGCCCCGAAAACGGCTGCCACGGAGACCCGAAAACGGCTGCCACATGACAAAAATCCACGATCTCGTATTGGCAGACCGCCGATTGAAGGTGCGCGAGATAGCTGAGACAGTAGGCACCTCAAAAGACCGCGTGGGTCATATCCGAGTCGAATGAGG
>WURS02474421.1:2789957-2807717 GCA_011762765.2 Rhinocypha anisoptera
CACAGGACGCAAAAAGAAAGATATCCAGTTTCTTTCTTTTTGTGTCCTGTATTTTTGTACGTTCCACTAGTTTTCTAACTTATATTATTCCCATTGTGAACCTTTCCGAATGATTCTATATATATACTGTATGCATGTATTCTCCTTCCTCCATCCCTAAGAAAAAGGCGTGCCTCTACCACCGAAAATTCGGAATCAAGTGTAAGTGTTCTTCTATTTGTGTTCTATATTTACCTTGTGGAAGAATATATGTATAACCTTGTCAGATTTCAATATTAGTCACGACATAATAATCAGTTCGGCTGTATACCGAACGAGTGAATTTAAAATATTTACAACTTCAGATTTCCCTCATTTAACTCTTATTCTCCCTTATAGCCAGAATTATAATGTCACTCTCGTATACATCCAGAGATCTGTAGGCACATAAAGGACCATTTTAAGCGTTAAAACTTTGATACTTTTAGGGAACTAGCCTGTATCTCACCTCTAGCCGGACTGGTTTACGTTAAAGCCAACTTCTAGGCAAAATTCGAGAGCGAATTAAAATTCACTGGGCTTCAATGTTTGTTTTACAATCCAGGAACAATTTAGAGCTCTCCTGTAGTTTTTAAGCCATCCCAGAGGGCATATAAAAACAAATGTTTCGACGATGAAATTCTCAATTAATATGGATTAGAAACGGGACACGGACACAGACTCTGGGTCTTTCATAATATCGCCATAGTTTTTACGGGTGGATGAGCTACAGATAATTATTTTTTGTGGATGCAACATTTAAAAAAATGATTGGATTCAAGTCTTATACGACCTAGAATATCTTGCTTACATCAGATCGTATCCATGCCATTTATATGCATGAAAATAATTTCAATTAAACTTAGAATTACCCAGATGTATGATTGAATACTTTTTATTTGGTGCATCAGTTTTCGTGATTTACTTTGAATTTCAAATTACATATTATTGCCAATTTTCAAAGAATTATAGAATATAACATGAATTAATGCACAAAGGATGCCTTCACTAAATAATATACCTAGAGAATTTATATAGTCAATGCTATTCCTATAATGCACGGAGGATATCTGGGACATTAGTGATGTACATTCTAGTAATTATTCACCAGGAAACGATATATCTGTGAAAACGGATAGCCTTGATTTCGAAGTGACTCCCCACTCCTGTGACATTTCCTCAAATGATAATTTTGTTATTTACTACGTTGGGATCTCAAAATTTTAAAGTCAAAAATCAATATCACAGATTTATTATCACACGTACGTAAGTTATCTCTGGTCTATGCCAGGCATTCGGTCGCTTAGAAATTTGAAACATGTAACCAAGAAGGAAAAAAAAAGAAACTCGCGAGATATTTTTAAGGTACGTTTCATGTCTATGAATATTTCACACTCTCGACACCACATCTGCAGATCGTTACAATTAGAAATACAACGTCGCATGATTGGATGGCGCCGGAACGGTTATTCGACCATAGGTACGGCTAATTAGTTATAAATTTCTCCGGTTCCACTTGGAGGGCACTCTGGTGTATTCCCCCTCCCTCACACCTCACCCCCCGATCCCGAGACCAATCTCGGCCGCATCCAACGGCGAGAGACTGTTTAGCAGATAAACGTCCTCTCTTGGGACGAGGTAATAGGAAAAGGGGAGGGTGGGCGAACCCTCTCCGCCAAGGAACGGGAACGATGACGGGGTGCGACGCAGTGGGGTTGTGGTCTGGCTAGGGAAATGGCTGCGGGGGAGGGGGGAGGTGAACAGAATCGGAGAGACGATTCGCAGCGGTCTGTGAGAGGGTAGGCTCGCCTCTGAAGTTACGCAAAGAGGGAGGAGATAGGTGGTAGGGTGGGGAGTCCTGCCGGCTTCGGATGGTTGGTTGGCTATTCGGTGTGGGTGTCATGGAAATGGAGGTCGAGTGAGAATCTCTGGAGGTAATTTGGCGGGGAGAATAAGAGGGAGACATATACGATGTCGTGAAGAAGATGAGATCCTTAGGTATACTACGTGTTTAAATTTACGGAAAAAGAGTGAAAATGTCCTTACCTTTTTCACAAGAGAAATTACTTCGACCTTCCTTTCAAACTTGTATCAAGAGCCGTAGGAAACCGAAAAGGAAACTCTGAGCTGAAAAGCCGATCCAGAAAAAAAGTTAAAATTAGTTTTTTCATCTCAAAATAAATTTGTGCCACCAAGGATATTATTAGACTAATATAATTACAGGAATATTATAGAAACCACAAGAGTTTAACAGAATAAGTCGAATATCTCGGAAATATATAACAACCCTTCTGTTCTCGAAAAATTACTAATTAAATTAAATTGAGGTTTTCTTAAGGAAAAATATTATATATCTACCCACTCTCTTTGTTAAAATATAAGAATCCATAATTTTGGAATTCAAGTAAGTTATTACTCCAGTATTACCCCCTTGAGAAGGCTTGTGGAATCTATAGCATTTATGTAGACAAAATGGCATCAATATGCTTATAAACTACATATGTAATGATATTTCGGTATGCAAATAAATATAACAATGGTACTTCAAAATACACCAAATAAATACTCTTATCTTAACTATTCACTGGTAAAAATGATTTGTTATTAGTTTCCGTAAAATCTTGTTAAAAATCATAAAACAAATGTGTTGAATCCGGTGAGTAGTCGCAGGAGGAGGATAAAAGTAATAGATCATTTTTCTAAAAATTTCTAAACCATCTAATGAGATAAAAATGGTCAAACAAATTATTAGATTTGGTAATAAAGGGACATAAATGATATTTTATTAGGGTTATAAATATGTAATATGTCTCTAAATATTCTTTCCTGCGATCCCCAGACTTATGAAATATTTGAAACAATATACGATAAGAAGATTAATACCACGACTTTAATGATTATCATCCTAGATTAACAAATTCACTGCTTTGAACTGACTATACCAAACAAATTTAATGGTTCAATCTTTATCAAGTAAAGTTCCACATGTTTACGAAAATGTCTTTTATACCTCACCAAATCTGCCATTTTGGAATAAGGGCCTATAAAGAGCACCATAAAAGAGCAGTTGGAAGAGTGAATACTTTACGACATGTACTTTGTTACTACTGATAAGAAGAAAAGATAGACGTAAAGTCGATTCTTCAAAGCAATCTTCTCGATCACGAAGTCGAGGAGAGTATTAACCGAGGTTCATGTCACTCATAATGCAATGATTTGGCAAAATTTAATCATATGTGCTTTCCAGAAATTAGTTTTCTCAAAGCGTCAACTTCGAAAATTAAACTGTCCCCCCCAAAACACAGAGTTCAGTGATCAACTATCGTATAGTATAAAAGTTGGCTGATAAAATGAAAACTATGCCACACACACCCCCATGCCTTACACTGTCGTGGTGGCTCGTAAGCAGTGATGAAGATCTTGATGCAGATAAAATGAACATGACATTTATTGCAAGAATCAATTAAAAAATCGATATGCCTTGCAGTATAAATTCAACTATATATAGATTTTATTTTTGCCTTCACCATTCAGGCTTCCGGTCTGTATATTTCTGCTCATAGTAGTAAATAGAATTTCTTTTTTTTGCAAATTGCTAAAGGATATATTAGTCGAATAGATATAACTACAGTGAAATATTATAAGTGTAATAAAGGTGCAGAGCCAAAGTCATCAATGAAAGAGTAACAGATGAACGAGCAAGTAAAATAATTATATTCTGGTCAACTTGGAAAAAAAGGAGTGAAACAATGCGTAAGAATTATAAGAGATGTGAGATTATAGATCACGCGGAAACGAGGAATCGGCTGCGCATGGAGTCGAACGCATGCAGAAAGACCGATGAGGTAAAGAAAATTGGGAACGGTGCAAGGGGGGACTCGGGGACGCTGTAGATGCAGAGCAAGTGAGCGGGAGATGGAGATAGTCGGGAGAGGGTGAGGAGGATGGATGAAACGGAGTTTGGGTCGCTTTCCAACTTGGTAACTCTCCGTCCCCGGGGAGCGCGTGGCCCTCTATCGTGCGCCCGCGATCTTTATGGCTCTTCGAGTCCCGTAATCCTCCGAAACTCGTGGCATCAACCCCACACGCCGCCGCACGGCCAATCCCGCAAACGCCCTCCCTCCCCAACCCCTTTTCCAGACCAATTCTCATCTTTCTCTCTCTCTCGCTCGCCTTCAACCCTCCCTTCACTTCATGACTCCTCGTGCTTAACCTCTTTCTCCCCCAGCCCCGTACCCTTTCCAACTTCCCCTTCCCTCAATTGCCAGCCACCCTCCTGTCCTCTATCCCGCTTCTCTGCCAAAGTTTCGCCCCTCCCAATCCGCCACAGCGGCCGCAATCCACACACAGGATCTCACCCGTTCACTAGAGGGAAAGGGAAGGGGAGGAGGAGAATTCTTTTGCATATCTCCGAGCAAAAGCGCCAGACCAACGCTAAAAATCATATCCTCATCCCCCAAATTTCGCCTTCCCACACCAGTGTCCAATACCCTTCTCCCCAACCGATTCTCGTTACCGATCCCCCTCACCGATCTCCTCGATCCGTATGGAGGACGCTTCTAGCCAAAGGGGACTCTGCTCTTCCCCAACTATTCCTGGAAATGTGTGTGTCTGCCTCTCTCTATCACTTTCTTCTGGTATCTTCGGAATAATTTTTTTGCATATTACCCCAACGACAGGGCATTGGATATTCCAGATAAATATTTCGGAGAAATATACTGTGGCGAAAAACGAGTTTCTCTAAACTAATTTCTATTAAGTGAAGGCTACGTCAAATGAAAAAGTACCGCTGAAGCAAAAATTTTTCTTTCGTAGTTTCCAGCAAAAACTTACCTGCCCCATCTTATGACCACTTCACTAACTAGTACTATGGTCAGGGTATCTGTCAACATGTAGCATGCTATTATTTTTACTTCCATAAACTGATATCACTCATATTAAAATTATAAAAGCGTGGTAGATCTTTTTAAGGTTATTCTTTAGTTATCCACGTATGAAGGAATTAATTTTTGTCTAGGTCAGCAAGAAGGGTGTTATATAATACTGCACTTCTCTTAAGTGTATGGAAGCAAAACCTGGGTTTGGCAATGGGGGAATAAATGCCAGCAACAGCTATTAAGGGAGGCTTAAAAAGTTGTTGTGGTAACTAAAAAAGTATAGACATGAATGAGCTGATTATAAAATTGTATGCATTGGATGCATTGTTGATAGTTAATTAGGCAATGTACTACGGTGGTTTGGTCAGATTGAATGAGGAGATCTGTATCGGATCACCAAAAAGATGTACGCGAACCGAGTGACTGGCTCGAGAGGAAGAGATAGACAGAGAAAGTCTTGGGTAGCTCTATTTGATTGGGCACTCAATACATATAGGAGACAAGGAACATTTAGGACAAGAACAATTAGCACCTCCTCAAACCAAAGCCTAATGAAAGAACGCAGCACACAGACGGGACTCGAACTCGCAACCTTTGAGATAAGCGGCGACAGTACATTCCACCAGTCTAAGTGGGTTGGTAAAATTAGAAAAGTCGTAAATTCAAATCCCGCGTTCTTAAGATTACAGGGTACTCAAAATATTACCAAATTAAGGTTCCGATTTATCTTTAAGCAATTAGGAACATGTATATCTCAAAACGTTTCAATGATTGCTAGAAGCAGAAGCAAATCCAGTTTCATTGATTGACGTTAGTAGGAACAATATTTCAGTAAAAGAAAGTAGTTCACTAGATGAAATCAAAAACTTTTGTACGACACTCCCTGGTGTTTATCTCTTCCTTCAGTTAACCTTAAATATAAATGAGTTCCTTAAAATGCGATTTTTAAAGTGGAAAAAATTCTTCATTTCTCGCCCCTCAAGATACTTGATAAGGCAGAGTACTAATCTTCAATATCGGCCATGCCGTCCTGCACTTGAATTTAAGTGTGGAGCCGGTTGAGCATGAAAATTCAATTTTATTCCACGATGAACTCCATACCGCTTCCTTTTTCCTCTATTGACAAAGGAGAAGGCATCACGCAATAATATTCTGTTTCATATTGTCGTCACCCAGTTTCACGCCCAGAAAGAACTGAACCACCGGCCGTTTTAACGACCTCATTACGCCCAACGGTAGAAGTAAAGCAGCTGCTGTCGCTCTTCACTTCTTCCACGCCCAACTCTCTTTCTCCTTCCTACTTGCCCTTATCACTTTCAGCGGGTTAAATCATATTCTAGGTTCCCTAGTATCCATAAACCGTTCATATAAAGTGTGTAGTATGTTTTCTTACGGCATGGCACTGCAAATATTCTTCTACCCTGTGGTAATCTGATAATCAGGTCCGAAAAATAATTTTTTATAGCCTATGTTCATGAAGTCACGTGATTTCTAGAGTTACTCGGGAGAGAGAATTACGACTGATGACAAAATTTGTATTACCACACACAATTTATTTCATAACCTAGGTTTCAACAGATTACGTCATCACGTGAACAGACATACTAGTATTAATAAAGGGCAATGGCGAAACCATGAAGACTATTCCGATCAACCGACCTTGTAACTGTAATTTAAATTTAGGAATGATTTATAACGTAAAAATATTAGCAGAGTATCCCAAATGCAATAATATAGTCAGTTAACACAAACTTTCGACTTTCTCTTACTTGTTCATAAATTTTAGACAGAATTTGATGGCTTATAACATTACTACGACATGTCACACTGTGACCACATGAATTTTCTCGGATAAACGACTCCGATGGCGGCTAATTCGTCATAACTTTGATTGGATCTATCAATCACATTTGTGAGTGCATTTTAAGGTGTTAACACATTTATTTATAATAAAAATTATAATTAAAAATACAACACATGTGAGAGGATTATCTATTTTTTAAATGATATAATTCTAAAGAATTCCCAATTTTTTCCTATGTTATTGTTTACAACATTGAACTGATTATAATCAATCGTAACTTAAACATAAAACAAAGAAATAATTGGAATTTTCTACGTATTTTACTTCTTCGAACTTGGTTTCGACGAATAGAAACAGCTTTGTAATCACTTTATTCCAAAGTATTAAGATCATTACATTTCAATATTGTTGATACTATAAGTTTTTCTTCGTGTGAGATTTAAGCAAAGGTGAACAACCTTTTGGTAGCGTATAACGATCCACAAAGTGGACGGAATTTGAAGCACGATGCCTTATTCTGACTTCAGATCTTACAATGAATGCTTGAAATTACCGTCATACTATTCAACCACCTTCTCGACCAACTCAACACCGAAATAAGCCATATCAGAAGTTTCGATCGTTTAAATCTAAAGTATCATCTGCTTTTCTTTCCAAATTTACAGTCTCATCTAATCTCCCTTACTCTTAACTTAAAAAGTATATTTCCCCTACTTTGTCGAGACAACAATTAAATGATAAAAATAGCCAGCAAAGTCTCACCCTCCTAATACATTCCCCACACCAACGACTTTGGTTATCTCGCTCGAATAAGGCAGACAATTCCCATACCTCTCTCTCTCGTTTCCACTGCATGGAGACAGCTGGAGAATAAAACGGGTTCACTCTTTTCCCCCTCTTACGATCCGGAACTATTCGGATGCCTATCAACAAGAACTCAGGCACTAGCATATATATACATTTCAAGCATGTCCAATCAAGAATTTCTGATGTAACCTTTCACCGAAAAAGAAGAAAGGTTTGTATAATTTTGAATAAAAAAGATCAGGGAACTATCAATGTCTTACCAGTCCAATTCCATCTGGGTTACTACTCCAAAATCGAATGTACTTCTATAAAATGCAAGAAACACTAAATGAAACTCCGCTCTATCACTCCAAATATGTTACCTTCTCCACAAGTTCAAATAAAACTTTACCGCACTTGCTTACTTTCCCATGGATTTTCGAAAGAACTCCGATAAACCTCACACACATACATCCGATTCTCCCAAATTCCATGTTTCGCCGTAGGCTGCCTAAATAGCGCTAAGTCCAGTACCACGCCTCCTCTCTACAGAATTTTATCTTCTCAGTCTGATTTTTTTTCAGGGAGGTTTCGTAAAACTTTTTGGGAATAGAAAAATAAGATGGCAGGTGTCGAATACTATATGGTGGTAAGGGGTCTAACACAAATTTCCTCTATCAATAACACAGATACCATGAACTAAATTTCTTTTGTTGTGCTCAAAGGTATATTGGCATGCATCCTCCATTTTAAGCGGGTGTGGTGTCTGGAATACGTTTGGAAATGCAAATCAAGTATTTTTAAAGATGCTACTATCTTTCTTTCTTTGGACCCCGCCTCTTCTTCTTCACTGTGGATTAATATTCATGAGGCGGAAAAAAGATCGTATTGCCCTGAAGCAGTAGCGAACAAGAAGCTTTCCGCAAAAAATGTCTGTTTACGCGTCGATTAACTTGGGCGAAGTTGTACCTTCGTTGTTCATGAAAGATAGGACTTATGTGATGTGCCAAAAATAAATTCTGTTAATAAACATATCATTTTGTCCAATTAATGAGTCTTTTATCCACTATTGGTTCATTCACATAGCATATAATGGCCAGTACATCTCTGACCATAAAACCAGGCATTTAAACATTTGTGGGTTCACATATTTTTTAAAAAATAAAGTGATCAACACGTCCAAAGCACTAAGTTGATTATCGTGTCAAAAAGTGTCATTTACATTTGAATTGTTTCTTCCATAGTCTTTATAAATGAAACTTGTTTCAAAAATCCTTAAGATTATTTCGACCAGCATTTTTTAACCGTGTATATAGCTGCTATTCGTATTAAATGATTTTGAATTAAATGTTCCTTATTTTATAAAATATAATTTTCCATATAGAGCCTTAAATCATCAAACGTCTCAGTTACTTTATAGTTATTTAGCTATATTTGTTGACTTAAATTATAAATTTTGGAGGATACAATTATAGAAAAAAAACGATAATACCATGAGTTACTATTGCATAATCCTAGATTTGTTTAGAAACATATTCTGCTATAGTTGGAAGGAAATATTAACATTGAAACTGTATAGAAAAATCCACCATATTATTACAAGCTAATTAAGTTATTATAATATATAGACGATGCCTCATATATTATCTTTAATCAATGTATACTTTTTAAAGTAAAATAGTCATTTTCATTTTCATTAAAAATAAATTTTCATTTACAAAAAGAACGAAAATTTGATATTGATCATGAAGAATGATATAGATAAACACAAATAATTAAAACATCTACAGGGCATAAATATGAATAACTACTTAACTCACCTAACGTAAAAGTTATGTACATCATTTATTAGAGAAGAAAAATACTATAGAAAATAAATCGTCTGCATCCGGGTTACCATTGTGTGCTATATGAGTTATAAACCAACGAATATAAAATTGAAGAAAGATGAAAAAGGACCATAGGAAGGTTTCATATAAATAAAACAAGACGTCTGTCACGTGAATGGGCTGGATGCAAAATTATAAAGCAAGATCGAAATTAGCAAGGAAAATAGCAAGAAGAAAGAGGGAATTACAGAAAAGGTAGGAAAAAAAACTCCGATAAGTCATATTGTCATTCAAGATGTGTTTGACGGCCAAAATTCGATTCCCGCGGCAAGAATTTGCCTACTACTGGCCACAGAAGAGTGATATTTAGACTGAGGACAAGGAAAATGGGAAATAAACATCCATAGGTCGACTTAAGCTCCCCACTGTGGCTACAGCGACGTCCGAGAATAAATTGACCAATGGTACGTGAATTTGGGTGCGGCAGGATGTAAATTATCCGGCGGACGCACAAAACCACGTACAGTAAAATAATATACAGGTGTATATAAATGTATCAAAGGGAATACATATACGGGAGTATAAAAAGGACACCCCTGTGGGACGCCTGTTGACTTAAACTGTGTGAGTCCTCGCGAGAAATTACTATTATCCTTGCCCCTTCACTATTTCACGCACTCTGACTCGTAGTTCGTAATCCAATCAATTCTACCACATACACTTCTTCTCACTAATTTCCGTAAGAAAAAGATGTATGTTATTGAAATAGACTTATAAATGTGAAATAAAACCGGTCCAAACACGTGCCATTGAACGCTGTCATTTTGATAAACCACCACTCTTAATGTTCACCTATCCCCGAAAATATATAGGAGCGGCAACATACAATGTTAATTTTTAGAAAGGAATAAAAATGATTAAGACAATATTATTCTCTGTAACTCTATTGAAAAGTATCTTTAATATGGATGTAAATAACACTAATATCGCAATTAAGAAGCATACATAAAATCTTTTTCCTATGAAAAACTTTTTAAAATGAGTGCCTTTAAAGATTCTCTGTAAAAAAAAATATGAAAATCTATTTATTAAATAGCAAATGTATAATTCCCTCTATACTATGCCTGAGGAGTATTAGACATTATCATATTAAATATAATACGATTTTAAGGATAGAATTAATGGGAAATAGGAGGTTTATAAAATAGAAAGGCATGATAAACTAATGGGAAGAGGAAAGAAACCTGGGGTTGATGTATTTTAAGGCAAATGGAAATTTTCCTATACGACCTTGGAGACTGTGGAGGAAGCAATGCCTTCCAAACGGTCGCATACTCATGGTGATCATCCAATTCTCCCTGTGCTCGCTCGACCCATCCCGTGCGTGCCGACTCCTCCCGTTAGCCCCCACCAACGGTGCGTGGGCAACCAAGCGTCAATTACCGTCGCATAAGCGCGCAGCGGGAAGCCGCCTTCCGGGGGCAGTAACTCAGGCTGCCCCCGCGGCGCTGAATACGACTTCTTTCTCGCTCGCTCTCCACCACCTATCCCCGCAAACACCACTCCATCGCCGTCCACTACTGCACCCTCCCTGCCTCCTCCACCCCGGGAAGGGGAGCTAAGGAATGGGGGATAGGGGCAGGAAAGAATAATAATGTCCGAACCCTTCCTTCTTCTACATCTCCGCATGATCTTTCTCCCCTTCTTCTCATCCGCCTCCACCTCCTTCCCTACGGTCCATCCACCCCGACCACCCACTTGCTACACGCCTCCTCTTCTACCGGACTTGCTTAAGAGAAGTGACGTCTCACTCAGGAGGAGTGGAGAGCGGAGGAGAGAGAGGGGAGGGCGTCTCTTGTCTGCGGAGGTGTTATTCGGCACGATGAGCCAGGGGGAGGGGAAGCGTGTCGGGAGGAAGAGGAGAGGCTGGCGAAGGGATGGAGACACTCCCTAATCCGTGGGCAGGGCCAAGACAGCCTCGACCCTCCTTTTCGCTACTCAACATTCCAATCCGTCGGGAAACGCAGCGTAACAGCCTGACGCCGGTTTAGATTGTGGGAAGAAGTGGAAACCAGTTTAGATAGGTGAGTGAGAGAGGAAGAAAATGTATCGGAGGTCCATTTTCATTTCTCTCCTCTTTCTTTTCATTGATTGTTTTTTCCTCACATAAAGCACGCGTTTAAACGATGAAAGTGGAGATACAGCGCAATAATCTACCGTTTTTCTTTACCATCCTATATTCTGGTTTGTGTCTATCATTTCGGTTTTCTTTTAATTTTCTTCTTTTTCCTTTCGGCTGAATGGAATATGAGGGAAGTGGGCGAGGAGACGAAGATTAGAACACTGGGTGGAATGGGTCCAGGTACGGTGTAAAAGGAAGAAAAGAAGAAAATGTTCGGGGACCCCACGTTGCATGTCACTCTCTATCCTTTATTACGAGAGGCTTTGCTGCCTCTTTGGTAGTGAAAAGCCGGTCGTACTTTTTGAACAGGCGTATCACCTGCGAGAATGGAGCGTAGGTGGTCGTGTGACCATTAACACGCCTGAAAAGCTAACGTATACCCTTTCCGCTTCTCTCTTACAGTCGTCATCTCCAAATCAAGGTCTTTCTTTTTCTTTATTTCTCATGCCAATGAAAAATTATTTTTGAGAGACATGAAATAATTTTAAGAATAATTTCTGTGTCCTCATAAAAGTAAAATTGTAAGAAATAAGGACATAAATCTCAAAATAGCAACACCAATTTAGATTGCATATCCTATTATAACTTTGTAATAGCTCTTAAAGTTACTCTTTTACTTTCCAATATTCTCTTTCTTTCATAACTCTTTAATCCGAAATATCATCCATAGCTTCTACTGCTTCATTTTAAGCTCTCTTCTGACATTCTTTTATTAGTCGTTCCCTGTGGTTTTCCTTTTCTGTTTCCTACCATCATAATTGTGATTAAATACTAAGCCTACTGAAATGCTGAAAATCTAATGAAATGAGTCACTTCACAATGACTGATAAGTAGTCTCAGTAATAATCATTGAAGACACACAAAAGAAGTAATTAGCATAAGTAATTCTTAATATCTGACAATAAACAAAATACATAATCAAGATGGGACTCATGGTTTACTTTAATACCTCCTATAAATAAAAGCTTTTCCATGACTGTTATAAATATAACAGCTGTATGCGTAGAAGGCTTAACTTTGTGGATTTCAAGCATATTTGAATATGTATATTAAATAAATACGGAAAAATGTTGTTGAAATATAATAAGACTTAAATAAATTAATTGATTACTTCTAATAGTAGGGGAAATAATGACTCATGGAGATGATAAAAGAGTTTATCTCACAGGTATTAGCTAATTTTTCATATAAATATAAAGTAAATTTTGCGGGAAGGCAAAAATAATCATGCTCCAACAGACTCATTATCGGCATGAGTAACTGAAATATTCAGAAAAAATCCACCTTTTTTTCTAAAACACTATTAAAAATATTTGTGCATAGCATGTGATCCAGTTGAAAAGTTTAATTCATTAATTTAACAAATTAACGCAGAAGACAGCAGCATTCGTTAATTACCATGACATGAAAATATCGCAATAACAATTCATTCGGAGCCCAATTGGAAAATATTGTAGCAACTTAGCATCAGCTTAATATATTATTAATAACTGGAGCTTGTGAAGTTCATTAATTTTTATTTACCCAAACTATGTAGGCTGATAACATCACGGATATATGATGGCAGATAGTAATGCAAAAGGTAATAGTTTTGAAGTCTCCTTTCCAAGAACGATAAGTAATGTTAACCGATTTGGACAAGCTAATCATATTCCTGAAAAAATCATAAATAAATCCTATTAATAATTCTATTCTTATTCAAGTGCAATGGTTCTTGCGCTCCCTGCAATACTTCAGTGAGTGGTTTGCAGATATATGTGCAGATGGAGTAGTTGTATATATCGATTTCAAATATTTGAGTCAAATTTAAGTTCATAGTAATGTGATTCTGAGTAAAAAGTGTGTAAAGATAGTATTTTTACGTGAAATAATCCTATTAAGTCAGGTCCAAAGTAATAAGATAACCGTAGGAAGAATGGGCATGAGTAGTTATTCATGCCTATTCTTCCTACTCTTTGAGTCCTAACATTCTCGTAAATAGACAATGAGAGAAATATGTCTAATGATATTCATGTTAATGAAGTAGGTACTCAATAAAAGAATGGTTTGGCTATTGAGGCGATAAAACGAGAGGTCATGGGAATTTAGTTCGAAATTCTAGTACCGGCAGTGAACTTTGCCTATCTATCTGAAACTGTGATCCCCCTAAATCCATTTAATTATCTTATTCTATACTATCGTACAGTAAAAATAACTGCAGTTTAAATTCTAGAATGTACCAGAATAACAATAAATACAGCTAAAAGTTGAAAGTAATAGAAACCGTGAAGATCAAGGCTGATAAAACTTTTTAAATTGAAAATCTGTTATCATTTTGAGAGTCCGAATTTTATTTATATATAATTATATATACATAAATTTGCTATTATTAATTGTACATTATAAACATTAAATTCATAACTGTACTGTATTTGATAGCATTACGTGTAGAAATGTTATTCAATCATAAATTAAAATAAATATATAATTTTATATAATGAATTGTTAAGTATTTTTTTATCGTAAAATTTAATTTCTTTGGGCATTTCATCAACAAAAGGGTCATAAACACTTATTATATAGAATAAGTTCCATATGAGTGTAACGCAGCCTACCATCAGTATTAAAAATTTACTATGGATGGCATGTCCGTATGGTGGATGCATCTTTACAGAGTCATACTTTTCTTTGTCCCACGGTGCTAATAAAACAAAAATAAAAAGTAGAGAATAAGAGTCGCCACAGCAAATGCGATGACTGATATTTTCCCCAACTCTTCCAGTGGTTGATTCACGAACAGCTCTTTCAGCTTTGAAATAAAAAAAACTCCCGTCTTGGAAACACATACGGTCCAGTAAACGACGGCAATTAGTCCACGTCAATTATGACGCCCGTTGGTTTTTCCAGCCTTTTCTTGAGGGAGGGCATTAGCAAGGGAGTCAATCTCTCTCCAATCCTCTCTCTCTCTATTCAAGGGATTCCTTTGGACGTACGTAACACGCTGCCAGTGTGTGCGTGAGTCTTTTTCGCCTCCCTCCCATCTTTAAACATTCACTCTCCTTCTTCACTCATTCTCTCTCAAGTAAGGTGTCAAATACTCGTTCCCGCTGAAGCTGATAGGAGATAGAGGATACGGCGACGCATGTTTCTCTCCAAGGGGTCACCGGGCTACTGGACGGGAAACACGAAGAGACACAGGGAGAGAGAAGACAGAAAGAGATAGGGAAAGTAAGAGGGGGGTTTGAGTGGATGCGAAGAAGTATGAGGGGAGGCCGCGGGACGAGATGAGGAAAGATTGAGAGTGGAAGGCACATGAGAGAGAGAGAGGGTTTTTCGGTCGTCCGTCTTGGGAATTGGAGAGAGTGAGCAAGGCAAGATATGAACAACATATGAAGCCTGAAGAAAGAAGCGGGAAAAGAACCCTTCAAGCAAAATTTTTCAACGTTTCAAGTTCAAGTTTATCCAGGTACTTTTTGTAAAAATTTTATCTAATTTCAACTATAACTTTGATAACGTGATGGTATATACCTAACGAGATCAAAGGCTATAGAGATATACTCATACACAATTTAGTGAAAGGAGCTCACAAATATATTTTACTTGAAATTCCTAAAATTAGATCAAACTCTGGTTTAAAAGTAAGTATTGTGAATTTATTTAGCATTTACGGAATTCTGACCACAGGCATCGTGATTTTTGCTACTGAAATTTTTATGATTAGGTTTTGAACATTTTGTAATAAAGGAGCCCTAGGGGGAATATTACTTCAAGTGGTTATGACTACTAAATATTTTCTGGGTCAAAATGTGGCACTTAGGCCCGGTTTCACCAACGATAATCAACGCTTGAACCCCATTCATCGATATCTTGATCTCATCGATGAATTCGTTTATTATGTTTCACCAACAACAATCATCGATAATCGGAGATAAAATCGCTGATCAAGCTGATTCTTGTTTTTGGGCGATCATCAAATCGAGAATCAACTAATATGGCGTACTTATTTGTATCTTCTGACGATGAAGTAGAAGTTAGTCTAGAATATTTTGACGTGAGAGCCCACCACACACCCGTTAGAGTATGTCAGTACGGTGACACGGATTTAAATACGCTTTAGATTTAACCACGAATGCCGTAGTTGAATATCGGAAAGAATTCAAAATGAACTATAATGGTAAATCAACAGAAATAATTCAATATCTTCAATTAATCAACTGCCAATGACCCTAGGGTATTTCGCAAAAGCACGTTTTCAGGTATAGTACTTCAAGTTAACCCCCGAAACGTTTAAATTTAGCGGGGTCTCAAGTGATGATATGGGTAACACATTTCGCAACTGTATAAGCATTGTGTGCCTCTTTTGGAAATTTTATTGCTGGTTTAACAAATTGTAAATTTTGTCATATGTTTTTATATAATAGGGGATTCCCAATTGTAAATGTGTGAAGATTTACAGAGCATTAAATTTGTCTATTACTTTGGCGAAATATTATATGTGACGCGGATAAAAATGTGACCTGGCTGTTTGAAATTGTTTTATTTGTACTCCGAACTAGTGTTATTTGAAGTGTACTTAGCTAATGCAATTTTTCATTAAATACAACCAACTACGTATATTCAAAAAATAAAAAGGTGCTACTATTGGCTTTTAGGGTATGGATGCATGTACCTTGTAATGATAAACTGCCGTTAAGTACCTGTAAGCTCCACAATTTGAGTTTCCATGTGTCAAAAATTATATACATATAACAAAATGGCAAAAATATATCAATAATTTCTGATTAGAGCAAAGTCATGTTGGTGAAAGTAAAAATTGTGTTGGTTGATAGTAATAGTATGGTTTCCAAATAATTAACATACCTGCATAAAATGTTTACATTACCAAAATCAAGTAATCAAGAATTAATAAACAAATTGCTTACTTGTTGCTATGGCCATGTAATAGGAATTAACAATCTGTCATCGAATTTTAAACGTTCCACAATCACCGGTCAGGTGACCGGCGTTCTTAACTTAAGATAATTGGTTGGTGAAATGCGTGAGGGTTATGATCGTCGAACAAGAATTTGATGCCGATCAAGAGATGGTCGATCAACATGAGGTTGGTGAAACCGGGCCTTAACAAATTAGATATGTTCTCTATTCTTAAACAGAATATCGAATGCAATTCATTGCTACTTACTGAAAAAGTCCACATATTCGTATTAATGTAACAATAAAGGAATTAAATTTTGTACGGCCCTTATAACTTTGATTTCGATGTTTCCACAATTCAAATACTGACTAAATTTTTACAAGACAAATTGGGTATTTTCAGGCATTACTTTGCGGAAGCGATTCATAATGAAGTTGAAAACACTTGGTTTTTCCACATGAAAATTTTTTATTATGTACGACCTAGGTTTCGACTTGAGCCATCTTGAGGTGAATTACAAAAGACATACATCCGAACGACCGACATACATTTGAGACCGAACGTCACCAGCCTCCCCCACCTCCTCCCCTCCTACACGCGCCCCTCTTCCCCCTTGTCCCTCTCCATATGGTATATAACCGATGTATGTCTTCTGTAATTCACCTGAAGATGACTTTGCAAATCGAAACCTAGGTCGTGCATATTAAAGAATTTTCATGTGGAAAATCCAAGTGTTTTCATCTTCATTTTTACATGACATTTTTTATTACATCGTTCAGACGCATTTTTGATTCCTAATACATACACAACTCGTGTTTCAGTCCTTCTCACATGAGTTCTGACTTATCATATTTCTTCTAGAAAGTTATCCTTTTTCGATAAGATTACCAGGAGTAATCACTAAAAATTACATGATCATCAAAACTTTTACAGAAATTCACGTACATAGGTATTTTAGAACACACAACAGTTTTATCGCATGTTTGATTTTAATGAGCATTCTTGAAAACAAAACAATGCGCAGCACTCCCCTCCGTGGCATTGGAGACTTTGGACACTCCCAACGTGTGCATGGGGAATATGTACGAATGACATATTGGGCATATTGGTCCACTCTCACACTATAATCACTACCCAAATATCAGCAATATCGTTCCCAGAGTATGAAAAGAAGCTGGTACGAAGGTTTTCGCGGCGTCGTTCAAGTGCTCTCGGCATTCTCGGGTTCCGCGTCCGCGTTTGTTGACTTGTGGTGACAACAGTTTCGCTAGCCATCCTGCTAGCGTCTTCAGGTCGAAGTGTCCAGAAGGTTCGTTCGTTTTCGTTTTAGGCGTTTATTGCCAGGTCAGGTCTTTAAGTATACATGTCAT
>WURS02474421.1:2807817-2819955 GCA_011762765.2 Rhinocypha anisoptera
TTTTACCTTCTCGACACTTCGACCTGAAGACGCTAGCAGGATGGCTAGCGAAACTGTTGTCACCACAAGTCAACAAAAGCAGACGCAGAACCCGATAATGCCGAGAGCACTATGAAAAGAAGCATTTTTCCACAAAGTTTTTTTTATTGTACAATGCGTTTCAACAAACTAAGCCATCATTTTTTCCCCTTCCTACCTCTTCTAACCCTAGCTCCGCTTTTCTTCCATTCAGTACTCCCAGAAACCTTAACGCTTTACCTCATCTCTCTCTCTCTATGTGTATATAAATGTATATATATATATATACATATTTTACACATATATAACTTTCATTCTTTGCCGTCGGCTGGGACATCTGAGACTCATTTAATTTACTCAGTCACTTATGAAGATATAATTATATGAAATTTGTATTCCAATATATTCTACATCACAGTTTTCTGTTGTTATAAACTTTCAAAACACACCTCTCATATTCGATTTCCTTACGGATTTCAGTTATCGACTCGAATGCTAATATCATGGATTTATTCATAAATTCATAACTAAGCCTTAGGAAGGACGACCACTGCTCTACGTACGGCTTACCAGGAATTTCTAACAACAGAAGAGCACGTCTCTTATATTATGGTATAAGTACTTAGTCATCGCCTTCACAATAGGTGACAAAGAATTTCCAAAAAGCGAAAAAAAAATAAAATCTTCTAAATTAGTATTCACATTTCAGGATGATTCTCACCAATTAGAATCCTACTGGTAACTCTTAATGCAATCCAGGAGATTTTTATCCATTTTCTTGTTAAAACTAATTGGATCAGTGGATAAATACTCACTTAATATCCAAACTGATGAAGAACTCTTGGGTTTCCAACCACGTGATAACATTGTTGGGTTCCTAGGTTTCGAGGGCTAAGTCCGCCATCGCCTTCATTGTGAATTCAGAGATATCACCCAGACGACGATGGAAGGCTTGACCCTCAAAACGTCGGTACATATTAACGCCATCACCCCGTTGGAAACCCGAGAACTATTCATTTTTCCATAATGTCCGGGAAAACCTGCGATCCTTCAATAGCTGATGCTTTTTCATATAATAGCTATTCTCTCGGAATCCAATATCTAACATTCGCTCTTACCATCAGACTAACTTTTTCTTCCATGAGGTTGACCTGATATCATAGGCGTTCGCACGATGAGTGCCGTGTGTGCCACGGTACACACACTAGTATGAGAAAGGGGCGCCGAATTTAAGGTGTGAAATTAAAAAAAATATAAAATAGTTATTTGAAGAATGCAATACATCGTTATACAGGCAAACTACAATGTTTTCATTTGAATCCGCCGATCATATTCCGTACTTTCCCTGTGTTTGGTACCTTGCTTCCCCCCTCCCCCCCTCTGGTCAATGGACGGAAAGGAGGCTTTCGGACCCGGCACCCACATTAAAACATCTTGCACACGCTTATGTCTGATATGTATGAGATCTTGAGATCTAATATAAGTTCCCAACCGTGAAAAACAAATGAAGTGCCCAAATTTGCTTTTGTCCAGAGAATGAGAGTTAAAGTTCATGGTGTCACTGAAGAATGGGTTCTCAGCAAAGAGATCCAATCAGAAAGCGATAACAATTTCCCGCTTGTGTTTCTCTTACTACATTGAATATTTAAGATATCCGAGCCGACCGGGTTAGTCTGGTGGGTAGCGTGCTCGCTGGCTAACCCAAAGGTCGCGGGTTCGAATCCCGCCCATGGATGTTGTGTTTATTCAGATGGGTTTTTTTCAATGAGTTGAAGAGGTGCGAAATGACCATAGTCGTCGAAGCACCCTATAAAAAAACAAAAATATTACTACTTAAGATATCTGAGTAAACTTATTTTATAGCAATCAGACTTCTATTGTTCAAGATTGTTCAATTGAATTTATAACTAGCGTCATTGCATATTGGAATGGGATCAAGCTGGACAGATGATGTCTATAAACCTGACAATAACATTATCTGAATAACCTAATCTCTATAGGAGAATTTATTGATGTATATCACTGCAACAGAGTCACTTTATGCATCTTTTTTTAAAAATGTATATTACTTAATGTATGTCTATAATGTTAGACAAAATTCCATATGTACACCCTAGTATATCATCGAGTCTGTGCTATAAAAAAGTACTCATTCCTGCAAGAAAACTGACCACCTGCCAACTGACAAAGTATACTCATAATAAAAGACGGAAGTGAGAAAAGGAAGTTAAATCCTGTCTATTTAGCATATATAGGCTCCTTAGCTCTCGTGGAATGTTGTAATATGTTGGAGGTTTCAATTGATTGGCTGGTGAAAGAAAAATTGAGAATGCAAAATACGAAAATTGATATACAGATGTAAAATAACGAATAAAAATAGTAGAAAGTTGAAAGATGGGAAATTCTCAGAAAAATGTTTTTATGAATTGAGAATTTATCTCCGAACTTTATTTTCAAATATTTCACCATGAAGCTAATAGATTCTCAACAGTTAAAGCGAAGAGCCAACGGAGGTTTACAGAAAAGGCTATGATATCAATTGTCTTTAATCGATCTACATATTCAGATTAATGAGTGCACTAATAGAAAGGAATATAGAATATAATCAGGATGTTTTTGCCTTTTTTGTAGACTTTGAGAAAGCATTCGATAAAGTAGAGTGGCCTAAACTAATGAAAGTGTCGAAAAAAATCGGAATGGATTGGAAGGATAGGCGTCTCATCCAAAACCTTTATATGGCCCAAGCCGCGCAAGTAAGGGTGGAAGACAGGAGTCTGAATGGGCGCAGTTAGGTAGGGGAGTGAAAAAAGGGGTGTCCGCTGTATCCTGTGCTTTTTAATGTGTACTCGGAGGAGATGGTAAAAGAGTCATGGGAAACGGTTGAGTCAGGAGTAAAAGTTGGAGGAGAACTCCTTAAATCAGTCAGATTCGCCAACGACCAAGCCCTAGTTAGTGATTCAGCCAAAGGAATATAGACCTTGTTGAATGCTTGACAAGACCAGTGTCAGAAGTTTGGGATGAAAATTAATAGAAAGAAAACGAGAGGAATGAGATTTTCAAGAAGCAAGAAGGCTAGACTAAATATTATGTTAGAAGGGAATAAATTAGAACAGGTAGAAAAGTTTACTTATTTGGGAACCATCATAGACCAAAATGGACGTAATGGTATGGATATTAGATGAAGAATTGATTTTAGGGTTGATTTTTAGTTTGATTACCCATATAATTTTGGAAATGTGGAGTAAGAGAGTAGCGGCCAGGTTGACCTAGAGGGTAGCACCCTACCCGGCTAACCCAAAGTTTCTCTAAGAGTGCCAAGTTGCACATTGACGTTATATTCGTCCGAATCTGTTTTTTCTGTGATATTACACGACTATAGAAATCGACGCACCCTAAAAACAATAACATCACTTCCACTGGAATGATAGTTACTCATAATCGGATCAACAAAACTTAATTTTCCGATTCTATAACGAATAACCACAAAGATCAGGCTTTTTTAGTATTATATGAACCTAAATTGTATCATATTTAAATCCATTCATCCCTATCCATCTATCAAATACACTAAATAGCCGTGGATGGCACTTTTGACAAGGTGAATGCAACAATAAGAATGTACAGTAATAAAAAATTTTTGAAAAATAATTGTCAAAGTACCATGGAGCTGTCACAGCGCTGTTTGACGTTCCTCGACTTATAAACGATTGCTAGCTTTCCTTCCAAGCACCTTGGTATAAAAAGCCAACGGTTACGATACATCAACATTCCAATTCACTCATGACGAATTCAGTTCTTCTTCTTCACCTAAATTCAAGTCATAGTATCTGATATCATAGCTAGCCGATATGCTAAGCGAGGCTATGTTGTACTAATTTATCTTTTCATACCTTTGGGATGGCGAAATTCAACATCGAAAGTAAAAAGGAGGAAATAAAACCAGCGGGAAAAAAGAAGAATAAAAGCGGTCACTAAACGACCCCTTCTCATAAACCATCTCTCCTTCCATGTATACGTGTTTTCCTTCCCCATTATGGTATTCTCTTCAGTTTTTCCCCCTTGCTTCTTCGTCCGCCTCAACTTCTTCCTCTCAATTATTGAACCGGGTCCACTATCGAGGGAGGAAGGAGGAGGACCGAGAAGAAGGGGGGTCTAGAGGGAGGTGGTGGGTCTAGGGGGTGGGAGAGACTTTTGGACGGGGCTATGGATGTGCACCTGCCGCCCCTCCACTCCGAGTGGGAGAAGGTTGGGGAACGAAGGGGTGGGGATGTCGTATTTTCGCGTCCAGGGCATTAATCAAGAGACTTCTGCTCCGACCCATACGCGGACCACTCTATCTCCCAGGCTGATGTCTTATCTTCCACCGACCGAAAGGGTACTCGTGGGGAATGGAGAGGAAAGGGTGGGTGCGAGGCGTGGGGACTGGGGAGAAGGAAGCAGTGTGGGGAGTGTATGAAAGAGGAGGAGGGGAGGAGCGGGGAAAGACGCCCTAACTGGAATGACTGGCGGATGGGTGGCACTGGCTTGAGTAATGAGACGACAAACAAAAGGAGAGAGGAGCGTAAGAAGGGGAAGGTAGAAGAGGTCTCCTTTGGCTTCTGTAATTCCGGATCGACTGTGTTCCGGCTAAATCGAGAGAAATGAAGAGCAAGTTTTAGTTTTACGAGAAGCCAAATTTCTTCTTATCATGAACTTAATGAGAGACCATAGGTGAAATCACATATGTGACAAGAAGCTCATTCAAAATATTCAAATATAAAAACTGGTGCCTTAAGGAAAACCTTGGGTTTTAAGATAGCCTCTGCACAGAAACTTTGGAACGTGAAATCAATTTGGTTTATTTCAAATTGAAGAAATTTCGCAGGAAAAAAAATATATATATATATAATTTAAAAATGGTACATTATTCTGGGATTAAATTATTACTCAAATATATAGGTCGTCAATGGAGAGCAAGGTAAACATATGAGAAACGAATTATTTTATATTTAACGAACGTATATAAAATAGTAGTTTCTTAATAGGCATTCATCTTTTAGGTGATAAATGGTTTTGCATTCATAATCAGTTTAATAAGTATGAAATGAATCATAATAAAGTGTGTACTAGTTAAATGATGCCCAAAATGCATGAAATATTTCCCTTCTATTATTACAAACTATAAAATGTACGCGTGAAAAACCTCTCAAAAAATTGAAGAACTGTGTTCAGCTCGTTACATTTCTACCGTTTTATCACTCAACGGCCCTACTACATTCTCCGTATGAGCACATGCATGCACACAGGCGGACATAAACATGAACACAGAAACACATCAGTAGGAACACTCGTATAAAATAAGACCCCTATTCTACGGTCGTCTTGGTGGTAAGGAGTGCCCTCGCTGAATAACTCCGACACCGAAGAAGAAATGGGCGTGCCTTTAGGGGGCAGTTACTCGCTCAACGAAATTTCCCGAGACATTCAAGCCAAATGACCCCACTTTTCTACAAGTTACGCCATTTCGTGGCACCGTGTGTTCCCCCCCCTAACCCCACTCCACTCTTCTTCCTCCTCAGTCCATTTCTCCAGGCACCCCCACACACACAATAACGCACACCCAAACAAACGCAGAGTCCTATCTATCTCTCATTCCTCAACCACAGCCTCCGACCCTCCTCCATTCTCCTGACTCACTCTCTTTCCTCAACTTCTCCCTCCTATTTCCCATAAGGGCCCTCCGCACACCCTTCTTCTTTCTCATTCCTCGAGCCACAGGTAGCAAGAGGCAGGAGAAGCTGACGTACCTACACCAAGACACCTCTAAGAGATAACACAAAGGTAGAAAAATAGGATCAGTCGGAGGAGAGTAGAGTTCATTTCATGCCTGATGGTGTAAGAGCGTGAATGAAAAGGAAGGCAAAACGGCAATAGGAAAAAGAGCAATGAGAAATGAGGTAAGGGATGACATATCGAAACAGTATTGATCCATGTCTTACCGACGAAGAAGTATGGTGTTCGTGAAAAAAGTCTCACCAACATCCCAACCCCACAGAGATATGAGTTAAAGTTGTGGATTATCCTCAGATACCACCAAAATCTCTCGTACGTGCTTTGTGATATGAATAATTCCTCGTGACAGTTGACAGAAAGTACCCTTACAAAGAGAATTACTGCCAATTTTGGTCGTAAGAAACAGGTTCATGAATGAATGGTTTTTCAAGGGGTACTGCAAATACACGGAGTAGTTTAAGACTTATGTTATCACCTAGCTTTTGTATATTAAAATTTTATTAGTTCTCTTCGAGAAAGGTCTTTCGTTCAGTTTCAAAAGACAAATTTAATGACTGAATCCGTTTTATACCGTTTCCTGGCGCAGGTCTTTACTCAATCTTTTGCAATTCGTTGTTTAAGGTATAACTTTGTGAAATTTACTCTGCATATTGATGAGAGGAACACTCTTGGTAATTTCACAGAAAGTTTTTATTTTTCCAAACGAGTTAGGAGTTGCACGTCATCATCAGGTGATGATGACGTTTAACGTTCATACCTATGTCATTTGGAAAAAGAAAACCTTTCTGTGAAATTACTATGCGTTTCCCTCTCATCAATTAAACTTTATATTTTGAAACAGTAAAATATTTCATCTACATCCAATAAATACCCTAAACACGCAAATCAGGGGCGTGTGGTGAGGTGTGGGTGAAATTAATGGATTTATTTAAACAAACTAATAACATTTTAACCTTCACTATATTGATAGAATTTTATATATTTACTCTATTAAGGCCAAACCAGTGCTTTTTGATCGTACGTTTTCATTACTAAACTTAAGATCTGGCACACCGGTGTTATTTCCAATTAAAAACAATGACCAATTAACAGTTAATTCATTATTCCTAATGGAGCATGCAAAATCTAAAGAAACTTATATATTCAAGAAGTAAAAATTGCTGAAATGAAATGATGCGCTCTCATATAATGGATAACTAAGTCCCATTACTGTACAAACAAATTGACACATAACTACAAAAACTCGCTGTTTTTCAAACGAGTTTTTAAGAGCACATTCGATTGAGGGTACAGTTGGATCGATTTTTGATAACACAAGTCACAACAGGCACCATGTGAGCAATTTAAAAAAAGGAGGCAGTCTATAATGCGCCAGGGGGACATGTGACAGCTCGGACAGCACTTTGATTCACTTTTTATATGTTAAATATCTGTACTAGTTGTTATATTAAATATGTTAAATATCCGTACTAGTTGAGTAGAATGATAGTGATGTCTAGGTGCAGTTCTCATATAAATATGTCACGTTACCTGTATGTTTAACACCGCCATAAGGCCTGACTACTACATAATAATCCTTGTCTAATTAGCATTCTGTACCACCGATAGTGAGTGCTTGTTCTTCACTGCATAACACATGCAAGTGGTGACCTTAAGGTATCATGTAGACGTAACTGAGATAAGGTGGTCTAGGCCATCCATAAAGTTGCGTGCAAAGTGGTTTCGCACTGCGAAACACTTTTCTTAAAAATACTGTATAAAGGAATAACGCACACGATATTCATATGGATATATAGAATATATTGGTAACAGTATTTTTTCAAACGAATAAATAGGTGCGTCCAAAATCTTGTATTATCACAAAGCTTAATGAAATAAATTATTCACGATTCATTAATCGACAAAAACAATGTTATTTAATGAACAAAGTTGAACACGAAAACATACGATACATAAAAGAATGGGATATACACTTCCCAGTCAAGTAAAGTATTGGGTATCCTGACTTGGGGTTTGTCAATAATGAAAGAAATTTTGCCCAGACATGGGATTGGCCTGGGACCTGTCCTTTCATCATGTACGCTACCTCTCCCTCACCCTGGGGTGCATTATACGGTGGAAGTATCACGGATTGTAGCGCGATCACATGTCAGTATCACATGTTTCCTCCTTTAGCAGTTGTTATCCAGAAAGTAGGTCATGCATTTTACTACTCCAATAGCATGTGACGGAAATTTCATATAGAAGTTGCGAACTGAGTGACAATAATTATATGGAATGGTTTGACTTATTAATCGACAATGAGGTAAAAATAAATCCTAGAGAAGTTATCAAAGAGAAAGAATATCACAGAAAATTGGTGAAGATGAATTCATTTCACCTCAGTAGTGTTAATTCACTTCAGAAACTTGAAAAAAAACAAATGAATTTATCATATGGTCCTAGGTACCAAAGCCAATATCATTATAGAGACCGAAAGCTGGTTAATGTAAAACATCGTAGCAAGAATCGGTTGGGATCCAAAAGTTGACCTAAGGTGAAATGCAGGTTGAATATACTATGTAAATTTGAGGAAGGTCCCTCATCCGAAGATTTTAAAATCATTTTACAAACCCCGCCTTACTACGGCAGGTCAGACCACGGACTTAAGCTTAGAGGGATAAACTAAACGAATAGATTTCGCTTCGGACAATTAAAAAACAAAAAAGATATGATCCAACAATTAAAAGGAAATTAGGATAGTTAGTGTAGATATTTCTTAGTTATTTTGAATGCGAATTAATTTTACCTGAAATAATATAACATAATATTGCTGTGGGGTTATTGGGGCTATTATATTATAACATTGTTCTAACATGTGAGGAGTGGGTTGTCCCCAAATTTGAGGAGTTGTCCCCCAATGAATTGAATTTTATGAGTTACTCAATGTTTTGGATGTAATTTGTTGTTTGTGTGATAAATGATTTTGAATGTGTACATGTCTGGTGTTGTTGATTCCCCCCTGTCATATCTACTTTCGCTGGATTGTAGCGCACTGGGAGATATAGATGCATATGGTTACATGCTATATTAATGATGAATATTCACCTTATATAGTATTGTATATCATTTTATGATATTACTTCATTATCAAATATCTTAGCAAAGAACAAATTTACTGTTAAATATAAAAGACGTAGTGAAATAAGGGAAATGTATGAGCGACTGTATGGCGAGAATTCCTTAAATAAAACAGCGGTTTACGAATGGATTAAACAACTTTCTGAGAGAAGGTAGCAAATTACTGATGAAAAGAAAGTGGGGAGGCCATTAAAGAGCGGAACGGAGGAAAATATTGCCGAAATTCGTCAAATTGTGCGTGAAAATCGACGAAAGAAGTGAGGTTCATAACAGACCAAGCATTATTTATTCAAATTATAAAGTGTTGCGTAACACTTTATAATTTAATACAGTAGTATAAAGTATAGAGGTCGTGGTAGCCCAGTTGATAAGAGTTATTGGCTACTGACAGGGGGACCCGGATTCGAGACCGGGTGATGACCCTCCGGACACCTCCAGCTAAACCCAAGCTGAGTGATTTTTCGGATACCACATCTTAGTGGGAAACCACATGCGGCACAGGGAAATGAATTGGCCCCTCTATCCTGATGTGTGAATTTCCAAACGCCGTGGGGTTAGTACTAGATGAGCTCTACCCTCACTTAACATACCAACCTTCGGGTTGATCACTGTGGTTTGATTTAGTATAAAGTATGTTGTTTACTAAAAATTTTGACTGCAGACCTATTTATTCATGCATGAATACGTTCTGAAATCTTACTATTCCCGTATAACCATGAAATAAAGAGACACAGTTCCCAATGGAAATAAACTGGTTCTCCATGATCTAAAAAGTCCGGTTTATCAAAATCAAAACATTGTTGGGATTCTTTAAAATTTGGGTTATGTCAACATTAATTGGTACCACCATGACTAGCCATTGAATAAATGTACAATTTAAGTTTTCGCAAAAACTGAGACGCAAACGAAAGAGAATTTTCACTAACAAATGGTGACTGGTGCATCACGGCAAGGCACATGACTGCACCCCTCTGTCTGTACAAAAACATTTGGCAAGGGAACATATTACTTTGGTAGACCACCCTCCGTACTCGCATGAACTCCAACATTTTCTTGCTTTACCTGAAGATTAAAGAAGTATTGAATGGAGCTGGCTGGGTTATCATGGTGGAAAGCGCGCTGACGCGGCTAGCCCAAAAGTTGCGGATTCGCGTCCACCCCTAGGGCTATTTTGGGTTTTGTGTTTCTTTTTCAAATGGGTTTGCCTACGGTTTGAAGAGCTACTATATTACCATAGCCGTAGAGCAACCGTAGAACAACTATACACATGAATACTTGACTACTACTATTTTAGAATAGCGAAATGTTCATGATATTGATAATATCAAACTAATATCTCAAGATTTGTAAGCCATTCCAGAACAGTATTTACAAATTATCTCAAATTATATTGGGCGCTGGCATCGGCGTACTCGTATAGTTTCGCAAGAGTAGTACTTTTATGGTGACCGTAGCTTTATGCAGACATGTAGCATCTTCTCTGGAATGAGTTAGCAAATGTTGTTCACGGACCTCGTCTTTAAATTAAATTTTTGCCGTTTTCAACATCAACACAAGACTCGATTTTTCTTAGACAACGCAGTGGCATATATTTGCAGCCAGGAAAATCGTACATTAGTAAATGACCTAAATCATCATGATAAAAAAATGACCTAAATCAAATCATGATCAAAAACAGATACGAGATAGATGAAAAACAGAGCCTTTTTAACATATGCAACAAGAATTTTTTTAAAAACGCTGTGGTGAAACCCGGGTCGTGAGTTTAAGAATAAAATTTGTGAAATTGCAGTGTATTTTTTATTTTTAAATTCAAGAAATTTTAAACTTTTAAAATCTCTTGTTTAATTTTATTTTTGAAAAAATAGACAGACCAGTAATAGTAGACCAGAAAATATTTCAAACATAAAGAAAACCTAAAATCAAATGCAGAATATTGTGAATATTTTTATTGTACTATTTCAAGAAATGGTATCTTTGAGAAAACATTTAGTACTATGGCCGTAGGAAAAATAGGATTATTGGATTAACAAAGTTTTCATCCAGTAATTAGTCCATATATCTTAATATTCCGGATGTATGTGGAATAGCTAATAAAATGTTAGTAATACACAGGTGATAAATTTAAGAATTATAAATAAAAATTCTCACACTATCCATTGCAATATGAAATAATCCTTGAAGATGTTACTATTAAATCGCTGTTAACACTCACGTTAACAATCAAACTAACGAATTTCATTTTATCATCTATTTTAATAGAATTTCAAGATCTATAAATCATAAAATAATGGAATTGAATACTTTAATAAATTTTGTGGAGAAGAAAAATTCATTATTTTTATTAGGAGCAGTTTTATGGAGTACAATTATCATAAAATTTCACAACACTAAGTTAGTCCACAAGTTCTGAGGAAGTACCTAGTATTGTGTCGTTTCATATGAAGAAGAGAAAATGTAAATTAAGCAATTCATGCCACACTCTCGATATAAAATATATTCCCCAATTATTATAAAAATATATGAATCAGCGGTTATATATATATATTGCAAAATGTTTCTCATTCAATTTCAGGAAACTTCAGTGATTTCGACGAGAAGAAAGTGAAATTCAAAGAAAGACGAAATCAATATGAAAATTATTATCTTATTGTAATCTAAATTATCACTAAACCAAAAAATTTCATATATATAGTTTTCATTAACGGACTTAATTCTTCTGACTTAACAAGCCTACTTTATGATACGATTTAAATCACTAACTTGGAAAGGAAATTGAAATCATTACCGCAAGTGGACGCGTACGTTTAATCAATATATCTTTTATATTTAACAACATAGTTTAAATTATCTTTTCGGAAGATTCATTTAAAAAATATGCATGTTCATTTCACGCTTTAAGTCAACTGGACTAAATTTTTCTAAAAATATTTCATTAATAAATATAATGACGACAGAGAATCCTCTGGAAAAATAAGACTTTTCTTAAGTTTTTACGCTAAAAACTTGAAAAATCTTGTCGGAAAAGACATTTTTTTACAAAGGTGGCTCATAGGGGACGGGAGACGAGAGTGGGAAGGATTCATGTAAGGATGAATGAATATAGTGAATGTGGCTGTAGCTGAAAAGACCCCGACTCGGCGACCACCCCTCCCCTTCCGTAAAACGCCCAATGGATTCAGTCTCAGAGCTCCGGGCTGTTTCCCGACACCTTCCGGGCATTACCAT
>WURS02474421.1:2885175-2908082 GCA_011762765.2 Rhinocypha anisoptera
GAAGGGAAATTTTTTCCCCCTCCCCCCCCCCCGCCGCCCCCCCCCCCCCCCTCCGCAGCCTTCTCTGCCTCATTCTCCATTTTCCCCGACCACAATGCTCCCTCCGTATGTACTGCCGTCACGATCGAAGAATTTCATCGCGATTAGCGCGTGATATTATTAAAAAATGAACGTTATTACGTCTCCTTTTCGTATCGCCGCCTTTCTTTCGCCATTCCCCCAGTCCATATACTGACTTGCCCTCCCTTTATCCGTCTCCCATTCCCCTTCCCCCTAACACGAGACAGGTTTCTCCCCGTCCTTACTGAAGAAAAGTTGAGGGAAGTGAAGGTTAAGGTGGATGAAATTGAGGGGGAAGTGGAGGTTAAAAACGGTGTTTCGGTATGGATGATTTCCGGCTTCTGGGAGATTCGTCCTCTGAACAGCAGTCCACGTTTTAAATGTTTCCGAGGATAGTAAGAGGTGAGTAAGTGTATGCGGAGAAATCGGCTGTCAGAAGGAGAGTAAGGAAGGCGTGGAAGAGGCAGTAGATAAGAAATTCCGAATTCAGGATGTGAAGTGGGGGGGATTTCAAATTTACGTACGTGAAGTCAGGACAATGAGAATAGACTTCAATTTCCTTAGCATCCTGCTAAAATTTGGTGAGCGGGGCTAAACGAAACCTTTTTCACGTTGAATAAGGTGCAATATCTAGCAGCACAAAGACGTAGGAAGCTCTTATGGGGAATCTTAATCGACATATCATGAAGACACATTTTCATTTGAATTTTAAGTTCCTTTTGTATGGAATACAAGTCAACTTTAACTGTATTCAAAATAGGAATCCCAAGAAAGAGTGTCCACTTAATTTTCAACCTTATTAAACAAATTATTTTAACTGAGAGTACCTTCGCGAAAAAAAACATTTGATAATATTCCATAATCGGAGAAGTAAATATTGAGGATCAAGGTGAAAAATTTTTATTATCAACATGATACTACACATTTGGTAAAACTCGTAAAGGAGGAAGAAACAAATCATTTCCCATCATGGTGGGTACCCTTAAAAAAATTCGTACTTTTCCATATATCCATATTAGGAAGAATAAAAGATATTTCACCTGATTTAAAATATACAACTTAATTTACTTGCTACCTAATTTACTGCCAATTGCTTTAGAATAAGAAATAACAATAATTTTTACTGCAATGAGATTAATCGGTAATTACTTATAACGATGATTATATGTCATTAACTTTTATCTGGTGGTAAATTATTAACACTCAGCATCATTCCTGTTATGATTAATTATATTTTTAAATTTACCCCATACTGTATTTAGTGATGTCGAATTCTCTCCAATTTTCGATTATTTCATTGGTGTCTATCCCCAATAAATACCATAGCTTACACGGGATATATTATTCATACGTGGGCTATCGTCCTCTCCATTATTTATCTTTCCTGAAACTTCGTCCACAGCTGGACAAACAAAAGAACGTAATAAAAATATATGTACATGTCATATATTTTGAATTGAGTATTAAGATCCAATGCTAGTGTGGAATTGAGACTTTTATAAATGGTAAAATCTAAAGTGAAACCAAGTAGGTTTATACGTACAATCCTAGTGAATCCCTTTTTCCTAGGTAGAAAAAAGAGTTTTTCAAGATGTATTCTTATGTAACATGAGACTAGACTAGATACGGGTAGGTGTTCCTGGAGTGAGGAAACTGAAGAGATAATGTATATTTAAAATTCAATTCAATCAAGAAGGTTTTTGTCAATTTATCACTAAGCTCTTTAAAACACTACCTAAATGTGAAGGCCTGTTTTCATAAATATTTTTTCTTACTGTTATATTTATCAACTGGTAAAATGGTCTCTGAGACCAGCAATTTTTAGAAGTAATAAATGCAACACTATTCTCTCCATTCTATTCTTGTGTCTCTTAGCACTTGCGCAAACTTCGAATGTGTTAAATGTGTCTCTGGAATATCAGTGCTTTTGGATTAATTTGTTTTCTGTAATGTCTGGCGGTCTTTGAGACTGATATATCGCACTAAGTTGGCTTGTCATCGGTTCTATATATTGAAATGTCGTGTAATGTACATTTTAGTCAACCTATATTAATATTTATTTTTATGTAACGGCAATTATTCTTTACTTTTAGCTCTGGATGATTAGTGTAATTCATCTTAAATGGTGTTCAGACTTGAAGATCCCAACTTTGCTGCCAGAATTCGCCAATGCGTGACAGATATGAACGAAACTGATTAAGAGATTGCCATAGATGACGAACCAGACTGCATTCTACATTAGAAGAAGCAGATAAATGCTCGAATGAAGAATCTCAAGTTTGACCACTAAAAGTGTAAATACCTGCTACTGCGTATGGTTTCACAGAGGAGCGCTTTAGCCCTCCACTTCAACGACCATTAAGGCATGTTACAAAATAAGTCATATAAAATTAAATACACTCTACACCTCAAATACTTGCAATAAAAACGAAAATTAATTCGAGGAATTCCTGTCTTACATCCAAGGCGGAATCCCAGGTTGATAGACCAATTTGAGACTTACTTATTTATGGTATCTAGCTCAATTTATTTGCGAGAAAATAACAAGATGGAGGTTATTAGAACGAAATGTAATAACCTTTATCAAATTATTGAGTTACTGACATTGTAGAAATAAAAGCTTTAATTGGACTGTTAATATTTTCCTTAATTTTCAAGTCAGGCCATGAAAATGTAGATTCATAAATTTTTTACTATCTGTGCTATTATGAAGTGAACTATCTGTGCTATTTTTTCGGTCAATAATTTCATTGACAAGATTTTAAGTTCTTTTAACGTCCCAATTCTAAGATATCTCTAGTGACAGAGAAGACTAAACAGTGAATGCGATTTATTTTGTGTTCCATGTGTGTTAATAACATTATAATTAGATATTTTAAACATTAATTCTGGATAAATAAACATTATTAAATTTCTATGAATATCTTTTTTTAATTCTGGAAAAAAATGATCATGGCCGAATATTAGCGACTACCACTAGAAGTGGAGTTGATGTCCTCCCCTCAGTCCTATTTTACCGTTTAGGTGATTTGAGTCGATATTACCAGTTGAGGGTATTATTGCTTAATATCTAATCGAAACCATAAGAAAATAACATTATCACAGTTTTTCACTCACTAGCATTAGGAAAAAGTTAAGGTTTGAAAGGGCATATATAACGATTCGATGAAAATATATTAACTGTTAAAATAATTTTCAACTCTAGAAAATAATGTTACTTCTCTTCTAAAATATGTTCCTTCTAAAGAATAAATTAAGTAATTACTGGTTACCACAAAAAATTATGAAAGTTTGAACCTATTTCCAATCCCTGACATAAAGTTGGAACTAAATGGGACTAACACGACATGTAGTTTGATAAAATATAAAAAAGTATTTTTATTTAAAATATATTTATCCCCCTCCGGAATCGTTCCAATAATTATATTTTTTACCGACTTATATAACTTTTTTCGATAAAAGCTGTAATATTTATTATATTTTCGCGACAACATCAATCCACGCAAACACTGATAATAACAGGAGCATGATAGTCGCGAGTTCGAGTTTCGCATAGGGCATAGGTGTTGTGTTTGTCCAATAGGGTTTATTCTATGATTTAAAGAAGCATGAGATGACCATAGCCATCGAAGCACCCTATAAACACAAATACTACTACTGCTGCTTTAAGTTACTTATAGCCAAGAGTTCAATAATTTTTGGAAGTGAATAAAAGAATGTCTCCTCACCACCTCAGTCGTTGACGGTGTCAAGCATGCAGGTGTCCCTTTGGTCAACTACCTTCCGTTTCAAACAAAGTTGAGGAATTCCTTGGATTCCGCAGTTTTATGGATCTTACTTTAAGAGTGGAGAATTCCTAGCGTATTTCTCGTGCCAAGTTTAACTTCCAAAACGCTACCACATTTCTAACCTGAGATAATAAATTTCACTCATACTATCCTCCTCTACCAAGCTTAAATGGATATTACTATTCGTCTAACTCTGAGCCATTACGAATGCACCCACCTATGATAGTATTCCTCTGGCACAATGAGAAAATTTTTCTTTTAGTGCAATTTAATGCACGCCATTTCATTTCAACTGAATTTATTCGAAATAGTAAATTAAATTTTCTTTTAAGACGTGCTCTGCGCACTAAATATTTCTTGTATTCGATAGAAAGGAAAATAGAATAATTTATTTATTTAAAGTGACTCAGAGACGCACTTGCAGTTATGGTGTTTAGTTAGATAAATTTAAAATTTAAAAACAATAGTTATTTGTAGTATATACTAATAATACTTCATTCAACATTAATCTCAATTCTTATAACCTGAACTTATGAAATTTTATGTAATGTAGTCACGATGAATTAGAAATATAAATAATTGGTTGGTGACTGAAAATTCCCACCATATCTTCTAGTGACGGCTTTCGGCCCATGTTGGAGCGATACATGGAATGCATGATGCGTTTAGATAGATATGGAATGAATAATAAATTTAGCATCTTTGAGACTTTTTACCCCAGACTTATTTAAAATTCCTCGA
This sequence comes from Rhinocypha anisoptera, assembly GCA_011762765.2. NCBI lineage: Eukaryota > Metazoa > Arthropoda > Insecta > Odonata > Chlorocyphidae > Rhinocypha > Rhinocypha anisoptera. The sequence goes on from WURS02474421.1 coordinate 2,889,765, forward strand.
TGAAGAATCAGTAACCTATTGTCTGTACGTAACTAATATTAATTAAAAAGTTACCCATAGTATAACTACATAACCTAGTTGTTAACATTCACTGCTTCCAACGACTTGAAATATAACGATTTAAGGCACATACCAGCAAAATGTAGTTTAAGTAAATTTACTGAGACATACTACTGTACTTTACCACAGCTGTTTGTAACTGGGATCACATTAAACGTTATAAGTAGCATGTATATTCTGTGCTAATTTCCTTTCTTACGTAACGAATACAATGATGTGGTATTTTGTGGAATGATATGGAATTTTTCCTGCTGTTCATCGTGGAGGTGGGTGGGAGTGTAGCACAAAAAAAGATATGGGTGGGCCTTAGAAGGCTATTACATTTTCACATTGTGCTATTTTTCTGTATGCTTATTAATATTAGTCGCATGGATAAGAAAAATTGCCCGGTAATGGCGTTCTGGCACGCTAAAGGTGTTCTTTGGTGCAAAGTATTTTTCAAAATAATTGGGTCCGAAAAGACTTTGTTTCTACTCTAATAAACGCCTCTCTTCTCCTACTCCCTTAGTGCTCCCTGACTTCTAAGTGACAACCCTCCCCCTTATTGTGGCCTTCTTTAGCTCTCCCGCTTGACCCTCCTACCTTTTCTTCACGCGAATTGCACTCTTTCTCTCTTTTCTCATTCCCTCATCTCTTACCCCGCCTAATGGCCTATCCTCACGCTCTCAATGTTTGAGCACGCGTTACACAAGACTACCGTGGGGGACATAAAAATGTTTTTCTTCAACTGATAATCCGGTTCTCGATATTTTTCGTAGAGAAAAGTCATAAATAATAAGAAAAAATTAGTTCCACGATTTTCCAATGCACATTATGGACGGAAAAGTCTCCATTTAAGTGAATTCAGAGTCGATTCACGCAACACGTATCGACAGTTATAAAATGAAAAACACCGTTTGAGGAAACTTTCCACTGACACGGAAGAAGGCTGGGTTAATGACGCACATATTGGAGTTTTCAACTCTTTTTCTAAGGGCAATAAATCGTACTCAGCTCACTCATGGACTCGAGTTAATTTTGGAGGTAATTTGTGTCGATAAAGTGGAACGTCATTTTTAAGTGAAAAATACAGAAACGCCTTAAAAAGTAACTGCCAAGCTGAAGTTTCTTCGTTACATTGACTGCTTCTTTATTTAAAATTTATCTATGGTTATGTAAGTTCTTTTCTACAAGATATGTACTAAATAATTTGAGTGCAAACATCACATACAAGTACATACTCTGCCTGCTGCCTTGAGAGTTGTTGTCAGGTAGATGAAATACCCTACGTTTATATAAAAAGAGTCCCGTTAAGAGTTGTTGTCAGTTGAGTTGTTGAGAGTAGTCAGGTAGATGAAATATACTATGTTTATATTGAAATAGTCCCCTAAAGTACTGGATAGGTTGAGAAATACCTCATGCTCAGGTCTCATTCCTCAATGAAGGGAAAGATCCAACCACACCTATTCGTAGTAATGGATGGGAACCAAGGTGAGACCGAATGAAATACGGTATAAGCCTTTTCCTCCATCCTCCGATGGAGATGGGGGACTCTCTTGACTCTAGGGCTAGAAATAGCGCCTAAAGGTGGAAGAGCAACAAAAATGGCCAACGACATAGGTTGAAGAAGGCAAGAATAAACCCTCCAATAAAGATTCGCATAGATATTTCGTGTTCCGCAGTCATGTATAATGGATTATATGATAAGTAATAGTACTGGTTATGGGCTTCGGAGCCCAAGATTTGGCAGTAGAAGGAATTGGGTTTCTCAGGTCATCAGCCAGCGAAAAAAGTAATGAATGTATGAAAATAGGAACCTGGAATGTGAGAACATTGCTTAGAGCAGAGGAATTAGAGGAACAAAAGAGTAATGCAAGATAATGCTATAGATATCCTAGGGATTTGTGAAACCAGAAGGCAAGAAAATGGAGAAATTAGTAGTGATGTCCACCATATCACGCCATAAAATATTACTGCTGTTAGTAGTGATGCTTTCAAAGAGCAAAAGAGCATAGGCGAATATAGTGGAAGGGATGGGGTGGCACAAATTTTAAATTCCAGATAGGGAAAACAAGAATCTAGTTCATATCTGGTATATGAAAGATTAATGTTGCTTAAAATTATAAGCATTCCTACCGAACTGGTGGTTATACAAGCATGCTTGCCAACTACATGTTCAGAAGAAGATGAGATCGTTAAAATGTAAGAGGATATCAATGAGTTGATAAGGATGACATAGAACAAAGATGATGTAATTATAATGGGATATTTTAACGCTGTTGTTGGATCTCACAATAACATGAAAATCACGGTGAGGTTTGCTCTAGGATCTGACATCAATGACTGAGGGGAACGGCTGCCAAAATTCTGGGAATAACACTAAATGGTCATCACAAACAGATTTTTTGAGGTTCCGTTGAGAAGAATGTACACTTAAAAAAAGGCAGAAGGTAAACAAACAGGTACGTAGGTAAACAGCAGAAAGATTAAGGTATCAGATTTACTGTATCATCGTAAAACAACGGTTAAGAGGTACACGAAGATGCTAGTAAAACTGTTACGTTACCAAAAACAGGGAAAGCAATTTAATTTATGCATTACAGAAGAATTGCTGTTTTGTCACATGCGTCCAAGGTTTTATTACATATAGTAAGGAACAGAATTAAAAAGAAAGTGAATTAAAATGTTGGATAAATCAATTTGGTTTCTGGGAGAAAGGAACGAGAGATGCTATACTGGCATTACGCTTGATTCTCGAGAGAAGGATAGGAATGAACAGGAAAGTTTTTATTACTTTCATTGATGTGGAAAAAGCCTTCCATACTTTATATAGGAAACTTATGACTGAAACTAAGCGGAGATTAGGAATAGATTACAATATCAAGAGTCTCTCAAGAGATTTAAGCTCTGCCATAGCCAAAGTACGTTAATCACAATAAATGGACGTCAGTTAAAAGCAAAGATTCGAAAAGGAATAAGACAAGGTTGTCTGCTTTCACCATATATATTTCACTTATCTATTGAAGAGGTAATAGAGACAATGAAGGAGAATACTAATGGTATAAAGATAAATGGAAGAAAAGATACACTGCATTAGGTTTGCAGATGATATTGTGACCCAGGCAGAATCATCCAAAGACATGAATAGAATGACCAAAATCCTGTATAAAAATATGGAAATATAAAATAAATGTGAATAAAACCAAAGCTACGGTAGTTTCTAGAAACAGGACCAAACCCTTTTAAAATTTAACTATAGGGGATTTAAGGATAAACCAAGTAGAAGAGTTCTGCTACCTTGGGAGTATAATTACAAGAGATAAGGTGCACCTCTGCAGTGAAAAGGATAGCCTCGGCTAAGAAGGTATATGAAAGTAAAAATAATCTTTTAGAAAGTAAACTAAAGAAATTGGAAATTAGAAAACACTTTGGAAAAACGTTTATGCGGACTACGTTGTTATATGGATGTAAAATGTTGACTATGGAAAAAATAGAATAGTCTCGGATGGAAGTAATAAAAATGTGAATTTATAGAAGGAAAAAAAGAACGCGATGGACAAAAGAGAAAAGTAAGCTAGAGGTAAATTAAATAGAGGAGGAATTCAATAAGAGAGTTGGAGAAAAAAAAAGGAAATTGACATTTTTTTTCAATTTTCTTCGACATAACAACTTCCTAGAAAATATAATTGAGGGAAAAGTACTAGAAAAAATAAAGAGGAAGGTCAAGAAAGAAATTCCTGGATAACATAAAAGGCACTATGTGAATAATAACATATAAGGAGCTTTGTGAAATCCATCAAAATGAATTTTTACACATTCAGTTTTTTCACACATTATTTTTCTCTATAGGCATAAAGCTTCATAATCATATGATTATTAATTGATTTAATGATGACAAACAACGATAAGAATCGAATTGCAACTTAGATGCATGGAAAAGCCAGCCATGAGCACTTTTGCATTAAATTCAGCATTTCCTTTAAAAATTCTTATAATTTTACAGGGAAAAGAAAGAAACATGGAGAGGTGTGAGATAAATGATTTCTAAGAGTATTTCACGTTGAATAAAATATTTTTTCCTTTTATAATCTAATAAAAATGGATTTTAAATTTGAGCAAAAGCGTTTTTTCCTTTATTACTGGTGATACTAACAAAAAGGAACGTTAGTATTCAACCGAAGAGGTAATTATTTTATACTGGCAATAATAAAATACAAAGAACTCATAACTAGTAATAATACGTTTATAGTAAAACGGATATTTAATAAGTATCAAGAATAAAACACAATTTTATACGTCAACCTTTATTTATCTTATACCTATGTAATAATAATAAAAATAATAGCAGTTTTCCATTAGTTAAGATATTTATTTTCTAGACCGGTTTAATTGTATGAAATCATCATCATTATATCATTACTTGATGATATTGTAATACATCGAAACCGGCGGAGAAAATAAATACCTAAACTACTGAAAAACTGCTATCATTTTGTCATTATGTTACAAGTTCTCCAAACTACTACTGAAATTACGCAATTTGCTAACCTAAGGATCATTCCTCAAATCTTTGAGTTTCTATCTATCAGATTTCTCAATCTATCAGATGTCTCTATCTAAGAGTTCATTAGGACTCTGAGAGTTATTGTATGTTTCATGTAAAACGTCCAACATCAAAGATACTTTCCAAGATGCACATATAATGCGTCAAATCAAATTTAATGTCACGCTTAAGAATACAATTAAATAATATAAATGACTTTTTAGACTGACTCAAAGTTTTAATGGGCAAACTCATGTAAGACTGAACTAATATCTAGGACTGAAAATAGTAATTCATCCCTGAAAACGTAACAACACTCTCAGGAAATATACAACGTTAACCATTTGGAAATGTTAAACAAAATGTGATGGATAAAGGTGAATGGAATAATAGAAGGGTGAGAAGACCGGTGGTGAGCGACCGGGCAAGGAAGAGGTCGAACGAGACCCCTATATTTTCAATTTCTCCGGTTGATCGAGTGGTTCCGTCTTTTGACGCTGCCATTTAGCGAAGAAGACATTCATCCCACTCGGCCCCGTACACAAACACACACGCGCTCTCTCCATCATCCCCACCTGCTACCTTCCCAAAAAAAAGAACCCTTCCGGCAAAAGCGCCCCACCCAAAGGCCACTCGCGCGAACACACATACACACACGACCTGTTCCTACCTCCTCTATATCGCTCCTCATCATCCACTTCCCCTTCTTCTTCCGTCTCGATCACTCTCCGAACGTCAGTGCCTGAAGTCTTATGTTTATGCATTTTTTCACGGACTCCATTTTTAGCTCCAGTTGAAAATAAGTGAGTATAAAATATACGCCAGAGACCAAGAAAGGAAGGCATCTGCAAAAACTTCCGTCCGCACTGCACGTCTGCTAAAGCGATTAAATTTGAGAACATCCTCACGCAACACGCGAAACTAAAAGCATCACATAGAAATCGGCAACGAAGTCAAAGGACTAATTCCAATTTTACATCACGCCATCTGCATTATATTTGATTTCATGACATTCATGATATTAAAGGCCAAATGCGAACCAAATTAAATCAAATTTTAAACGTTCTTCTAATCAAATATCACATGCTGGTATATTAAAGTTTAGATAAAGCACCCTTCAACACAAGAGTTTTAAATTCAGTAAACTATTAATTACATAAACTTATGTGAAAATATCACTACATTTCTAAATTTACTTTTATTAGTAAGATTTCAATATTTTTAAAAATTCCGTTAACAGACTACGACTTTGTGTCGTAATCAAAAATTATTTACTTATCAATATAATTCGTTTTTCTATATAGGATGATTAGATTTTTTGTGTATATTTAATTTACAATACAATTTGTAATCAGGAAAACCTTACTTAACCAATATTAGATATTAAATAGTGTAATTGCCTCCTCAAATAGACATGCATATTGTGAGCCAGCTAAATTAAAATATAAATGGTTTTCCAATCCCGTTCAAGTAAATTTCTGGAGTGAGAAAAAATAGTGAAAAAGATTTGACGCCAACGTATCTACGGGCATTGCAGTTAAGCGAGTACTAGGTTGGGATGATAATCTGAGGACATGGTCAAAATCCTCAGGGATTTCTTTGAACCATTTCACTTAAAACCAAGAGCGATTTTCCGATGACAGAACCTTGTAGAAACCCTTTAGCGGTATAGGGGAAGTCCACCTTTCCCTAAATGTGAATTTTCATATGCCTTTGGGCTGTAAGGATAATCTTATCAAAAAATTGTCACAGCTGTCAAATACCTTTGACTGAATACAAGGATGATGATGAGACTATGGAAGTGAATCGTATATATTGGAACCGTTTCTTTTCCTTTTGTTGAATATTTTATTACCTCTTCCAAGATTCTTGTGGATTCAACTAACTTTAAAAGCCTAATGAACTTGCAGATAAAAGTTTTTATAATCGAGCGTATTGCTATTGGAAAGAAAAATAATACCATATCAAGAAAAAGAATATAACTGTATGTAAAGAAAACTATATTACTTCCTATATGATATATTTAACCATTTTTAAAAACGTAAGATGTATTCTCAAAAACATGCAATTATATATCGAAGAATTATTTAAGTATTTCATGTCGAAGTTCACATCTGCCTGAAATACCTTCTGCATTATCAGAGGGAGAGTGGAAACCACCGACCCGGAAAAATTCCGGGTAGATCTACCTTACCCTAGTTCGAAGAACTGAGATGAGCAACGGGCAATCACCCGGAATAACGGAATGTGATGACGAGGGGTTGTATGGGACTCTGAGAGAGCATCCCTAGCGTTGACTCTTCTAACGCTGTCGGGGGAGTCCTAACACAGAGTACCGGGGGAAGAGAGAGCCCTCCCGCACTAGTGCGGGCTCATCTAGTTGTGGAAGGACTCCCGGGGGCATGTGGTCCCTCGTCGATAGACGGTCCCCTTCGGGGACCCGTCTCCCCTTCACTTTGTAAGGGAAGCGGGCCCCTAGCCGGGGGACCCCCGAAGACCCGTGCGATAAGCGCGAGATTCTAGCCACGGGCTGAGGTGATACGATCGGCAGTGTTTGAGGGAACGTACCAGTATGAAATGGATTATATCCCGAATTAATATTCAAAAGATTCAAAAAATTGGTCATAAAATATTACACGCGTAGGCTACATTTACCATAGGTATGTAATCTTTGTAAAATTAATAGTCACTTGATATAGTGTGAAATACGGTATGCGCTTTGGTTGTATTATGTTATTGTTTTTAATCTTCTGAGTTTGAGGTAACATAGTGTACAAATATAAAATGCTTTTTTGTAGAACAGCTCACAAAGTAACACTATCAAATAAAAATAGGAATCAAATAATTGCCTACATTAACGCAAGGAAGTAATTGGATTTCTCGTTGGAATAAATATTATGTGAAATACGTAACACACTAAGTACTTATGGATTTTTTTCAAATTGGCTAATGAAATGAGACGCTAATCAGAGGTTAGTTAAATATCCCCTGCAATTGACGGATCTTCATTTTTTGACCATCACTATATGTGACATAACATGTGATAAATGAAAAATTTTTCATTAGTAAATTTTCATTTCATAAAATAAATTAACAGATATTTGAATACCTGTTACACACTAATGACATATTAATTTCAGTATATAATACATTGTGTTTGACGTGGAAATATTTTATTTTATTGATGAAATGTTGTGAAAATATTAAAATACCTAGCAAAAAGACTTTTAATTTAAGTTCACATTTGCTACTAATTTGGAATTAATTGCGCTAAACCCATATTTTTTTAATTAGAGAAAACTAACATATCTGTTGCTTCATCCTACTGTAAATTTCCTTCAACAAATAAAAACTTTGCATCCCTCGCTTTTATAGGTCACATGTGTTTTTAAAGATATACATATATCTTCGCAGCTTTTAGAAAAATCTGTGATTTTTGCTTTCGTAAAAAAAATTCAGCCTTCCATCCTCAACACCAGAAGTGGCTCCTTTTAATTTCCGCCATATTTACGCACGGTCCGTCGTCTTATCTGCGATTCCCTTTCCCTCCCCCTTAATTCCGTTCTTCATATCGTCCACCACTTTCCACCCTCTTCACTTTTGCACCTCCTCCCATACCAGTACTAATTTTTTTTAACTCCTCTCCCACCCATACTTCCTTCCCTATAACGTCTCTCCGCTCCAAGAACCAGTGACGCTTCAGGTCACAGACACTCATGCCAGCCCTTTCCTAAGTGTACGGCCCTGCCTCCGCCTCTTGCCCAAGCCTCTAACCTTTTACCTTTCTCATTCTCTCTAACACCTTCCAACCCTCTCAGTCCCCTCCCATACCCCTCGATTCCCCTCCCTCTTCTCGATTCCCACCCCCCTGAAATATCCTCTCCCTACCTACAACCAACCCCTCACCCAGGGCCCCTTTCCTTGGAACCCTCCCTTTTCGTGGAACATCGAATACATTACTCCAACTCCGCCGTATAATGGACGCTCGTCCCTTTTACGAACCGATAACCCGCGATAAGATGCTGATATTAATTACGCAAAACCCGGGGCAGCCGAAGGGAGCAGGTCTGGGTGTAATTATAAGCATTAACGAACGCAGCTAGGTCGAAGTGAGAGTGAGGAGGGGGGGAAAGAAAGGAAGCTTAGGGAGTAGTCAAGGAGGAGGCGGAAGGGGGAGAGGGAATAGGGAAGATGATGACAGGAAAGGATGCGATAGAATACGGAGGAAGAATTTCCGTCGGGGAGGAGGTTGGTTTTGGCGCTGGGTGAGAGAGGAAAGGGAGAGAAGGAAATGTAGTCAAGAATACGAGAGAAAGTATGAGAGGGAGGATGGTGGGGAAAGGGGTGGGGGTCTTAATGAAATAAGAAATTTAAAAACTGAAACATGACCTGAAGAGGGTTGTTCGGACTGCGTATCGTGATCTAAGGACAAAGAGAAATGGACGAGGGATGAAGGCAGCTGTGCACAATAAGAATTGCGTTACGGATATGCAAGGATCATCTAGTCAGTAAAGAAGTTAGAGCTCCAAGTGCAAAAATAGCTCAAAAACTGGTTTTTCATTGAAATATTCACGTATATACATATATACCAGGTGGAAGATTTTAGTTTCAATTTCGGTTCAAAATATGGTTTACTAAGATTTTATTAAAGACCTCTATAAAGACGGTTTGTTATTATTATTATACCTTATCCTAGTGTACGTACGTGAAAAACTTAAAAATAGACTCGACAAGTTTTGATGGAACGGAAATATAATGAGGAGTACTTTAAAGGAAACAATTCAAATGGCGGTACAGAAAAAAATTACTCAGGAAATCATTCATAATCACTTATGAAGGAGGTAGGAAATAAGAAAAAGGCATGACGAGCGTAGATGGGATGTACAGGTGCAGTCAATGGGGAATAAAAAATTAATTGGAAGGTTAATTTGATAAGGTTCTCAAGTTGAAGTGATGAAGCGCAAAAAATAAATACTATTTTCAAAGACCTAGAATTGAATTTAAAGTGTGATATGAATGAATACCGCGCGATGCCCTAGATTGAAATTAGAAAGAAGGCACAAGATAGATAGACATTTTCCACCTGATCCTTGAGATGGTTATACGCTAATTACAGACGAAGTTATTAATTTCGGGGAAATTTATAATTGTCAGTGGTTCTGAATGGTAATGGAAAATAGTAAGTTATATACATGAAATAGTAAGTTATATACTTGAAATTAAACAGACGCTCTATCTGCATAGCTTATAAGCGGCATAAGTAACAAGTTTTAAAGTGATTATTTCGGGAAGATAAAGTGCTCACTTTTCATTTCGTGAGCTGTAAAAATAAATAATATACATGAATGGAGTATAAAAGAATGAACAGAGGCAAGTATGATCAAGTAAGTCTATAAAAAAGAAAGCAAAGAACAATATTTTTGGAAATTCAGTAACCCATTTTCAGATTATTAAGTACTCTTTTATGTGTTCGCCTTCGATCAGACGTCTAGATGCTGCTTCAGTTAACGTATCAATGCCAATAAAACGTAACTTATGCTTTCCTTTCCTTATCATACTGAGAGATCCTGGAGAAATATTTCCGAGGAGGATTAGCGATCAATGATTTAGATGAACTGCGAGATTAATGTAAATAGCAGTATGTGAGAGTTTGCGTACACGTATCCATAAAAAGTATCCATAAGTTTTGGTCTACCTATAGGAAAAATTTTAAACTATTTTAGCCTTCCCAAGTTCTATAATATTGATTTTTCTTGTGTGCTTCAAAATAAATCGTGTCCATAATGCAATGTAGTTGTGCCTCATATTTTGGTAATTTCTTATCATATGGAATATTTTTATCTAATCTAAGGATATTTAAAAGTTATTGTCTCAGGCGTAACTTTGTGTAATTTGCTCAGCAATTGGAGTAAGAAAAACACTTGGTAATACCACACAGATGTAATTTTAAAAACACGACCCGGGTTTCGACAGGGCTGTCATCATCAGGAACTCGGGACGTGTTTTTTAAATTAAATTTGTGTGGAATTACCAAGTGTTTCTCTTACTCCAATATGCTAAGGATATTTATTCAAGTTTATATTTATAATTATTCGAGGTTTACATTTGTATGTTTATTATTTTTTTATATTAATTTGAAATGATGTTTATGATATGGGCGAAGTTAATAAGTACTATATAAAGATACACTATACATTTTATACTTTTTCAAAAAGGGAAAATCTTTTAAAATAGTTATGAATATACTATAAATACTGCATGCGAATCATCATAAATTTCCAAAATAAATAAATTAATTTAAAAAAATATATATAGGCATATATTAAAGTTCCTAAAATGAATTTTCTCTATGACTTCTTCTTCGCAACAAAATATTAATGGAACTTAAAAATTACATTTCTAAATGAATGGGTTCTCATGATGTGTAGTTCGCAGAAGGGAATGAATATGAACGTATGACCAGTAGGAACTTATGTTCAACGAACCAACATGAGTCCCTTCGCAGTCCGGCAGTTTATACATTCAAGTTTGAAGGGCCATTGGTGGGAAACAATAGTAAACTCTTTTCTTTCTTAACCGTTGACAAACCGTTAAAAATTACCCCCTTCATCAGCACTCTCATTTGTGAAATGTGTGTCTACTTTTTGAAGATGGTGAAAATACTTCATCATCTTAATGATGTTTTATTGTCAGCAAGAAGAAAAGTATCCTCATACTATTTGCAAACCAATAAAAATTCCCAACAAAATGTGTACACAGGTCGAATGTTTCTTAATATAATAGCTAACGGAAACCAGGGGGAACGTTACACCATATGTAACACCACCTTTACTAAGCCCAGCTAAGTTTATAAAGCAATTCAAAATCAAATCAAGAATGATTAAACAAGAACCATGCTAAGAGGAAATTTTCAGCTTAAGAGTAAATAACGTACGTACAGCTAGTTTATTTACTCTATAACGCATCATATATCTGATGAGAAAGGGAAACTTTGTGTATTGCACCTCAAGCATTTTCATTCTAACGAACGCCCACTTTTAAACACATCGAAATATGAATGCAGAAAGGTTAGCAATTTAAAAACTCAAGTCTAAATTCGTATCTTCTTATGATAATATATATTTATTAAATAAATGATGAAAATGCAAATAATAAAAATTACTATGTCAGAGATAAAGATAGTAAGAAAACAAAGATAAAGAAAAACTAGAGATAGAGACCGTCAAACAAAGAATTTTTAAAATATATCCTAGAATTTTCCCCACCCTTTTAGAGCACTTGTTCCGTTTCAGAAGATCAAAAACAATCAGTCAGCCATTTCTCAGTAACTCTCTCTCTCTCTTTCTCTAAGATGACCTTACGGGCCGGTGTTACCAACATAGAAAATTCCAAAAAGAATGGTTAATGTTCGATTCCCTAGTGATTTAAGATGGACATTAGCAAGTGAAAGAAAGTTATTTCCACAAGGGTGGAGTATTTCAACTGAATTCAATCATTGTGAGTATTGAGAAAAAGCTGAGTCTAAGAGAAAATTACAGTTCAGGCTCAAGAAAACAGTTTTCGGGAGTTTTATCCTTGATCAAATTTTAAGGTGATAGAGACCTAAACAAAATTTATTGAGCAGTTATATTCACTTTTAATTAGGAACATAATCAATGGAAATATCGGTTATTTCTAATCTTGTTTACACCTACCTAGTCGTTCACCTAACTACAAGAACATGGAAATAGTATATCCATTTTGGTAATGAAATAAATTTTTAAAAGATTTCTCTCAGTGGAAGAAAAGCTAGCGCATATATTTCTGGAGGTCCACGCAGCAGACAGTACAAAACAAGAAACTCTTCGTTTATAGTCAGAATATATGTTTATATATATATATATATATATATATCTTAGACGGCAAAAAAGTACATAAAAAACACAGAAACACAGAAAAAGAGACACTCACATATATGTATATATATATATATATACACACATACATATATACGAACACACACACACACTTATACACATTCACACAGATTGAAACACTTAATAAAGAAAGACAGACATAATAAAGAAATATTTCGAGGCTTGAATACTCCTTGACCGGTCTGAGAAAACTCAATATGTATACGAATACATTCATTCGTACAGAAATAACCGCCAAATGGCGAAAATACAATATTTTTGTACAGCATAGTATTTTTAATTTATCGAGCAGTCTCTCTCTCTATTTTGTCCAAAAAATATGGAAATATCTTCTGTAATGGGTCCCGAACACTTAATACGCATGCAGTGACGCCTCTCCTTAACATTTTCGTCTAGATATTTTCCTTTCATTCGTTTCATAGGAACAAGTTTATTCAATACGGTTTTATATGCATTACAAAGGTGATTTTTCCAGGCCAGGCCCGACTATAAATCACCTTGACCCGCCTTGCCTATTACTAAATCGCCGATTTTGCAATTGAAAGTTACTTGAGATGTTGAGAAGTTTAAACTTCATTTATATGAATTTCACTATATTTCGTTCAGTGTAGGTTTTAAATATAAACAGCAGCAATAAGGTTTATTAAGTTGAACTCTAGTTATCTTCATTGATATAAATGAATTATGGGAAAATCAATGATTAACTAATGGTTTCTACAATGGGATTTATGGGGTCGTGCCCACACTTCCATATCCCCCCCCCCTTATCCCCTCTCCTCCCCCCCTCCACCCCCCGATCCTTTGGATTATGACCCGATTAAATGGCGCCGTGTTAGAGTAGAAAGCTGCGTTTAATCCGACCCTCGTTTTTTTTCCATATCCGGTGATCACGGAGGCCATTACAGCCTCTTAACCCATTTACCCATCGGGATATCTGAGCCAGTCAATACTCCCTTAATCAATACGACGATCTCAAGGAGCCTTCATACTTCTCTTGTTTGTGGTTGCTGAGTTCTTCATTTTTTCCATCAGCAAGGTTTTTTTTTACACCGCCGTGAGCGACCTGTCATTTTCCGATGAGTCCATTGTTAAGAGAGAGAGAGAGAGAGAGACGGGGGCGAATTTATCAGCCGCGGATCGATCCCCCTTCCTCCTTCCAGATGTGGAGCTCGATTACAACGAGGGCACCGCATGTACGAGTGTGCATGCAATATGTCACACCCCCCCAATTACACTACCTCGATTTCACCTCATCTATCCCCCGTCAAACTTGTAAATTGTTCTTTTTTATTTCGTAATTTTGTTGATTGTTTTTATTGTTGTTATTGTTTTATTTATTGTTTTCGTACAGTCATTGTAATAGGTATTTGTGCCGTTTTGGCTGTTTTAATATAAATAAATGATCGGAATTGATCGAATCGTGTGATTCGCAATTCTTGTTCTCAATAGCCTCTTTCATTCGTCGATTAAACGGCGTCGAAATGTGACGTCAGTTTCGGTAAAGCCTATTCTCTTTCTTTCCGCGAGAAAGAAAAGTCGCCTGTTAACCAACGAGTTCTGCTTTTTCGAATCCTGCTTTGGTCCCAAAATGATTTAAATTTCGGTGTGACTGGTTGTGTACATATATTCGGAAGTTCCCTAAGTGGTTTCTAATTTTTTTCGTGTAGTCGAGTCTATTTTTAATTTTTCTCCGGGGAAGTCGCTACTGTTTCTGCAATTTATCCAATTTAAATACTTTAAAGGCGATAACTTAGAGAAAAAATTTCATAACCGGATTTACGTAAGGTTTATAAATGACTAAAGGGACATTTATATCCTTGGCTGTACCGTTAGACCATAGGTTATTCATTAACCCCCTACCACGTTTGGATTAGAAAGTACTAAAACTAGCAGTCAATCTATTCCCTGTTAATAATTTTGATGTTAGAGTAAATAGTTTACTTGTTTGCTTGTATTTAACCGATATAACTAAGGTGTGTCAGTTGAGGGTAGAAATTTAACTCTCAATAAACACTTGATGCAAGTGAATGAAATTATTTTAGGCAATTAGTCAAGGAATAAATATATGATTACGGCAACATGTATCTAAGAAACCGGGAAATGTTGAGTTTTTTGTTCTGGACAGTGAGGAAAAATTTAGGAGTTCATAAAAATCTTCATTCTCACTTCTATGCTCTCATTCCATCATGTTGACGCATTTAAAGAGATTCGCCCGTCAATCACTCTCCAATTTCAGTGGAATTCCAAGATTAATGCAGAAACAAACATTTTTTAAAAAATTTGATTGTGTCCGGAGTGCTGTGCATCGTGGACCCATTGCCGATATGTCAGTTACTTCTCGATATCATCACCATGCGGATTTGAATAGGGATTAAGTTAATATGTAAAGCGGAGAAAATCAAAAACTGAGGCTCGTCCAAAATCTACCTTATAACCGGTATATTTACGTTTAATAATACCCGTAACTATAGTATTCATTCCTTGGGCCATTCCCATCCTTTGAGTGAAGGGTCTGATAGTCCTGACCACACTTGAAATCGCGCGCTTGAAGACCACTCGACAAGGTTTGAAACTCGATATTTTACAAGGTCGTCGTCTTCTCAGTGTTTCACGGCTTTAATTCTCAATCAAGGGTGGAGTTGATCCTTCCCTTCCACAGACGTGTGAACTGCCTGGATCTTTCTACTGGGGAAAATTCTTTCTCCCGCAAGTTAAAGCCCTCGTGGAAAGAATAGGGAGGCCATTGGGAAGGCATTATGAGGAGACCTTCTGGAGGAGGACTTCTTATAGAGGATGCAACTTAAATCAGTGGTTCCCAAAGTGGGCGCAACCACCCACTTCGGGGGGGGGCGGTGCTTTGGTCTAGGGTGGGCGAAAAGAAACAAGGAAGTTACGATCGGGGGGCGTTTGTGCAAAGGTTTATGGAATAAAGGGGGGCAGTGACTCGAAAAGTCTGGGAAAGACTGAACTAAATTAATGCGGATTTTGTGACGATGAATAGGTGCACGTGGGTGAAAATAAACCTTGATGCCGAAGGGTGACGAAAATTGATCTTGTAAGGACGGTTCCTTTGTCTGGTGCCGGTCGTAAGCACTTCGTGACGAAGTAGTGCATGAGGGGCTCTCTTGGAAGTGATACGGAATCGCTATTCGTGTTTACCGGGGCGAAAACAAACATTAGGAGAGGAACCCCGTCGCCTCAAAGCCTCTGCTGCAACCCTCTCTCTCCCCCTTTCTCCCTCCCTCCTTCACTCTTTCTCTCCCCCTTTCTCCCTCCCTCCTTCTCTCTCTCTCTCTCTCTCCCTCCGGAAGGGCTGTTGATGTATGCATGATACCCTAGGCAAACTTCCACCTCGTGCCTTCGAGGGAAGGAAACCCGAATTTCGCATATCTGAGGCGAGAGTAATTAATGACGGAGATCGACTCTTTTTCCCGGACGAGGGAATTACAGGGGACGGTGCAAAAAAATTAAAGGTGATTATGCTCCCTTTTGACGAAAGAGAGAGATAGCAAGAAATGGGTTGAAGAGAGAGAGGGAGAGAGAAAGAGAGAGGGAGGGAGAGAGGGAGAAAGAGAGAGAGGGAGAGAGAGAGGGGGAAATTGGAAAAATAAGCTTCGTCATCAACCTCGTTAAAGTAACCGTCATTACGTCTTTTTTTGTATTTTTGTGACGGCGCCCACAAACACGCGCACACATATTTTGTGTTGCACGTGTCTCCCTCGCCCACACGGGGCCGGCCCCGTGCATCGAAACACACGCGTCCATCTGTTTTCCTCCGTCCGGACAAGTGAGCGGACGGCACGGAACGTGACGATGTGGGCGCGGACGTTGCGTTTCTTTTTTTTTATAACAAACGCGGCTCCGTCGTGAATCATAAACCCCAAAAAAGACAGTGCGTGAAGGTTACAGGCGAAATATGAATGAATCTAGAGAAATGAGACGTTTTGGAGAGACAGAGGGAGAGAGAGAGAGGGAGAGAGAGAGAGGTTGAGGGAAAGAGAGAGAGAGAGAGAGAGATTCGCCACAAACTTACGATCATTTTAAAAAAATTTTAAAGATTTCCACTTACAAAATAATAATAATATAATAATAATAATAATACTATATTATAATAACAATTTTTTTCTCTATTTTTCGTTTCAAAAGACTACTGAGAATAAAATGTTCATCAGTGGAGACATTTCATCCGCCTATCCAACCGAAGCTCACGTCAACTATTGGAATCGATCAATTCAATTCAATCGTCTCACCAATCAAATTCAAATTCAAGACCACTTTGAACTGGACAAATTTCTCTCACCTCACCAACTTAACTTTATTCTCACCAACACTATGCAATTTGAGCCGATTCCAAGTGGACTTTTGTTACATAATAATATTAATAATAATAATAATGACACTAATAAGGTCAAGGTCAAGATGGAGTTTGATACGGATATATTTGAGGTCAAAGTTGAAGATCGATCTTTGGAAAATGATAGTCTTTTGACTCCAATGTGGGGCGAATCAATTCGACGTATTTCACTGGTTGCCAGCAACTTTACCGAGTTGTCGGGAAATTTCTCCGTCAATATCTCTTTTGTTGTTACGTAACGAGAATTTATATCAATTATTAATTTTAAAAAAAATATTTTATATTAATTAAAAATAATTGTTTTAAATTTAAATTTAATTAAACTTTTAAAATTGGTTATTATTTAAATTATTATTTAATCAATTTAATCAATAAAAAAATTAAACTTCATTAATTTTTTTAAAAATTTCAATAAATGTTGTGTCCATTTTAAATAAAAATTATTTTATAATTTATAACCGAGGCACTTGGTTTTAGTACAAAAAAAATCAAAAAGAATAAAAAAATTAAAATTATTTTGAATTTCATTAATTCCAAAAAAAATTGAAAAAAAGATTTTGAGTAAAATTAATCAAAATTAAAAAAATTGTTATAAACAAAATATAAATAAATTTAATTGTTTTTAAATTTTTAGAAACAAAATTTTCTAAATTGTACTTATACTTTTATATTAATATATTAATTAATTAATTCTTCTATATTAATTAATTAAATTGAGATTTACAGTGTCCAATTTACATTTACATTATAATAATTTATGGTTTTCACACATCTTAGCAAGTTTAACATAAATTATCTAACAATCAAATCAGCATTAAATTAATATAAATTAATGATATAGTTAAAGAATTCTGCAATTATATTTTATTTTCGAGAACCGATAAAGTCTGACAACAAAGTCAAATAATTTTTTTTATTTCCGCTGTGGCGGTGAATTATTATTATTCAAAATGAAATCCAATCAAAATTAGATAAAATTAAAATAAATTAAAAAATAGTTTCTGTTTTGACCACAAGATGGCGTTAGAGTCGCTTAAAACCAGCTGATAAGTGTACAAACAATTACACGTGGTGTTGGGCTCTTTTTTTGGAATGAAAATTTGAAAATGTTATGCAACAACAAAATCCGTATTGAATCGGAATAAAATAACACAGAAAGCTTTCGATTGTTAATAAATTGATCAAACACAGAAGTATTGAAGTAGCGTAAATGTTACAATGAAAAGGGCGGCAGAAAATAAAAAATAATATAGAAATAATATGTCTAAGAATATAGAAATATGCCATAGAAAACCACTATACTTGTGCCAATAATATAACAGGAAATTATAATTTATAATTAGTATAATACTTATTATTTAAAAAAAATTTGGCTATTTCCACTCAAGAAGCTTATTTTAATGAGTTTATTGACCGCGGCTCATGTGTTTATGTTTTGGATTTGTTGTTGAGGCAAATTTGTTGTT
>WURS02474421.1:2908182-2936045 GCA_011762765.2 Rhinocypha anisoptera
ATATTACCGGTCCAAGCAACCACAACAAAATTTTACACAGCAAAAGCCAAATGTAAAAGGTGTCCTTATTTTGCAAACACCTAAAAATAATTTTTTATGTATTGTTTAGAGATAATTAAATGTATTTGTGTACGTAGCCATAAATGAAGAAATAAATGGGAGTTGAATTAAATGATACAATCAAACTAAACTGAAGTTCCTACTTATTAGCTCTTATTCTCTTCTTTTGACACAAAAATGTTAATTTTTAATATAAAACAATGGTAACTTTTCAAGAACTTACTTCACTTCGTAGAAATTTTTAATATCCATAGCACAGAAAGAACAACCATTCTCCTCCTTAGGCTGTATTGCGCAATAAATACCGTGGAGAAGTATTTTGCTCATAAGCTGTTATGGATGTTAACGCAGTCAGAATATTTCTCAGAAAGACATCAACAGTGCATGCTATTCCTGTTATTAGCAAAACGGCCGATTTTGGCTCACGCGACGTTGACTTTCGATTTGGTTCTCGTATAACCTAGGTTAAACATAGCAGTGTTCCTCAAAATACTCATAATTAAACCAAATTAAAATATTACACTTTCCTAATACGTGCTTAAAATAATGGAAATAAAAACGAGGATATAGGTAAACGTAGGTATCATTTGATGAAAGTAATCTAAGCTCATTTGCGAGAGTAAATCGTAAAAGCACAAAGAGCATGCCAATATTTGGACGGAAACCTGAAGAAAATAATTCTTTGTTTACAATTTTTATAACAAAAGAATAAGGACACTGAAATCAGGCAGCAGCACTAAGAATTAGAAATTTCCATTCCCCAAAGCAGGCACCAGTATGTAATTAAAATAAATAACTATTTAAATGAAAGACAGCTAACTCCTTTAAAATTCCTGTACTAAATATTTTTTATTCTTTAGAATTTTTATAAAATATTATTTTTATTTCTCCTAAATGTCCTTGACTTATTTTTGTGAGCACTTGATATTCATTGGAATAATGCTCTTGAATGTCTTTTTGTAGCAATACATCCCGTTAAGATTCAAAGGCAGTATACTGAGTCAATATTTAGATTTACAGAAGAGAGACGAAGAGGAATGAAGCACATTACCCATAATGGTGCGAATTACACGAAGAGAAAGAAAATAAGATGTTTGCTAGGACAAAGATTCTTCTGTTACATAGGATATGAAAGATAGAAATGAAAGACGTAAATGAAGAAGCAGACTCACTAAATATGCATATTAGTATACGAATAATTGAACCTAGCCAAAGTGGAAGAGGTATTAAAAAACATTTCGTTAAAACTATTAATTTCCTCCTTTCCTTTCCTCCATCAGTCTCACACAGTTCGTCTGATGAGAGTCATTAATTATATTCTGCTCACATAATTGAGGAAACACTAAAATAGTTAATAGTACTTCAAATTAAAATATAAATAAGAGTAAGGAATAATAATAATCTTAAGCAGCGGATCTAACCGAAGCTAGTTAGATAAGAATACCAGACGATAAGGCAGAACTAACGTAAAATTATGTTAACCGTTGAAGTATCATCTCCGCTGGTGGCCTGAGCAGGGGGAAGGGCCGAAGGAGGGGAAGAACTGAAGAGGTGTACTCTACACTGTAGCAGCCGAGCTCCCCTGGATGCGGGAACTGTATACCCCCATATGGATGCATGGATATGTGCCACCGCGAGGGGGATGCTACGAACTTGGGTGGCCAGTAACCTCAGAGCTTCAAGTTGATCCGGATGTTTGTCTTCCTTAGGGACAATGTCTGACAATAGTTAAGTGGCAATACGAGTGGCACTTGGAAGTTTCGTATTCCTTGATGTCCACGCGTTAAACTTAATGCCAGTAATATTATTGTTTTGAAAGACATTACAGTAAATTTTAGCTAACGTGAAGCAATAGTACCGATTACATAATGTCATCAAAGATGATTATTACATGGATTAGTTCTCAGTAATTTTTCAACGGCGTCTTTCAATTAAATATAACTCCTATTCATCACTGTCAAATAAATACATTTAATAAGCATAACCCTCTGCTTTTGTAACCGTTACTATGCCCCGTTAATTGAATAGTTTTATCATTCCAAAACCTGCATGTATCACCTACAATAAAGTTTTGGACTGATTGTATACCAATCACATATGTGACAGACTAAAACAAAACATTCAGTGAAGGGATTCAAATCACTATCTAGTAGCGATTATTTCATAAAAGGATTGTCATAAATTCGTATGATATGAACAACAATAAATATTCCCTAGCGCATATTTTTACCCCCGTCATTTCTGTACCACACAGTTGAAACAATTACTGTTTCACTGTAATTCAGCAAGAACAAATTATTCCCCGTAAAGATAACTCCAGTTACATTGAAATAAGTCGTGGAGAATGATTTTATCTCTCTACTTTATGAAACAGACTTGAGAATTTCGGAAACGTCGCGACGAAATGACCTTGAATAACCTCTGGCTATAAAAACACCCAGTGATCGTTAAAATAGAGCCGTTGGCGCCGCATTGGGTGGCGGTGTTTACGAGTTCAAGAGACGGGGGCGAATGGGTGGGTGTGGGTCTCATGTTGGGCAGCAGGGCCCAGCGTCATGGCGAGGCGCTGCCGCATGGGTTCGTGCCCTGGCGAAGAAACACGATAGGGGAATTAAATGGGGTGATGAGGACGAGGATCACAATGAGGGCTTTTCAAAGACTCCACCCTATATGTGAGGTTGGTGGCCCTTCGAGTGGCTTCGTAGTCTGAACTGAAGGGGTGTTGGGGAATAGTGGTGGTCGGGGCCGAAGAATGAGAGGGAATGGTGAACGTGGCACGGGGGTGAGAAGCTCAGTGGAAGAGAGAGTGCATGCGTCATAAAGGGGTGTACGCTTTGATAACGATGAACTTGCGAGACTGATACTTACAGTCTATACGCAGGATAGGTAATGAATTACAACTTCGCCATTCGTCATAACCCCAACAAGAAGTAAAATATAATGAATGCTGACAAAAGGCAAACACATTAAGAAAATTTTTCCTCTATTGGCTGCGTATTATTCGAAGAAGGGGCTTTCATTTGTACAGCATAAATGCTTTGAGTAAAAATTAAGTCCATATTTACCAACAGAAGCATATTTCCCTGAACGACACAGAATAGGATAGAGCATAAGAGACTTCTTTAATAGGTTAAATATTAGAGCATATGACCGTCACCGACTATTTTGGTTTCCCTGGTTCGATTCGTGGCATACGAAAAGGTATTCCGTTATAGCATATATTCCTGGGTATATTATGCCCGTATTTTTTCGTCGCTTCTCTTAGATTTGCTATACTCACATATATATCATTGACTTCGTGTTAATGGTGCTTGTGTGTTTTCTCATGTATAAATATATAAATTATACATAAATGTATACACATAATATGTAACCTGTAAAGTTTATGCAAAATATAATAATTCCTGTAATATAAGACATGCATATAAATATAAGGCAAGAAATAAAGCGATGTATTCTTAGAGTAAAAAAATAAATGTACTTTTGGTACGTAAAACATGGAATGATGACACTTTCCGTATTTGAAGTTGAAATATATTGTTCTGTTTAGTAATCGGTCGCTGTCATTTCTTGTCAGGTACCGCCCTAGTAACCATAAAATACTTCTCACTGCCCTTTTCAATTTTACAAAAATTTTCGAGGGAAAAATCATCTGTTATTTCTAAACAACAAAAATATCACTATCTGACGGACGTGAGAGAACTAGGTACAACTTTTAAAAAAAGTATTTTTCACTTGGTTTCCGCCTGTAAAAGAGAGAAGAAACGTGCTTCGTTAAGATCTCGCTCTCACTATTCGGTGCCGCACGCGCGTGCTTGCTTTTATGCGCACGCCGAGTCGGAAAAAAACGGCGAGGAGGAGGGGGCAATCGGTGAGCTCAGAGAGGAAACTCGATCTGCTGCATCTCCAACATCTGGTTAAGGAAGACACGCGCCCGCTCGAGCTACGCCGCCGATTGCATCTCTTTGTCTCGGCGGCGACGGCGGCGCCTCTCCTCGGCGAGCAGTCGAAGCGACGCGCGGCTTCGGATTTCTGACAGGACTTTTAAAACGAGCTGCCCGGAGCCAGAGGGGTGCGTGATCATGGGCAGAACGCAAACAAGCACGTGCGAATGACACGACAAAAGGACGGGAAAAATAAAGGTATACTCTAATTACCGCATACAGACAGATTGAATTCCGCTCTTCATTAATTCATGCGGGTCGTCCAATGAGACCGATTCCCGTAGGAGGGTGAGAGAATATTACGTTATGAATGATTAAAAATTACAGGATAAAAATGTAAATATTTCAATAGTTAGGTTCGAAGAAAATGATGGCACTGGTTATCTTAAATGTCCAAAAATTTACGGTATTTGCTCTCATGGTATGCACATAGCGATAACGACTATTTATGTTATTAGTTTCACACATAAAAAATACACGAGGTCTTATCAGGGAGACATCAAGAGCGACATATGCTCAACCTTTCAAACAGTCTAGTACAGTGGTGATAACTTGGCTACTCTTCTGATGGTCGCGGATGTCAACACGAAAGCATCTCATTCTAAGCTGAACACCTAGCTACAACTCCATTTGATACTGTAAGATGCACAAAGACGTGAAATAGACTTTAAACCCAGAATCGCGATATTACGAGCTACTATGAATACTTCGTTAAGAACTCTGCTTTCATCTTTCGAAACCATCTTCAGGCTTAATTAAAGTGGGAATAAGATAACCAAGAAGCGATTTTGGGTAAAAGATTGTAAAAATTGGCTAACTGGCAGACGATATCAATATATAGACGTTTGGTTCCAGGGTTTTGGTTTTTGCTCGGTAAAGTTCTAGGATTAAAATCCCTTGCGCTACCGTTAAAATGTACTCAACGTTTATCCACTAGAAGAGGCTGAATATAATATTTATATCAAACAAAAGTCAAATTGTTCTACTTAAACTGTTAGTATTGCGGAAATTCGCATGGTTACCGTTGCCGCAGTGGATCATGGAAATAGATTACCCATCCAGAACCATCAATGATCTGAGTGTAGCACATTAAATACGAGGAATACTAATTTACGCTTCATGTTTTCTACGGATTTTGTCATTATATATAAGCTGGAAGTTAAGGAAGAGCAGGGATATCGGCCCTTTAATTTACTTATTCAGAACTCATCCACCTACACTCAGAAATGAGCCGACATTTATTGCGTACATATTGAAGCCATTCACTGATAATTAACTCATAAGTGGTGTCAATCCAACTATAATCGTAAAATCCAACTACAACTAAATAGTAAAATCGTGTATACTTGCTCAGGTGGAAAAGATTATATGGATATCTATTGTAGTACTGATCCGTAATAAATCGAATTACGAGACTGACCAACTAATTACTTCAGATAATAGTTTTCTCAAAATATTTATATATTCAGAAACATGAAACTGATTACTGTTTACATAATCGTTTAACTAAACGATCCCAGTTTAGTTTCATTATCATAGCATTTAAAAGAGATCAACAGATGTGGTTACAGTGTCAACTAGGGATATAAGATTGTAAGCATTTTCAATCCAGGTTAAAATTAGATCGGCGATGAAAACTGGGGCATATTCTTCGGGCGAAATATTTATCTGATAAAAAATGTCAGAAAACTTTATACACCACACCCGTGTGTGATTCTTCACTGCCAAAACACTCGACTTTTTTTATCTACCGCACCTAAGAAGATGAACAGTCCTTATTTACGGGGATAAAATCAAATATTTCTCCTTAAAAATTCATGGTTTGTGGTTTTTTACTCAGATATTCTTGACCATTTTCTTTACGACTTGGGCTTTTGGAATTTGTGATTTCATGCAGTGAATACTCAGTAAGATAAAATTAACAGTAACATGCAAGATTGTAGGCATCATATAAGTGAAAAATGAGTAATATATTATGCAACTGAAACTGAAAAAATTAATACTCGTATAATTTAGAAAAGGCAAGGATATACCGGAATAAAATCATTATTCTTATTCTTTTTTATTATAACATCAATCAATGCATCTAACATTAGGAAACTTTTGTAAAATACATTTTTGCTCTCTCGCTCTTTTATCGCCTAAGATTCAGCATTTAATGCTTTATAATATATCAAAAATATGGAAAAAAAGGTTGTTCCATTTACACAATTTGTTGAGAAATTTCATCAATTTGATTGAAAAATTAGAATTTATTACCGAAGTACATGTGACAGCATAAATTTTCTGGAATCTTATTATTTCATGCATATACAGCACAACCAAGATAGTTTATAACCAGGACATTAATGAATAATTAGGTATAGGAAATCGTTTCTAGCTTGACCTGGTGGAATTTCCTCATCATGACAGGTTTAAAAGGATAAAGACTTTATTTCAACACGAGCAGGTCTCGTTGTGTAACATCACCTGAAGATGCTGTTATCTGGCGAAACCAGATGTGTTAAAATAAACATATTGTGAGGCATTGCAGAGTTTCCTTTGAAAAACATTTAAATAATTAGGTAATTGTTCGTAAAAGTGTTTCAGAGGACTACAAACTCTTCGAAATAAATTAACGATTAATAAATATATATCCTTACTTATTGTGTTCACTAAATGAACAAAGTGAGATAAAGTACTATTTTTCAGTCAGCGGTTTAAATATTTTCATTAATCCATTTATCTCTGTCAGTATAGAATGTAAAATGAAAAAAAGAGTTTAACTGTCGTAAATGGAAGAATTTCGAAAAACAGTCAGTAAAATATGAGATAAATCGTTTCTCAATTATATTTTGACTATATTGGTACTAACTCGTGGTTGTACTGGATTTCGGTTGTTAGACCGACGTTTGGATGTAGAATTTAGCTTAGAACAAGAAAGCGAGTTAATAAAAAAGTGGTAAAAAATGTAGTAACATCGACGAAAGTTACTTTTCGAAATTAGTCAGCAGTATTCGAAAGATGCTGAATTTCATCGTTATATAAGCTGGTTTTAAGTCATAAGAGTCCATATGAACGTATCGTTACGTTGCCGAGTGGTTCAGTGAATCATAATCCCCCTAACAATAGGAAGAAGATGGCATCAACCTACCTCCACGTGTATGAATATGGAGCAGTCAGGAAACGTAGTAGTAATCGCAACACTCCACACCAATAGTGATAATTATTACTTTGAGATGTGCAGCTTTACCATTTGGAATATAATGATAAGCACATTATTATCCTGGAGGACTTGCAGCTAAAAACTTTTCTCATTTAAAAATTTATTTATTTACAAAAATCTTCATGGAAAGATGTAAAGTAAAATTTTGACAAACGTTTGGGGAGTTGGCACACTAAGTGAACACTGGCTCGTAATTGGTGAGAGAATCTAAGGTGAGAAAGAGTGAAATAAGAATCAATATAACATGAGTGAGTGAAATTAAAATATCGTAAATCAACTTTTCCCTACGGGATGACTCTCATAGGGAAGAACTTCCTCTAATCAGTGAATAAACCAAGCTGCTGAAGATGAGAAGGGAACCCACAAATCTCCTAGTGCAATGTTTCATTAAGTTCTATTCATAGAACAATGGTACACCACGAGAATTTATACAATAGGGACTATATGGAAAAAACTTGAAATAGATTGAAAATATTTTGAATAAGAACCCTCCTTGTGAAGTAAGTGATATCAGAATTGTTCCCCGCATTAAGTTTTAGGTATATTTTATTCAATTTACATTCATCCACAAAATTTCACGAATAAACAATCACACACAATTTAGTATTACTATACCATTTTAAGACGATCACCGCGAATTTCAATGTCGATTACTCTATTCGAATCAATTTTCATGAGGAATGATTAATAAGTTTTTGAAATAAATGGAAATTAACAAAGATGCTGCAATAAATATTGGTATAGTTTCTATATAAATAGAATGAAGAAATGACCATTTGTGAGGAAACAATAGATAGAAGAAACAAAGGAAGAAAGGCTAGAGTTGGTAATTATGCTACGAGATTAAGAAAGATGTTCGGACAATACGTAATGTTACACTCTGGGGTTACGGGGATGAGATTACTCAATAAAAGATAAATAACAATCTAGTGGACGAGAGGATATATTTAATTATCAACTGATACTTAGTAAAGACTCACTTAAAGAGACGGAAGGATTGATCTTTCTCCTTAATAGATCACTAGACTTGTACGTACAAAAAATTAAGAAGTAGATTAAAATCGATAGATTGTTTTTATTTTCGAGTCAAGACTGAGAATTAAGTCTCTTCTTCCACCTAAACCCACATTATTGTTATAGTTATTGCTTATTATAGCTCAGTAAATAATTTAAGCACCTATCGCTATAATTTCACAAAACCCAAATATACAGTGTTCAGCTCATTAGAAACTTAGATTTGGTATGGTCAAATGTTATTTATACTGAGGTATTCCGTATATGAGGTGAATCGATTAAGTAAAGGGTTTTTGTATTAATTCTTTATTTCATGTTTAAAATTAAGCAACAATCTATTTAATAAATCTTAATTTGTGTACCGACTATCATCTTGCTATAAATATTTTTATAGAAATAGGTGAGTGGCTAAAAGTAGTAGTATTTTTGTTTATATGGTACTTTGAATATTATGGACATTCCGCACCTCTTACTCTCATAGAAAAATCCATCTGAACAAACACATCTCTATCTGGACCCATGCCCTGGGTGGAACTCGAACCCGCGATCTTTGGGTTAGCCGACTAGCACGCTACTCACCAGGCTAACCCGTTCGGCGAGTGTCTAAAATAAAATATATAATAAACAGGAACTTTTCGTACTCAATAAATTTTTAATAGATTTTTATACTTTTGGTTATTGTAATTTTTTTAGTACTTTCACCTTCATAGTTTTACCTTTAACAATGCCATTGGGTAGGAAATAAAATATCAGGAAAACTAAGATCTCGCCTTTGACGGGTTTCCATAGACTCTTATCAAACAAATGTGTGCTCGTGAGCAGAGACTCGATCGCCTGAAGAGAGATGGTAAAAGCAAAAAAAAATGCAAGTGCACATGCTCCGCGACATACGATCGCCACTTTATTATTCCAAAAGAAATGGATGTCTCCGGTAGCCAATCAGATGGGAAATCACAGAGGAACCACTTTTTTCGTCGCGATTCAAATCTCGGATTCAGGAGCGATGTTTTGTGGGGAGGGGTGAACCCGAAGACAGGTAAGGAGGAGACAGAGGGGAAAACGGTGAAGTGACGGGAAAAAGTGGCGGAAAAAACGGTGGGAAAGAGGTGTGAGGGAGACAGCGTTGGAATGAGGACTTCGTCATGAAGAATTCACAAGGAGTTGGGGTAGCGACGGCGAGTTGTGGGCAAAGTTAGGGGTGAAAAGAAGGGAAAGAGGGATATAGACGATAGTGGAGGAATTGGAAAGGAGGTAGGGAGAGAGAGTTCACAAAGGCGAGAATTCTGAATTGGGGCGTCGGTAGGGTCACGAAATAGGAATCAGACGTCAGCCCAGTCGCCAACCAGCACCCGCCAACCATCGCCTCCTCCCACGCTCCCCTCTTAACCCATCGTCTCCCGTATTCAAGCTGTGCGAGAAGTCGCCGCCGAGGGGAAGCCAATGCGAGAGGGCCGCGGTTTGGTGAGGAGGGCGCGGCCGGAGCACGCGAGCGTCCGAGGGCGGCGGCCATCGCTGCCACCCAGTAAACTTCCCAGCCAATTCCCTCCATCCTCCATGCTCTTCCCCTTCCTCCCCAAGCAACAGCCCCCACACTCTCTATCCTCATCACTAAACTAACGCTAAACCACATCGGTTGTACATCTCGCAGTGATTATGATGTATTATCAGCAAGCTTCGTGCCGATGGCTACCCACTCAAAAAGGCGGTGAATCGAACACTCCCAAATATGCGAGACAGTCAACGGGAAGACAATAGCTCAGGAGAGTCAAATTTTATTTCTCTTCCTGCTATCATCCTATATTTTTCATCAGAGGTCCTACTCAACCAAATAATAACCCACGCACTACTTAACCTATCCTGCAGTTTGGTTTTCCGTTAACGGCTGAAAAGTAGGACTTTAACACTCAACAAGTTATTGTGGAGGATTCTAAATTAGGGCAGCATCAAAAAGTATCTACCACAATATCCATACATAATATCCGACTATATCTACAAAAAGTCGACAAAAGGTTTCCATTAAATAAATTTATCTGCACGACCTATTTATTGCAAAGGGTCCTTGAGGAACACTGAAGTTTTAGTTTTTCACAAAATTATTTTTTACTAGAGAAGAGAATATATTAATGAGACACACCTTGCATATTTTAAGGAATAATATATTTATTTCTGCAATGAGAACTTGCAATTCTATTAATAAACCAATAATAAGCCAACGTGTCAATTTTTTATCTTTTTACAATGGATATGGCGATTAATATTATGGATTATCCGTAACGCACACCGTTCAGTAATTCTCAACATAAACTCTGTAATAAGTTTGTAGTGAAAATGGTGGTGAAAGTAAAACCAATGGAGAATTTCTTTTAGTTTTATGTAATTCTCTGCGTTCTATTAAGTTTCCATTTTAACTAACGTTAAGAGGGTCCATTTAGTTAATGCCAAAACTATAGAAAAAAGAATAAATATTTGAAATCATAGACAATAATTAATACAACCAATTGCAAAGCCTTTCTAGACAATTTCAATCTACTTTATGGAATAGAAAGTAGAAGAGATAGTACGTAGAAATATGTAATAGAATATGTAAAATACAAGAAATGTATAAGTAAATATATGTAAGATCAAATCTATAACTCAAACTTCCAATAATAATATGATTAAAGTGGAAAAACTAATAGTATTTACTTTAGATACAATGTCAGTCAAAGACTAAATATGTAAACATAAGGCTACCTATTCTAACTAACCCGTTCTTGAACTGACCCAACTTTTAAATATGCTATTTACTAAATTTAAAAATGTTTAGTTATTATAAACAATCTATTATAAATTATCATGTTGAAGGAGAAGCTAGTTACGATAACACTATAAAAACCTTCCCCGGAAATTATAACTGGTTTATTTATATTAAGAGGTTCCAACTGTTTGACGGACAACACTTAAGTACGTGTTATTTATCCATTTAATAATCATTGAGAGCCAAAAACACGAGCATACCTAAATACGTAAGTAGAAGCATAGAAATTCCTGTGTTATCAAAGACATTTTAATTACGAGTATTGATAGGTTATTCACATCAAATCAGGAGAATTATTAGAAAAAAAAGCACGATAGAAGATTACTTGTAACTTCTTAGGCATGCCTTTTACTGGGTGAATAATCAACTGTTAACCATAAAGTACAATGCAAAAATGGGCAAAGCTGAAAGCTGAAGAAACTCTTGAGGAAAGTAAACGAGTGAAACATATGAGGATATAAGCTACTTTGAGGAAATACTTTGTCTGAAGCGATCTATAGTGATCTCAAAATGTTGAGTTACTGTCAGACAGATAATGGGAGATAATTAGATAGAGACACCATTTCGCTGAACTCCACAATACAAAATCAAGCACACAAAGGGTAGAACCAAGGACCCCCGGCCACACGCCGCGCCGTTTCAGGGTATTGCGTACACGTAGACCAAGGATTACATTATTTATGTACGGAAGTGCTGCATACATTCACATCCAAAACTGGAAGTAGGAATGAACCAAATAACCTGTGAGGAATTACTTCAATGAGTCGTCAAAAGGAGAAGCTTATGAAGACTACACTTTAAAAAACACTAGGGAAACAAACGGAGTACTTCTTGAGGTATGACAGGTTAAAGACCGTCCTGAAATGGATCTTAATATGGAAGAACTGTAGAGGTATACCAAGGATGGAGTAGGAAAAACTGGTAATCAAAAGTATTAAAGTAAAACCTAAGAAGATATCAAGATATTAATAGGAAATGTGGTAACTTGGATATATCTAGCTAACAATCTAATGGTTATTTATAATAATGGTTACGGAATTGCGAAAATAAATTCAGTAATATTACCCTACACAAATTACACGAAGTTAAAATTACTGCTTTGTATTCTATATAATCTGAGTAGTAGTAGTATTTTTGTTTATAGGGGGCTTCGACGGCTATGGTCATTTCGCACCTCTTTAAGTCATACAAAAAAACCATCTCGACAAACATAACACCTATGCCCTGGGCGGGATTCGAACCCGCGACCTCTGGGTTAGCCGTCAAAAGCGCTATCCCCAAGCTAACCCGGTCGGCTATATATGATCTTTCTGGGGATATTGCTCGTAAATATAAGCACATATGATGACATCCAAAGCGTATGTCACGGACTTTAGCAGTAATCATAAATTATCAATACGATCTTACTGCGAAGGCTTCCGCAGTGATTTTCCAATGAAATTTCGGTTTTCGGGTTTCGCCCGCGTTGTTTTGTCTTGATGGACGACAGTTTCGCCGGCACCCGAAACCGAGATTACATTATCAACCGATCTTTCATAGTTCGTCAGCGTGACGCAAAGGTCAATATAAGTTTCTGAGGGAATTCTGGGGATTGATTGTCACCAAGAATTGTATTGAAGGTTTTCTAGGGGGTAATTATTATAATAAATATTACCGCCTAATAATCTGAGATGTCACACATTGTTTTTATGTAATATTAGGAAAAAAACCATAAAACTAATAAATATTTCTCAACAAAACATGCAAGTTGATGACCAACACGTATAGTGATTTTTACAATGAAAAAATTATTTTCATCTATAAAGGATAATTTACTGCTTTAATTGATAACCTATAAACAATTTAAATTAAGTTTTTATTGTTTACTTATCAAAAATAATCTATTTTCGTCCTTCGATAAGTAAATAATTGGAAACTCTGATTGTACAAAAAAGTTTGCCCTAGAATATCATCTCTAATTTGATATTTTCGTATCCATAGTTGGATAAAAATGTTGACAATTGAAACGTTTTATATCACCTAAGCAGCAATTAAAATATTCCAAAAAAAATCGTAGAGAGTAGAAATAAAAGCGCTTCAATATGTTTTAATCAAAAATCTTTGATAAAATTGAATTTAATTACTGTATTTTTAATATATATATATATACATAATCGTTTTTTTCAGTCGTTTCATTATATATATATATATAATTAGAATAATAAAACCGTTAGAAACATTATTTACAGTCACTTATAGATAGAAGAATATGAATGGCAATAGAAAGGTGAAAGGTCTTTTGTCTCGGAAAACGATGACAAAGGTAAATCAGGCACCACATCAAAGAATGCCAAACCCTTCTATCGTGATAGGCGTTCATACATGGACAGATCATTGTGACGCAAAAGCCGCAACGAAAGAAATACGTAGGGTTAAGAAATTTGATACTCCTGGGATAATGTGGGTGACATAGGAATGGAGAGAACAGATAGTTGAGCGTTAGTGGACTGAAGTAAGGAATGACACGAATGAAGAGATTACTAAAGGTTGTGTAAAAGGGTCCACGATAGATTAAAAATGTATAGACCTATGACCCATATGAAATAATTAAAATAAGGACAGCAAACAAACTAAACGTCAGTGATTATTCGAGTTACCAGGAAAGTATCTGAAATTGATGGAAATAAAACTTAAAGGGAAGTTACATCCAAGCTAGAATTTATTCTTTTTCTGTCCATGGAAAACTACTATTTTCAAAGCAAATTAGCTAGATCGTAGCCCATAGAAATAGGTACTTCGATCAAGATTTTGGAAAAATTTGGAACAGAAACGTTTAGTTAGCTGATTGAAACTACGTAATATAATAAACTTAACATTGTGGTGTTTTGATTTTCCTTTAATTCCGGGTCATGTTAGTGTTTAGTAACTACTTAAGCTTCAATGGTGAGAGAATAGAGAACATTTTTGTCATGATGAATTCTATCTGGAATAAAAACATAACTGTCTAAATATACTTCATTATAAACTTTCTTCATACTTATTCTTCATTTTGGTACTCATAAACTTCAGTTTTCTTAAAATCCTTGCTTATTTGTATTTTAACAATGTTAATTATTTATGAGTAATTCCTAATTATTTGATAGTAGGTCAGGCTGATAAGATAACAACTCGTCGTATTTTATTTTGAAAGCAGTAAATATTTTTTTAAGTTTTAGAAAAACTCTACTTATACATAAATTTTGAAATATATTTTTCTACAGATAACCGAATTCAAATGAGATAAAAATAGAAAAGGAATTTATTTTTATTTTTCGACGTTGTACAAATTTCAAAGAGGCAAAGGCATATTGTGAAGATTTTTGGGAATAGAAATAGAGATTTAGAAGAGGCACTGAAGCAGGTACATTTAAATTTCATTTGCAGAAGATTGACAGAATTTCTAATGAATAACGAACCGATGAGTATTTATTAACGTTAACTAAATATGGACATTCTAAAGGATAAATACTTCATCGTCATGATAAGTTGCCAATACGATATTTTTTAGCTCAGCAAGCTATGCAATCACTTGTAACTTCATTTTATTTTCTAAGATCTTTGTGCTGTCACATCATTTAATCTTCGATTTCCTCTGTACTGCCAAATTTTGATTGGTTTCAGTCATATTTTCCCAGAGACTGCTATTGTCCAGGTGACAATTCCATATAAGAATATGAAGCATTGGTATGTCCACAAAACATCATTTATCAAGAAAGAAAAAATTAAGCCATTTTTAATAACAAATTATAATTTACATTATGCTTGTTATTAATCAGAACTCTGTAACATTCCTTAATCTCTTAAAATGTTTTTTTTCTAATTTCGAAATTTAAATCTCTAAACCGGAACACAACTATTCATTTAAAATTTATTATTAGTGGTTCCTGAAAAAAATGACGCAAAAGTCGAATTTTGAAATTATAACTGCGTCTAGTAAATATCTAATAGTTTAAAACCTGTAACTGAATTAATGGACGGTAAAAGAATACGATGGTCTTCTAAGTCTTTATTCAGTATTTCAACTATGCGTTTTTGTAATTTATGTATGAAAAAAATTCGTGATATATTTATAGCAGGAACTATGTATAGTGATGGTAAACTACATTTACTCTATATTTCCAAATTCCGAAGTAAAAGGTTCGAAGAAGCATTTTGAGATTATGATATATAACGAAACATAAAAGGAATTCCATTTAAGTAGCAATTATATTTTACATTAACTGATTGAATTTACTGGTCCCAGTTAATGACATGCATAACTTAAAACCATACTTTTTATATAACTTTAAAATGAGACAAGATACCAGAAGTGATATTATTACTACTACCACAAACTTCAATAATCAATGACTAAATCCACATCGTGACCACGTAACTAACCATTCTCTCTACCCTTACATTCACTTGGACGTGCTCATCTATCTCCTCATCCTACTTCTCGACTAAGTCCGTTAAGGTTCCCCCAATGGCACGACCTTCTCACTTCACGACCAGTTATCAGAAAGGTGTCGCCTTCGCTGGACTACATCTCCCCTGTCGTCTCGTGATCCGGAAGGAGACTACTATTTTTAAGGACGGGGACGGCAAGAATAAAATTATTAAGTGCAAATCTTATCCAGGATGACATAATTTTTCAAGAGACAGATTGTAGATGTGATGGAGAGGTGGGCTTAAAATAATGTGGGACGGGTATCCACGAATAGATGAGAGAGAAAGAGTAGAATGAGAATTAAAACGGTTAAACTGGTGGAGGAGTAAAGGGCCCCGTGAGAACGATGGTTCGAGATTGTCCTGTCTGTGTGACATAGAGGTGGACAAGATGGAGAAGATGTGGAAAGAGGAGATAGAGAAAGCCGAGGGAGAATGGAAGGAGTAAACGGTTCGGCGAGGGGAGGACGAGAAGGGTGGCGCAGCGTTGCCACGCGTAATTCGTTCAGAATGTGTGGGAGTTGTCCGAGGACAAAGTGGAAAAGGAAAAACTCTGCCGTCGGGACTCACGGGCTCATTCCAATTTTCAATTTATGCCCATTGCGTCAGTAAGGGACGGGTCACCGAAAAGGGAAAGAATACCTGGTCAACCGTGGTCACTAAATGAATTTAGTTGTAAGATTGAAACGCTATCTGATAAGGAGAAAACATAAATGCGGATATACTTGTTTATTCCTCTAAATAAATACTAGAGCTTTAACCAGGAAACTATGACAGGTAACAAGAAGTTTTATAGCGTTTGCGGATATCTACTTAAATAAAAACTATTCAGGAACGTATTTAAACATAAATAGGATACCTGGTATCTAATTAGGGTGAGAACTTGACAATTTTACAGTTGTCGATTAGTTAAAAAAGTCATTTTCTCATTGCTAACTAGTTCGTTCATCAAAAAATGCACCCGATTTATAATTTCGCAATACCTATATCCGTTATGAATAATCCATCAATAAATTCTGAAATAAAAACTATGCAATAATTAATTCCCACTAAGATAAACGTTAATAAATTTCCAATTGAGATTTAATAGGATATAATTTACTCATATAGTAATAAATTTGTAATAACAAAATTCTGAATTCATGAACATCAATTGTTACATTTAAAAAAACTACTCTATTGGAAAAGACCTTTCCGTAATTTACACATTCGTAATAATGAATTCAATATAAAATATTACAGATTGAAATCCGAATAAGAAAAATTTATAATATTAAAAAAACAATTCTTTCTTTATAATTTTTTCTAATTTGAGTACCACTCACAAATTAATTCAAGTGAAGAAGTTTAGAATGGAATAGCCGGAAAAACATTTCAGTTATTCTTAAATATAAGATTAAGTGATATATATAATTAAAATAATTAAAAAACAATCAACTCTTAGCATTATTTTCAGAACAAAATTTATGTCCAGAAAATACATTCGTTCTAATTAATACTAAGTAATTATATTTTATGATCTGACTATTTAATAAGGTTTCCTAAAGATATAGAGCCTTCCTACGAATCAACTTACAATATCGCTCTATAAAAGTATTCTCTCCATTCAAGTGGAAATAAAACATGGTGACCCCTCGAAGGAAGGGACGGATATCAAGAGAGACACCAAAGATTTCAAGCTGTGTGGACAGAGCAATAAAAGGAAACCGCAGAAACACGACACTCGAGGACCAATTAAAGAAGCCTGCGACAGACATAGCCGAATGAGGGTTTTATTTTCTTCCATCCTTCTGCTAAAAAAATAAAGCAATGAGAGAGCGACAAAATTGAAACAAGAAAAATAAAGCCGCGGGAGGAGTCACAAAGAATTACGAGGAGGTTCCAGGCGGGAAGAACAAAAAAATAAATAACCCTCACAAGAAAAATTCCTGAATGTGGTCGAGGTGAGGAAGAATCCAGGGAGCGCGAGTTTCTCCTCCGCATCTCCGGGCGACCAACCGCCCGTCCCACCTCCGCCCTCCCACGTCAACATTACTCTTTAGATGGGGAGACCTTTCGCCACCACGGCGACAACCAGCAGGTGCGGCCGGGGATGGAATCAGGCAAAAAGACAAAAGGGACAAAAAAGATCTACACGCATACTCACACTAGCGCAATGGACAAGCAAACAATGCTAAGGTGACCACGGCCGGTTCAGGCCATTTTTTGTTCCCAAAGTTGTCGTTTGGGAGAGTGAGTTGAGAACTACGAAAGTAAATCAATTTTTGACTCGAAATCGTAATATATGGTCACGGTAAGTAACACACTGCTGGGAAATTGAATTTAGCCCAATTCAAAACAAAAAATACATGTTGTTTAGTAAATTTGGTATCCATTCGTGAAACTTTAACGGATTACCAAAAGGACGAATTAAAATAATCACACTTTATCTTCCAATGGATAAAGTCATCACATGGGACATATTCTTTACTTCTTTGTACATTGAAAAATTAATACGTATTTCTTAGAGTTTTAATAACGTTACCCAATATCGTGCTCAATTTGTTTATTAAATTATAGCCCTTTTATAACGTAAATACAAATAATAAATAACATAAGTTCATCGTTATTAATCATTGGAGTCGGAGAGAACTAATACTAAATTTCAATTTGTGCCAGAGTTCACCAGAGTGCTAAATATTTTATATAGTTTGAAAATCATTATTATTGATCATCAGACCTGAGATTTGTATAATATCTCTCCGTTCATTTCTTCAATCTGCCAATCTCTTTAGCTCTAGACGAATCTTTATTTATATTTCGACTATCATTTGCTTCATGCCTCAAATGCCTAGTTATTACCACTCGACTTAGTCTCAATAATTATATTCATTAAGGTCTAATATCTCAAAATATATCCAATGCCAATTGAATATTACAGAATATTTTTCTCCTAATACACGAATGCAATTAATGAATGTATATGAATGAATTATTTTCGGCCTTCTTCACTGCGAGCCTAAGAGTGACAAATGATTCTGGTTTACACAGTACTTCTTTTCTTGAATGCTTGCTTTTACCATAGTAATTCTTCCATATTTCACTTTTATCTTCACTTTGTCTTTAAAAATATGAACATGAAGACAAATAGCTCATGTTGTATACAATATTTGTCATAAGAATCAATAATACATCTTTGATTCGATGATATAAAAGTTGTCACAACATAAGGGTGGCCGACCGGGTTATCCTGTTGGGTAGCGTGCTCGCCGACTAATCCAAAAGTCGCGGGCTAGAGTCTCATACAGGGCATTGGTCCAGATGGAGATGTGTTTGTTCAGATGGATTTTTTATGACATTAAGAGGTGTGAAATGACCATAGCCGGTGAAGAACCCTATAAACAAAAATACTACTACTAAAGTTATGGTATACATAATAAAAGTACCACTTCGTTACAACTATAGTTCGTCAATATTTAACATAAATTAGTCCTGGAGTCGTCATTTTTATAAGTTAAAAGCGAAAGAAACTAACTACATAATAGTAATTGAAAATTGAATTAGCTCACTCAAAGGTTTGAACAGGTGTAAGTAACTATTACGGTATTTAAGTCATTTATGTGAGTGACCCAAGAGTCTTTTCTGAGTAGCGCTTGAAGCAGCCTTTGAAAGTGAAAAGTGAATGAAAATTTTCTTTTCGGAATGGATCATTTGCGAGGAACAAAAACATTAGTGAGTCAACCTTCACGGTGGAATGAAGTTGAAAGTTGAGCGGATAGAGGAAGTTCATTTTGAAGAGTCTGCAGTGAATCATGGGCTCAAAAAGGCTCGGTCTGGCACTGTGTTCCAAGAGACAGACGGTTGGGAGGGGGTTGGATCTCGGTAAGGAGGAAGTGGTTGACGTTGAATCGAAGGAGATAATTAACTCGCATCTAAGAATTAACATGTCGGTAGAGACAGGAGAACATTCAGGATACGGAGTGATGTTTGTGAGTTCCTCCTTTCAGGCGTTTCTATTTCCAAGGAGAAGGAGATTGCAGAGAAGGAGAGATAGGAATAAAAGATGTACTGGCTTAGAATCATCGAATTTCTTCCAGGGCACTCAATGATGAAAGAGTGTCGAAATAAGTAAATAACTAATATTTATTATGCTTCATTTGTTAAATAAGATAGAATCCTAAATGATATCTAACTTGCAACATTAACTTATTAAATATAAATTTATATACAGATGAAATTTGATAATTTAGATTATATGAATAATAGAGATAAGCTGTGTGAAGAATGGACTGAAAAATGCAGATAAATGAATTAAATTAAATAATTTTGTAAACATATTCAACCAGAAATTTGAGCTTACATTTAGAAAGCGGGTAGGGATAAAGAACCACCGGAAGCAATATCGCGGCATACGTAACCACCAAAAACTCAAGAAAACATTATACATTTAGTGTTTGTACGGATTTAAAAAATATTTTTATACCGAGATATAAATAAAAATGAATTGAATAAAAACTATTGTATTTCTAAGTTCGCAGCTTTTATCACAATGTTTTCAAATTTTAATGAGGGAATGAAATTTATATTAGACGATAAAATGTTCCCATTACTTTACATGATAAATGATAAAAGTCTCTATACTCATCTATGCCACTTTCTATGGGTCTTCGATTTTTTCAAAAATAATTAGATGAATTTTCTAAAACGATTTCCGGCCTTTCCTTTCCTTTACTTATTTTGACACCAATAGCTTGAGTAAAAGTATCCAAGAAATTATATCAATGTGTCAGCCAGTTTGCAGTTATATAGGTTAATATGGTTATATAGCCTCACTTTGGCTAGAAGTAGTAGTAGTTTTTTTATTATAGAGTGCTTCGATAGCTACGGTCTTTCACACATCTTCAAATCATAGAAAAAACCCTATTGGACACACACAACAGCCATGCCCTAGGCGGGAATCGAACACCCGACCTTTAGCCTTTAGGGTCAGCCGGTGAGCGCTCTATCCCTAGGCTAACCGGGTCGGCACTTTGGCTAGATATTTATGCTAATGATGTAATATGAAAGTGGCTAGGCATGCCTAAATTGTTAATGAAAAATCTTTAAAATTTCAATGATGCCCGTGACAGAATTATAGTAACCACTATCATAAAAAATTCTAAAAATAGCTTAATTATTTTCAGAAAAGGTCACAGATCCTTGAGAGACGCCTAGTATGATTTAAAATATCATATCAGTCTATTTCTATGTCAAGCACCAATTATTAAAGAGTGATGTACACTGAAGACATTTTCTTCCAAAAAATATGGTGAGTAATCACGTTTATGTAAATTTTGAAAATAAATTTGTATTTCACATATTTTCATCTGCTAGCAAATATTTCTACCAGAGTTATATACATGCTATATAACATGTCATATTCGTACGATGATAACTTGATATTTACTTCAAAATGGTTTCAGATGGCTGAATATATATTTCGTCTCGTTATCGAGGCAATATCAGAATTAAATCAATCTGGCATCACTAAAATACAATCACTTTTGTATCCACAAGGCATAATCACAAAATCTGATGCTGATTCATATACAAACGACCAAACACTTATGTAGTTCTTTTAGTTAAAAAAATTCTTGCTTGCCGAATAAATAAATAGTTGGCCTATCATAATTAGTGAAAATCATCATCAAAAGGCGTTCAAAACTTCCTTAGTGTGATATAAGTAAAAGGAGTATTAGCAGTGATATAATTAAAGATACAAAATAACTACCCTGATGTTACTTATGATAAAAATGAAGGTGGCGAAAATGGAAACTAAATAGAGTTGTTTGGTAACGGAATATCGGAAATCAGAAACATATCAAGATACACAACAGTGTTTCCTATGTGTTCATGCCTCAAATTAAAAGTAATCAGTAAGAAAATTCTTCTTCACATTTGAATTCCAGAGAAATTCTTCAGGATTTGTATCTACGTATTAGGAAATAAATACCGAAGAGTACACTTAAAACTTAAGATATTTTAATCATCAATCATATAAAATAAAATAGAAATATTTCCGAAATAAGGTAGACAGTTAATAAAAAATATATTGGTTGGTATGTAGAAGAAGTTCTTCATTTAATTTGTAAAATGTGTTGCAGTAAGCATTTAAAGCAAAAAACTGTGGAGAAAAGAAGAGTCAAGCATAAAGATAGATTGTAGCGTTACGTCATATCACTCCTAGAATTGAATTGATGTGACATAACTATCCAAGAGACATAAGATTGGAATTGAGGTTACATTTTTTACCCGACACTCAGTCGTCCTCCAGTAATACGGTGAAACGCGTCGTACCATTTAATAAAACTGTGGAAAAATACGATATTCTTTCATTCCAGCCTTGGATACCTTTTGCCATCACAATGCATATTGATTGTAAAAGTGCGTTGATGGTAAGTATCCTATTATATATCCCTGAATCATGTTATTCACAAGTGAAAATAATGTCGTGAATGCATGTAGGCATAGATGTAACCTGCATTCTTTCAGAGACCTCAATTATTTTCCTTGTTTATTTACATATCGTTCAAACTAGCTCATATCACAGAGGTATCTCATCCAAGAAGTTAATTCACAATCCTAAATTCAATATGTTAAAAGGATATTCCAAAAAGTGTAAAATAGGAATTGACGAAGAAAAAAAAGAATGTTAACCAAGCATAAAAAATATAAGTGATTGTTTTCGTTTCTACTAAAACAATTAAGAATTCAATCCTCGAAAAATAATTCCTTTGTTTTTCGTATTAGATGGTTAAAAATTAGTACGTACATAAAGACTATTAGTTACTTTCTCTCTTGTTTTATAAGTAATTAACTATCCTAAGTACAATAATTGGTTTTCACGCAAATAAAAATATACAGGGTGCGACATTATAACTTCCTTTTTCCTTTTGAAATCAGTGGGCTGTTTGATTATAATGCCGCACCCTGTAAAATCGATTCTCCGATTACAGTACTTTGTTTCTTAATAATAAGAAGGCTACGAAGATTTATTCTTTGGACTTTAAGAAATATTACTAATAATTGCAGTTTTAATAATTATCTTCCACTATTATTTAAATTGTGGATAGCTTGGAGACTAATAAATTAAAAATTAGAAAAGTTGGCTGGATATGCTTTAGTTATCGTAGGGTAATAGTTTTATGCATGCGAAGAGTAAAATTCTCAAGAGGGTTTGGGTAAAAGGAATGAAGGGAAGGAGGATAGTGTCAGGGAACTTGGTAAGATGGGAGAGGCAGGTAGTGAAAACAGCGGCGGAGGGGAGGGGGAAGAGGTCGAGGGTAAGGATGAAAAACCCAAGGAGGAACGTTTGGGGGCGTGTGTTTTTCCCACTCGTTCATCTTGTTGCGACCGGCAACCAAATGGGTCATTATAGAAGATGTATGATCGGGACATGGACAGGCCAAAAGGAAGCACGAGGGGAAGAGGGGGAAGGGAGTGAGGGAATGGTTTGCTGAGCTGGGGAAATGAACGAAGGTGGCGAGGGGATGGAAGAAGGGATCAAGGAGGGATGGAAGGAGGGGGACATCAGGATGGTTCGCATGGGTAAGATGGATACGGGGAATAGGAAGGGATGGGTACCGGGGGGCGGATGGAATGGGTGACGCTTTGTGCCTCAAGACGGGAGGGAGGAAATAACGAGGAGGGTAGAGAAGGAGAGAGAGAGAAAGTAAGAGAGGGCGAAACCATGAGGAACTCCAGGCAGGAGGGGACGAAGTGGGAAGGTTAAGAAGGAGGCAATACGAGAAGAGTCTGGAGGGATATATAAGGAGGGCAAAGGAAATGTATTTTTTACCTTTTTTAATGTGTAGTGGGTGGTTGGGAATACTGTGAGGGTCGAAGATGTGGAAAGGGCGAGGGTAAGAATATGGAAGTAGATGGGGGCAAGGGTAGGAGAGAGAGGCGTAACAGGAACATGTCGAGGAGCCTGGGCTACGTAGAGTCGACAGACACAACGAGTGGGGAGGCATGGGAGGTAAGAGACCCATGGGACGCGGGGATACTGAGAGCACATGGTGGAAGGGTGATGCGATGAATGGACCGATCGGCTAAACAAGGAGAACAGCTACAGGTGAGAAGGGGAGACGAGATGGAGAAAAGGGGAAGGAGGGAGAGCTCCGAGGGGACAACTCCGCTTCTCTCTTTATCTCGCACACATACACTTCTATGGTGAAGAGAGTCAGAGAGTTGTTCTAAAAGGGCGACGCGAAAACACTGGGGTTAAGTGTTGTTCTCTTTAATGGCTGCAAACGCGAGGAAAAAAAGGACCATTAAGCAAGGAGTTAGAGCGAGCGGACGCCTGGGGAAATAACTGATGACATTCCAAGCGTATTTCGCAGCGGAAGTGAAAGCAAGAAGGTGATTGGTCGTGCGTAAATCGCATGATTGAAACTTCTCTCAGTAACTAGCGTAACGATTCACATGCATATGTAGTCTTCAACGTGAGGTAATTTTCAAATTTTATTTTTGTGAAAAGATTTGGGAAGGCCAAGAACCGGATTAGTAAGAAGAAAAATTGTTATATATAAGGTGTTTAAAACAAACTTTCAGTGTATGGTTCATCAATTCCTTGCATTTCATTTGTTGACTCATAATTACACAGAACTAGAAACTATAAACTATTACGATATATTAGATACAGCTCTTATATTCCATTTTGTGAGCTTGGAATGATAGTGTTTCTTCATTTCGTGACCTTCAATAATGTAATGCGTACTGGCACCTAAAATCCAGAAATTCTGAATCGATATTTTGAGTTTCCACGTTTATTTTTTCTATCGATTCAGTGTTATTCAATCGTATTTGAGACTTTCTTGAGTTGTGTTATATATATATATATTTATTCAAACAGAGGAACCTACTTACTTAAGAAAATATTTAACTATAGGAAATGAAAGGGATAGAAATACATAAAAGACGGAAGACAGACATGGCGAGGAAAAACTGAAAAGGTCAATTTTAAACAAGAAAAACTATTATTCCAATGGTTTAAAGGGTCCAAACTATTCTCCAAGGAGTCCACTGGCGCTCCAATGTCAGACTCGAATATCGTAAACAGATTAATTTTTAGAATATGACATCAAGTCTTTAAAGCAGTGGCAGAAGACCATAAAATTAACATCAAATTTCTTCCAATAGTACATCTAGTCTAGAATTTTCTTATATTAACATAAATGCTTATGTATCATTAAACAATGTTATGTCAAGGGAACCTATTTCATTAATAAGAACTAATTGTTATAAGAATCGTTTCTTTCATTCTATCTCGAACAAAAAAGTTTACACCCATCATAATATTTTCCATTCATCTGAAATAGTTTTAAGATTTAGCACGAAATAGCAAATAATAATAAATAAGCACCTAACTCAAAAAATAATATTGTCCTCCTAAAGATAAGACGAAGGAGTCACTAACATTTGCTACCGTAAGATTACTGATACTGTGAGGAATAATAAATAAGTCTAAGTTGTTGTAAACTGTGTAAATACTTTTATGAATATCTTTCGAATTGGCGCTTGTGGATATAATTATCCTCGCAAATCCTCTTTACATAATAATGGCTGGAATTTTTAAAATAATATCACTCCAGAGAACTCGACTATGGAGAGTAAGAAAAAAGGAAATAATGAATCGCGGCCGTTAACCTTTACCCATAAAAATTTAACTTCACTTAATAATGACTTGAAAGAAGGATCATTTCTCAACCTTAAACTTAAAGCTTTAACTTAAAAGCCAGCCAAGTTAATATACCACTTACTAGTAAGTAAAATTTCTATTTATAAAGTTTTCATGACATCACAAATCAAAACTTATATGAAAATAAACTACGGATAAAAAATTGTATGCGCCGGAAATAATTTGAAATGTACATATTATTATCTAATTAATAAGGTTTTTTCTATTCATCTGTCATCAGGTTAATTGCTCCTGAAAGAACTTTCGACGAAAGCTTCCCTGCGTTTTCGTTAAATTAACTGAAGAAGGTTTCCAGAGTTAACACACACCACCCAAGTGCCGCGGACACAAAAAAAAGGAAAATAGCGTTAAGCAAAGGCGTTTCATGAAACTATGAAGATAGAAGAGGCTTCAGAGGTCTTCATGAGCCATGCCATGAGAGTGGGAAAGAGGAACGGTGGAAGCAAACGTTGTTTGGTGAGGACGGGATTTTCGTGTGACGGCTACCGCCCTTGACCCTTTAGGGAAGAGAAGATGTTGAAAGAGGGGCGTGGCGGAAGGAGACAGGCACGAGGAAAATAAATGTCTTCTTTACAAGTGAATGAACGAATCAGGTATGTGAAGTGGGGTTGCTCTAAGGAGAGAAACGAAGACTGAGAAAACCCGGTACATGATAAGAAGAAGGTGGTAAAAAAGATACCAAGGAACTTAGGTAAGAAAGAGTGTAAATAGGGTACAAAAAAAATCAAATTAAAAAGACAATAGCAGGCTATTCATCCCGATATAGGTAATTCTACTAAAATATCATATATTTTTACTATTAGCTGAATAAATTATCAGTGGAATTTCTTTGTCCGCCTTCAAACATTGCGTCACAAATTAAATTAATCGAGAGAATAATTTGTATCAGAAATAAGCAATTTATTTGAAGTTGATGAATATAGTTGATAGAAAATAGAAGTATCACAACAGGAAGTATATCCCCAGTATCTGATTCCATCAAAATATGTTTATTTAAAACAATTAACGATAATTAGTGATGTTTTTCATTTTATTTTGTAAAGAACAAATTGCGTAGTTTTAAACATGA
The DNA here is from genome assembly GCA_011762765.2 of Rhinocypha anisoptera. Taxonomy (NCBI): domain Eukaryota; kingdom Metazoa; phylum Arthropoda; class Insecta; order Odonata; family Chlorocyphidae; genus Rhinocypha; species Rhinocypha anisoptera. Next base: position 2,934,436 of record WURS02474421.1, read on the forward strand.
AGTGGTGTAATTGAAGCATATCAATCACACCTGGTTGTCATTAATATGAGTTTCACGTGAATGTAAAAAGAACAAATTATTCAAAATATTAATTGAATAGTGCATGTTCAATTTATTTTGTCTAGCAGTAATATATATATCTCACGTTGAATCCACTATATTTACTCCTAAATCATGTAAGAATATATATTTCTAAATTTATTTTAATTAGTTTTGAACACAAACAATCATTTGGAATGATGAGAAATTAAAATTAATAATTGATACATTACTTAATTTCAGAACAGTCCAATATTTACCAAAAAGCATAGCACTCGACTGTGGTACAGTAGTGATAGATTCAATTGTGAATCCCCATGAGATAACAATGTAACATTGACAATAAAAAATAATTATTTATATTTGATTAAAAATCTACAGTGCTCATCGCAAGGCGGATTTGAAAGGTAGAGTATAGCCTACCTACTAAACTCAACGGCGAGTGAAAATTCGCCCAGCAGGGTAAGGGGACAGTTATTTCAACGTGAAGCCTGCAGTTTCCCAGGATGATCTATCACTGGGAAATCACTAAGAATCGGTTTAGCTTGAGGTGTCTAGAGGAGTCACAGGAGCCCAGGTCCTCAGTTTAGTAACCAAGTGCTCAGTTGCTTACTGAGCTACCACGACCTAGTACATAGTTCTGCATACGATACCTTGCAAATTCATTCTATTAAAACTGTGATGATTGAATTATTTAAACTGATCTAACCTTCTGTTTCATGTGATTCATTTATATTTACCTCCTTTCATCTTAAATACTTATCCAAATGTGTGAAAATTTTCCTAAATACATAAGCGTTTATCCCACGAAACATCCTTTTCAGTGGTTATGAACCTTTTTAATCTCATTCACGAAACATATTAATTAAATTATTTCCTTTGAATAAAACTTTCATGTTCCCTACGATCTTAACAATCAGGTATTTTCTAAAATGTACATCCAAGAAATTAGCCTATAGGAAATTATACTAGAATTTTTTTCATGACTGGGTGAGTAAACAAGGGTGAGTAAAAAACTTCCACTTCTTAGTTTCTATTGAATGCTGGATAGGTTAAATAAATACTGGGAAAGAGAGGCTTATATTACTTCCCTTATTTACTAAGCTATTCAATAAGAGTCATTCATCATTTCTTTTATAAAACTTGTATTTTGAAAGAAGAGTAATGTGAACGCAAATCCAACATCAGTTCACTTTCAGTAAGCATTACTAGTTCAGTGTTTACCTGTTCTAACAGATATGAAAATAAATTTTCTCATATAACGAATTTTTATAAAAACGGATCAATACGTTGTCACATTAACTCATCAAAAATTCATAATATGAAATAAATAATTTCTCCAAAGAACTTAAGGGAAAGTCATAAAAGGATTACCAGGATACACCAAATCAAAAACGCAAAGTACATTTCACGATTATTATTTAAGTCTCATTTGGCTAATTCTCAATGTATATCCTGATTTATTCATTAATTATAAGTTACTTACGATAATAAAACGAGAATAATCAGCCGAAGGATGGAGGGAAAAATCGAAGAAAACTTGTCGGAGAACCAGTTCGGATTTAGAAAGA
>WURS02474421.1:2936145-2959328 GCA_011762765.2 Rhinocypha anisoptera
ATTTTTTTTTTTATTTTTTTATTTTTTTATTTTTTTATTTGTTTATTTATTTATGTATTTATTTATTTATGTATTTATTTATTTATGTATTTATTTATTTATTTATTTGTTTATTTATATCAGCATAATTACCAAAAGTTTTAACTCATAGTGAACTGTGTCAAATGATTAGGTACTCATGAATAAGAGTTGCCCCAAATTAAATAATATGTAAACTTTAATGGATATCTGGAAGTAATTAATAGTAATATTGAATAGGAGTCTTAAAATTTTATAACTACGTCCATATAATTACTACTGATTGATGAAGGTATAGAAACTCAATTTTCGTATCTATCATCTTTAAGGGAAGTAATCAACTCTTAATAAAGATAATAACGCAAGAAATAATTACTTATTTTTTAATAAGATTCACTTAGTAATAGAGTCGTGTATCGTCAACTTGCTGTTATCACATTACAAATTTACAAAGGAAGAAAATTTTTAAAAATATCTTTATGGATTAGAATTGCAGAAAAATGGAAGTGACTATCGAACATAGTTAGGGTTGAGTAACAGCAGATTTGGTCGAAGAGTGTAGTGGGAAAAAGTCACTTAAGAGAGAAAATAATTTGGAAGGGACGAAAAATTTAGAAGCAAAGGGAATTCTGGTCCTAAACTAGGAAGGGTATAACGGGAAAGCAACTGGAATTAGGTAGAGGTAATAGAATTGAGAAATGAGAGGAGGAAATATCGGATAAGCAAGGAGAATGTGATGTGGATAGAAAGAAGTGCGCATCCTCATGTTTAATTTATCAGCTGGACTGGGACAGAGTCTACTTTTCTACGACACCTTAGCTCTGCTTCGAACTCTTACCCATCTCTATTCGACCTCACCCTTTTCTCAAACCACTACCCACTCTTCTTTGCATTTTACCCAGTCCGAATAGACGCTTTCCCTCTTCTTCCCCATATATTCCTCTTTAAGTTTCTCATTTATCCCTTCTCCGCATTCCCCTCCTCTCCCATCTTCCTCTTTGCGTTTCAAATGTACAGCGTCAAGCGTTTAAAATGCAAATCAACTCGGGAATATTCATGGTCAGGATGTGAATACTTATTTATCGATTCTACAATAGTGAACATCCTTCTATTTTTTCGACGGAAATAGGGTTACCTCTGGAAATTGAAGTTGCCCCTTAAACCATTACCTTTGAATAAAATATGCCTAACATACGTCTGTGACAACAACTTAATTAAGTATGGAAATAGATGAATGGGTTGATATAAGAAATTAGTACTGACAATAAGACAGAAGGCCTTTTTAATTAGCCTAAAAAATCATGAGACGTTTATATTCTCAAATAGCTAATAAGAAAATAATTACACTCTATTTGCTTTTGTCTGCATCAAGTAAAATATTTTGAAATTAGTATTTTCCCATATTTTCATGCTTTTTTTAAATTTTAACTTGAATTATGTGCACCATGTCAATTATTGCTTCTATGTAATAAGGATTCCTTTCGTGTATTAAAATCCTTAAAAGTTACAAAATAGTTTATTAAACTAAGAACTTTAAACGAATTTTAATACTTAATTATAAGGAATAACACCAATTTGAAAGGAAAAAATTCCACTTGTGAGCGATATGGCTTTTTAATCAAGGAAACGGAGCTAAACATATGTCATATGTAAACAGTTCGATAATTAGATTAAACCTAAATTTCTCATAATATTTAGAGTGCGGAACAATGTATAAAGATATACCTTCAACAATCTTAACATTTATTAAAAAATATTTAGTTATTTTAAAGACGCTTTGATAGATGAGAGTAACGCTCACCAATTACTAGGCCTTACTGTGTGTGAAATCCATACATCAAAGTAGGTGTGGCAGTTCCTTCGTGTATGCCGCCTTTGGTTCCTCGGGCGAGATTGGTACCCACGACTGATTTTCACAGATTTTATGGGAATTGAACCTGGGATATTATTTCAATATCCTAACTCGTCCTCTTAGGTCACGTCCCTTTTGCAGAATAAACATTTATCTCTTTTTTTATTTTAGTCTTTTCATGTACATACGGCCAAAAATTTAGGTGTGAATAACTGTTTTTAAATAAATGAATCAGATTTTTAGTTATTGTTGGAAAATAGAATTATACTACGTGATAAAATACGTAATAATAAAACAACGTAATCCTACTAAACTATATTTTAAGATCTGTTACTTTAAGGACTTTAAATAAATAACCCATAATTCCACAAGTAACTTCATACTTCAATCTTGTGTTCTGACTTTATCTTGAAAATTCATAACCCGAAATTAATCTCAGTCACCCTAACCTATAATTTAGCGCTGAGTACCCACATTCCCTCTGCTCATTTTATTCCAACTATTCTGATGTGATGTAACACCTAAGGCGCCCTGATATAGCCAAATAATTTCTCTTATATTCTCATTCATTTTCTTGACTTCTGTTGTCCTCCTATTTCCGTTTATTTCTACCCATAAAACTTAATTCGTCTTCCCACCTGCTCACGTGCTCTTCTATATGCATCCTTTGGCCTGTATCTATCCATCAACATCAACTCCATTTACACTCATGATCGCCACTCTCCCTTAACGGACACGATTCCAAACAATGAGGGAGAGGTAATCAATTAGGTGATCGCGTTCTTTCTTCCCCATCCCTTCCGCCTCAGTAACGTTTTCTCCTTCAGTCCTTCACCCATTACGTCTTGCATTTTAAAGATATCCTAGGGAGGCTCATATTTTCTCATATATTAGAGCCGCCAGAAAGCTATTAGTCCAATCGATCGCATATCTGTTGGTTTTACAAATGACCATGAATGCCGTTGATTCCGGTATCCTAAGGGGGCGGGTTCGTAATGACGCTTTCCCAGGCAGAGTATTTGAACGATGAAGTTCCACGTTTCCGGTTCAAAAGAAATACGTAAAAAACGGAGTGAATCCCCATTTCTTTCAATTTTTATTTCCATTTTAAGGTAATGAGCATTGACAATTCTAGGTAATTTAAAAAATTTCATGGATATTATCAGTAAGAAAATTTTTTTATGTTGCATGTTTTCAAATTAGGTCAGTAATGATTTTAACAAATATATCTCTGTGCTACCATTATTTTAGGAGCCAAAAATAAAGATATTTGGTCTATATGATAGAATTAATTTCTTCTCCTTGGAAAATATGGAGTTGATATAACCCTCCTAGAACTAGTTCCTTCGATTATTAAGGATTCAAGGAGGAACGTTAATATATATGTATGCTATATACGCTACCGGACGGTGTACGGCAGAAAGTGTAAATTTTAAAATGTTAATCCTCCTGAAGGTACTAGGGTTTAAAAAAATATTTAATCTATTTTAGTGTGGTTATTTTCACCTCTTGTAACGAAAAGAAAGAGTGGCTTAATATTGAGTTAAATTAATAGAAAAAACGAAATAAATTAAACAAATAAATCATTAGCTTACGAGATCTATACCTTATTCCTCTGACCAAATGGATCTATTTCAACTACAGCTACACTCAAAAAGAGAAATTATCTAAAAGATAAAACCAAGACAGTGTCCTAATTGTTGTTCTACTCCTGCATTTCAGTTACATTCTACGGTTTGTAGAACTATTGTTCTCAACTTTAAGAGCATTTCTTCCTCAAGTACGGTGATAATAGATACTAAATTCCGACTAAGATATAATCTAGAACTATTTAAGGACGAAGGAAATGAAAAGTGCTATAAATACCACTGAACTGGAGTACCCACGCTTGTTGCAGGGTAGCACCACAGTACCATTCGGAGACTCTGAGATTAATTGCTCCTCTCACTTTTGTTCTTCTCACTCTTTCTCCCTCTCACTGTCTCCCTCATACTCTTCCCCTCTATCGCTTGCTCTCACCTCAGATCGGACTGCGAATGGCAATTATAAAACTCAGAGCGAGACAGCGTGGCGTTATTCCAGAGACCGTGTAGGAAAAAAGCAAAATAGAGAGCCACGGCATTAATACTAATGAATAAAATAACAAATGAGAATCAAGATGGAAAGGGTTTTACGAAAAAGTCTTCTGACAAGCGGAAACAGCCTTATGGTCGATGACCAAATTATATATTTGCTCGTTATTACTATAAGAAAAGGGTGGGTAAATGGTGAAAAAACATGAAAAATGCATTGTGGTGAAGATCCAGCGAGGTCATCCAACCAATGGAACACCTTAAGAATAGAAAATCTGTTTCTTATTCTCAACACTTTTTTTACGTATTCAGCCCGTTTCCTTGCTCTATCTTCGTTCTCCCAATTCTTTGCTTCACCTTCCATTCTAAATCTATTCTCCCTATTCTAAACAGATAACTATTATTCACATGAATATAGAAAAATTAAAATATTTTAAGCTTACTTGAGAGTTCGGTAAGAGGTGTTTCACTAATTATTTAATTATGGAAAATAATTAAGTGATGATATAAGGCTAGGTAGGTAAGTATTTATCAATACAAATGTTTCAGTCGTTTATCGATAACGTGATTTTCATGCGACCAAACTATCATGCATAATATAAGAATAGGTATGCGCTCACAGGCATCCACGAATTCCATGGCGAAGGATGTAAAAACCTAGGCTAAGGAAGTAGTTTAGTGTTAGTGTTCGGAACACTACATTAGTATTCCTAAATAGAGTATACACGTTTAGACTAACGTTCACGCTTTGAAGCAGCCTTATAAAGGTTGTTACATGCGGTAGCAACTAAAATTCAATGAAATTATTAAATGCTTGCATTTGAGTATATGCTTAAGTGCACCCATTTGATTTTAAGCAAATAAAATAGAGTGGAAATGTTTATGACTTTTCTTAATGCATGTAAAAAGATCCGTAATTCAAGATCAAGTGTTCACCACTCAAAAGTGACATCAAATATTTTCAATGCTGATTTACATACATTTTTGGCACAGTTCTAACACCACATTAGGAAGCCGTCCGATGGCCTGATGATCTTTCTTCGTAACGAATTGGTATGTAACGAATAGATGTGGAAAATATAGTGCATATGTATGTACAAGTCGCAATAGCAGATTTAATATTTCATCAAACTTTCTTAGTGACTCATATCTTAAATTGCGATTAAAAAAGTATATTGAAATATAATGATCAATATTACCAACAAAACAATATATTAACATTTTCTGATTTTATTCTCTCAATTGAGAGGAAATATCGATACTCCCAAAACAATTTTTTTTCAAATAGGGTTTAAAGAGTGGCGCCATAGCTCAATTGGAGAGTATAAAGCTACTGACCATAAGATTCAGGGTTCAAATCCAGCTGGTGGTACAGCTGACAATCCTCATTAAAGATTCTCCGCATACTGGAATTTTATAATAAATCTCAGGCAATGAAAAGGAAGCCGCTCATCGCCCAGCTTTCAATCTGCGAACGTCCCACGCTGTGGAACAAATACCGGATTACTTTTATTCTAGCAAAAACATTAATGTTCGATCCCAGATGGCTACTTGAAAAGGGTATTCGTCTTATCACCTTGCATACGCAGTTATAATCTGCTCTTTATCACTGCTGCTTTTGAATCTTGATGACTGATACGCTTGAAGATTGTTGAATAAATAAATGGTAACTTTCTACTATTTACACCTGCATATTTTTCATATTATCTTGCATTTTTGACAAATGAGATGATGCACACATTGTCGTCCGCACAAATTGCCCACAATTCTTTATTGTGACCTTCCTCAGGCAGATCGTAGATACTATTCCTATCCGGAAAAATGGGAATATTCTGACCGGTCATTGTTGTACAACGGTGCACCAAGTACATGAGACACGTTTCAATTCGTTGCCGTCACAAATCACCCACTTCCATCACATGCGCCTCACACCTCCACTGGTTCGCTTCTCCGAACATGGCGACTGTCAAACTGGGCGCCGCCCCCTCCCCAACTCCCTCTCCCTCCATTCACTCCGCCTTTTCCGCTGCCCCCTTTCCCGCCCCCGTTAATTACGGGTCAGTCACTCCCACGCCCCCCTCACTGCCTCTACCTTCCAACATGACACGCCCCCTTCTTCCGACTTCTCTTCAGCCCCTGGCGGAGGCAAGGGAAACTCAGGAACACCTGGCGTGAAACAGCGAGAGGAACTAAGCGCGTCTGTCTTTATGCCCCTCCTTTTCTCTCCCTTACACGCACAAAACCGAAAGGATATCCATTTCGCTGCTTCCAATACGTGCGGAGGGGTAGAGGCCCCCTGCGCCCGAGGAGGATTTGGGGAGGTACGTTTTCTGAGGCCTCGATCGATATAAAATACTCGTGACTGTCGATACGTTATTTATGTCCGTTGGGCGAAAATTAGACCTATTGCTCCTGGGAGCGACAGAAATTCGGTCTACGCCTCTAATAGACCAGTCGTTTGAAGGTGATAAAATTATGAACACGGCATTTCTTTAAGTATCTGTCTGTAATAATATGGTTAGGTGCCTATAATTTACCTCTGAGGAAGATCAAGGAATCTATCAATAAGTTTATATGTTCATTTACGTGGCTTAACACTTGTGTTCATTGTCCAAAATATTCATTCTAAAATAATAATTTTAATCATCATGCAATAAAATAATTTTTATAAAATGGTAAGTTACATGTCTGTAACAACAAGAAAAACTTGGAAATGGGTTAAAATTTCAGATTTATGAAAACGATTTTATTAAATTTCAAGTTAGAAAATGTAGTGATTTCTGTGAAGGATTATTGTTTAAATATCTTACAGATATAAATTTGGTCAATGTAATAAATTTAGTTCCACATTTGGTGAAGACAGTTCCCCGCCCACTTTTCTACGGTTTTGTTGCATCTTCTTTTATTCCCCAAATCAAAATAATTATAATTGTACTAATGTACCCAGTGAGTATAACCGGGTTTGTGAAAAAAGGATTCAATTTAAACGGTTTGAAAGACATATCCCCAAACAGCAGTACAGAAGGACATGATTTCATAAAAAATGACTCATTGAATTTTCTTGTCTGTTACATTTGAATAACTTCAGAATCTAAATTAAAGCTTCTTTGTTGGGAATAAATGTTCACCTTATATGAAAAAAATGTTCTTTGTAACCAAAATACTGTTTAGGCTAGATGCTGCGACATGATATGTGTGAGGATACTTGCATATATTTTGGTTGAATAAAAATAAATATTTGCACAAAAAATTGTCGGTCAATGTATTCAGGAATATGAAATTTACAGGTAGAGGTTGGTCATGATGCAATTTTTCCAAGAGAAAGTATATATAGTGCTTATAGATGCCAAACTCTGCTGAACATTAAGATGTTTTCGAATATTAGATAGGTTACCCGAATGTGAAAAATCTGTGATGGAATTTTTCAGGAGGAATTTGAAAAAAAATCCCATTTTATTCCTTAGAAAATAAGGCTCGAACACACAGAATGACGTTATTTAATTGATAAAGTATTACAACTCTAGGGCAAGAAGAAATTAGAACACAAAAAGTTACGAAGGAAAGGAGAGCGTACAGGAGGGGAAAGTAAAACCTGAATAAAAAAGGAAGAATAGAAAATAAATATGCATACATCTTACTTCGAGGAAAAGGAGATGCAGATAAGGAGGCATAATATAATTTATTCCTCTCCGTCACTTATCTTAATGAAGCGAAATTGGAGGCTGTTGTTATGAGAGTAGATATATATGAGCGATATTTGCTGAATCGCTAATTTTTCCCAGGCAAAAGAGATTAGGAACATTCTGATATTTTTCCGATTACGAAATTGCCCGTCTCTACAGGACGATGAAGGGCACGAAAAAAGAAAGAGTGCGGTTAAGGGTAACTTCATCGCGATAAAATAATTTAGCCGGGAAGTAAAGAATAAAAATGAGAAATGAAAAAACATGGATAGTAGTGTAAATACTACCCTAGGCTTACTTCCTACCTATGATGATATTTTCTTTAAAAAATCTAACTAGTTTTGCGTACTTATTGATGCAAGTAATGTACATTCGCTTATAAAATCAAGGTTACATACCAATTCCCACAAAATTTTATGTCTAAATATTTACGCGGGATTTTTATAAGAGCGTTTGATATGACTAGACAGCTGACAGGACAAATTTAGATGAGTCTAAAACCGCATGTCGTTCTATACTTCAGTGCAGAGGTGAGTGAAATAATTCAAAGACTCCAAACCCCATTCGGAAAAATACAAGGAATGTAAATTATTCACAAAAGACGAAATATGAAGAAAATACAAACTATTTAATAAGCTAAAGAAAGATAAAAATAGAATGTATTAAAAAAATAACGGATGCAGAAAAGGAAAATCTTTCAACGGGTCGTGGAACTGGAGAAATACTATGACATGGGAATTTTTGTGGAAAGGTGGGACAGTAATAAATAAAAATAATGGACTAGTCAATAGCTATAAATGAAGCATGTAGCCCTCGATAGATCGCTCTATATTGTGAAATATATATTGAAACTGAATGAAGAGAGAAAAAGTGAAAGAATATGATTAGTGGTCTCACGCAAGAAAATATGCATTAGAGTAGCGGATATAAGGTAGGCCACAAGCTTAAAGAGTAATTACGAATATGTGTGGACAGATAAACAATAATGTAAATTAATAATGAAGTAATATGTTGTAAGGTCATACTTACTGGAAAACCTTCCATGACAAATGCAAAAAGGTGGGAGAAGATAGAAACACAAATTCAAAGTAGAGAAGTGGAATGAATACTTGTGATACGGAGAACTTACTTCAAAATACCTTTGGAGTAACAAGATTCATAAAAATGGTCCGAAAGATGGACTTAGAAAATTTAATTTTACAAAACTCATTTAATTCTCAAACGTCATCAATACAACGATGAATTGGACTGAATGAAGTCTAAGAATTGACTTAAGTGTTAATCATAGAAAAAGATGTCATACGAAAGATGCCATAAGTATGTGTTTAAAAGCGTTTAGAATATTTAAATTTGATAGTAATGTAAATTATAGTTTACATTGTTAAAATCGGTGAATTTTTAAAAGGTCATTAGTAAATCTTCATTAATGTAGAATTGTTTCAAACCAATACCTGATATCTTTCAGTTATTAATTTTTACAACATATGCCAATTGTGCGTTTCACAGATTGAAACTTCTGAGCATATGTAAAAATCGTCAAGATTTAATACGGACAGTTATAAAATTTTAAAATATAACAATGGTTTACGTGCATCTGTAAATTATACATTTACATTATAAAATTATACAATTAATTATACATTAAACAATTATAAAATAAAGGTTTACGTGCAATCTGTAACTCAAAATAAGTATTTGCATTTAAAAGTTCATTTCAATTAATAATGTTCCTTTTTATAAGTAGGTACTTCATCGTTAATTGTCATCGGTAATGCTAATTAATGTTTTGTCTCTTTGAATAAAATTCATAAATATATTATTTATTTTCTCTAATTTTTTGTAAAATAACTATCTCTATACATTTACAGGGCCCAACAAAAACTTCAGATTGCCAATAATTTCTCGTAAGAATTAATCCCTCTCATGGAACAGAAGAATGTAAGATAAAATAGAACCAGTGATAACTAAAAATCAAAGTATGGGGAGCCTTAGGCATAAAAAATAAATGAAAAGTGGGAGGATGTACGTTGGTCTACCAGTATCTACTATGGGATGACCCATTAGAAAGAAGGGTCTCAAAAAAAGCTGTAGAATTCTCCATCCTCATATTCCTCTATCTCCTCTGTGTCCGCCCCGGGAGATTTTTGAACTGAGATGGAGATCAGAACTTGCAGATAATCAAACTTTGAGCATCGCATGCATGTAAATCAATTCATCAATCAATTTGGTCTGACCATCCACTTGGTTCGAACTGACGGAATAACGGGGTAATAAAATCGACGTTAATAGTGTGACGGACCATGTTATTGCTCAGTTTAAACGAAAGGGTTAACTTCGCATTACACCACAAATCGTTGGAGGGTTATCAATTATCTTTCAAATAGTAATCTGTCAACATTTTTATGATTGGCACAAAATCGACTGAAATTACTTCAACTGAATGGACATATGAACGTCCCATGCATGCACAAATAAACCATAAGACATCCCATTAGGATAAAATTATTAATATTCAATGAGTGTAATAATACCGTACAGTATAACATATATATTATTATATGATCCTTTTCACACATATATTACCGCCAAAAAATTACTCAAAGTCATTCATCATAGATACCCTATGTGTCAGATATTATTCATAAATAAAAAGCAAATGACAATTCGTGAACGGTGAAATTAATGCAGATAAAATTAAAGGATTTCCATTTTCAATACTTCTGGAAGATGAATAATTCAAGCTGTCTCCTCCTCTCAATCTCTGACAGGTGATCTAATAAAAATTGTCAACGAATTATTTCTTTACACATAAGAACTAGCAAAAAGTTAGTCAAAGGTAGAGTTATAAAAGTATGCATATAGCTATTTCATTGCATGCATTACGTATTTTTTCTTATTTATATTAATTAAATGGCACTAACATTAAATAAGGCTTGAGTATCAATTACTAATACAATACTTTTTAGGAAAATTGAAACACGTATACTGCAAACTTAAATGACTCATCCTAGAAAATCAAACCTACTTGGTCGTGTTTCAGGAAATACCTATTTCCTCCTAATTTAAACTTTCGGAAAAATGATAGCACTTTAAAGAACCTCCCTCTTTTAGTTCACCGAGAAGACGTCTTTGGTATTAGTTACGTCTTTCGGTTAAACCCCCATCCCCATGCCAGCACCTCTACCACTAGCAATCAGGAGGTTTGCCTACTTTGGAGCTGGCGAACTGGAAAGGAGGCCCAGTCGCACGTAGTTGAACTCCTCCTCCGCTACAAGCATGAATTTTTAATACCGACAGATAAGAGGCAAAATAATAATAAAAAATATCATAAACGGACGATACAAAAGTGTTCGGGTGCCCCCTCCCGTTTTTCGATTTTTATCTTCACTCCCATCATTCGACTGCCCAATAATGGGCCATAGTGGCCTTCCGCCTCCCTCCTCACTCACTACACTCTGAATAGAGAAAAGCAGCCACCCTTCCTGCCATCCCCAACCCCTTTCTCAACTTCCCTCTCACCATTCCCCCTACCCCACTGGCTATCCTTCTTCGATCACCTCCGGTTTCCCCTCTCACTTCTCCGACCTCTTATTCCTCCGAGCCTCAAACACCTTCCGTCCGACCGATGTCCATTAATTATTCCGCTTGGCCACAGAGCTTCCTCCTCCCGGGATTCGTTTTAATTAGCTCTGAGGGCCTGCGCAGAAAAACGAACCGTCACTCAAGAATAGTGGGTTAAGGGTTGGGTGGAACGGGATGGGCGAGAATGGGTGGTAAAGTAGGAAGAGAAGAGTAGACGCGACAGTCTGGATCGCGCGAGCACCCCGCTGAGGGGACAATGAAAAAGGAAAGAAAATAATGGGAGCGTGATAAAGGCATGGAGTTTTTAGAGAGAAGGAGGAAGGCTGTGTAAGGAGTAATCATTTTGAATTTATTATACGTACAATAGAAAATAAGAAAAGGGATCGTAACAAATAAAAGGTCGAGCATAAAATGTAGTGAAGAAGGTGGAAATAAACGGATACCAAAGAGAAAAATCTTTTCCCTCATCCGGGATTTGAACCTGAAGGGTCTACTAATGACACTATCGAGAACTCAAATTTCACTCAGGAATCGGTGGGGGTATGTAGTCACCCTTCGGCCCGACTTCGTTCGCCAAGAGATGGCGCTCGGGTTTTATATCACTCGCCACTAGAGAAAAAGAATTGACATACTCAAGGCCATAGGGCAAGAGAGAGTTTTTAACAGGAGTATAAATGTAAAGATATACGTAAATTACGATATCCTTAAAATTATAAATGCAGGGATACTTTTCCATTTTAATTCCTGCAATTAATTCATCGACATCTTCCCGAAAGAAAGTCGCCATCATATTTCGGTTTATTTGTCGTCGTTACTCACTTGTTTAGCGCGCAGTGATGACGTTACACGCGTTTTTCGCGTCAGAGATGAACCTAGGCCATCTTCAGCGAAGCGAAGAGAGGCGAAGTCGCCAAAAGGTCCCTGGCCTCTGATTGGCTGTGTACGCATTTCCGCTCACCTACGTTCACCTAAAACGCGACCATTTCAGCCTGGCTTAATAGCTAAACCAGACTTAAAACAACAACTTGAAAAAAACGAATAGTAACGCAGAAAAGGATGAACAATAAAATTGAATACCCTGAAATGAAAAAGTGTAAACAATATCCTTAATATTTACATAATTCTCCGAGTAAAAAATGTCGAATTTCAAGTAATATAATGCCAGAATATTAAATTCGTCTAGTTATAAAACGCTAAAACAAAACTTTTTTTAAACTAAAAATCTTTGTGTTCCGAATCTCAAAAACACAGAATGAGATCTTAATGAAGTCTGGTGATGTTTTATAGTAACCCTGTGATCCTTATTGTAAAAAAACTTTCGTCACGAAATTTGAATATAGCAGACACTTAAATTGTGCCCCTATTTGTTTTGTGACCACATTTAAATTAATAATTTTAAATTATCTGTGAGTTTATACCCCCCGCCAATTCTTGAATGACAATTCAGTTCTCAGTTTTGTAATGGTGACCAAGTTCGACTCTCAATCGAGAGATACGTGGTTTAAATCCCGGCTGAAGGCAAATTCTTTTTCTTTTAAGAATCAGTGAGTTTCCATTATCCTTGCCACATGTTGTGCTTTTCTTTTCATGTGTTACTACCGATTTCCTTATTTCTTGTTATTTGTTTATTAACAGTTAGTATTGTTATACTGTTAATTATGGATTTATTGAGAACTAAATTTACAGAATCCGCAAACTTCTAGAAAGGCATATATAACTACGATGTATCTTAATCTCTATAAACATAGTCCAACAGTCGTATCATGATGTCTACGAATGCTTATGAAATATTCAATGCAATAGTTTGCTGTATATATTGTGAAAAAGATTGTAAGAAATGTAATCAATATTTAATTTGTTTGACAATGGATCCTCTTATTTCTGTTCTTAAATCCTCTTAGTTTACCAGAAAAGTTTATCAGAAAATCACACTGTACTGAGAAATGGTTTGAGAGAATAAAAGAACAATGAAAAACTTAGATCACAAGTTTAAATTAAAAGGTACCAAGAAATAAGTAGGTTTCCCTTAGTTGCCTTAAGAGTTCTTTCCAAACAGCCTAGAATAATCATAGCTATGTGTATCGCCCTATTTTGTTTTCGATTATGGAGAAAACGATTCATTACGGATCACGGTCTTCGTTTTATTTTTGCTTAAAGAATTTGAAAAGGCACTGAAAATACCGAATCTATTGTTCATAAATCTCAATATGGAATATAAAACTCAATATTTAAATGTTAAATCATTCATATGGGAGTCAAATTGAGACTCATTTACTTAGGAAAAATGGTAATAATTACGTTAAATTTTAAAAACACCGTTTTGTATATACATATATACATAGTATACTATTAAATAATCTTATTAATTAGATGACTTATCATAATTAATAAAACTGATCGTTGTCACAGCTATTTCACAGTGAAAAATGCAGAGGTTGAAAAGATCTTCAGATTACAGGTAAAAAGGAGAGTGAGTGTAAGGATTTGAAATTAAAGTAGAATCGCAATGAAATATCTTAAATTCTTACAAATATAAATATAGGTTAGAGCGAAGCCGTGCAGTTGATTAATAACTCTTTGCTAAACATTTTCTCGCTTCTCGCCATGCTTAATATCACTTGTTTCATAATTGTAAGGTTTTAATAAAACCTCAACGAAAGTTTCTCGAAGCAGATTTTTTGAAAAATCATTTTTTTCAAATAAGCATCTCTCTAGGATTTACAGTTGCTTAAATACCAAGTTACGTTGATTTCCCAAAATCATTCGTGATAAAACAGATAATGAGCATTTACAGAAAATTATATTGAAAGATCCACGTCCATGACCTCTTTGGGAGACTTATCATATAAATGTGAATAATAATAAAATGTCATCGATAGGTATTTTGTTACCGATAAGAAAAGGAACAAAAATTATACATGTAAAGGCAATAAATGAGCAGAGACTGGAAGTATATTTCATTGGATATAGGAAAAGTTCTGAAATGGTTTCAAAACACGCGAGTTTTTATTTCCTATTGAGATTCAATGTAAGTGCGGAAAATATTTCTCTCGCCGAAATATCCATAGCAACTTTTATGGTGGCACTATAGATTTTAAATTAATTAACAACAAAAACTTTTATTTTTGCAAGTAAACCTGACTCTCCTTCCCAGTACCTTCTTTGAATAGAGAAACAAAAATATAAAGACATAAAAATGTCTCATGCGAAACTAATTTTGCCTCCTATAAAATACTATTGAAAATATTTAGCTTTCATAAAGTTGTACTTATAGATGGACACTGTGACATATCATCTTTGATTACAATATTGCTACTTACAGTAAAGTAAAAAAGAATAAACACGAATGAACTTCCAATAAGAATACACATCTTACAAAGTCACATTTAGAAACGGTCTACCTTCTCCTTCATCCCTTCACCATGGATCATTCAACTTTAATAACCCCCATTGATAAATAAGGAGCAAGCAAAATTACATACAATACATATGAAATTCAACAGTAAATTCGAATTTATACCACGAAAATAAATCAATTACTTGATAATTACGTCGGACGTTTACGTATCAAAAAATTGAAAAATCTAAACATTTCAGGAATTGATTATAAAATATTATATTTGGTAAAATACTGTATGTGTATTACTGCAACAATCCAGCGACTCATCGCGGCTTTACATTCTATCCTGGGGCAGTATCCTCTCCATTTCATCTTTACTTTCCCCCCGTCGTTCCGGTTTTCTCACCTCTTTCCCTTCCTGCACGCCCTCACTTCAATCGAATCCTTTCTACTTATCACTTTCCAAGATCAAGCTGTCATTCTGCCGTCGATCATCTACCCCACGCAACGAGAAATTAAGAAAGACAAATGACTCCCTATTGTCCGATCTTTTTTGAGAAGAAAAAGAATACATAATGTACATTTATGTATTTATATATGATATATGCCTACATATTCAAACGTCTACCCTGGACACATTTTTCAGACGCCTTATCTAAAAAATAATAAATGTTTTACAGTTGAGTGGCCTCGTAAAATAAATGTTTAAATGTCCAGATAGATAAATTCTTGAATGCTCTGAGAGAAACGACAGACGTGCTATAAAAAGAATTTCTAAAGGGCGTGATTTTATCTAATATTGAAAATTTCCAAGTTTTCCGTTAAATTCAACCCGTAAAATATTCCCATGAAGCATATGGAAATTCAAACTGATTTTTTAAGATGTTATAGCTACTCCCTAATTACCAACCTTCAATGGAAGTGGCTACTTTCAGAATTTTCGCTTCAGGGTTTCGGTTGACACTTGGGCCATATTCTTCAACTTTATAATTTTATGACAGAATATTTGAATCACGTATTACCTGCCACATATGGTAACGTCAGTTATTGTTTAACAAATCATACATTTTAATAGTGGCTACTCTCGCTGTAAACAGCATATTTTTATCAGATTTTTTCTGCACGATATGCGTACATATTTCAATGTAAATATGGAAGCAAGACTCAGTAGTAGTAGTATTTAGGATCTGGGGTTTGTCAACATCTAAGATCACTTTGCTCCACAGTGAAAATACTAATAAACCACAGTGATCAACCCGAAGGTTGGTATGTTAAGTGAGGATAGAGCTCACCTAGTAATAAGGCCACGGCGTGTGGAAATTCACACATCAGGGTAGAGGGCCATTTCATTTCTCTGTGCCGCCTGTGGTTTCCCACGAAGATGTGGTATCCGAAAAATAACTCAGCTTGGGTTTAGCTGGAGGTGTCCGGAGGGTCGTCACCCGGTCTCGCACCCGGGTCCCCCGGTCAGTAGCAAAGCACTCTACCCACTGGGCTACCACGACCTCGAAAATACTAATACACTGAGAAATATTTCTCAAAAATTATATCAAAACAAAAGTTATATTAATTAAATATTCATACCGTAAATACATAAAATAAATATAATAAACAACTTCATAGTTTGAACAAGGAAGTTTAACAGTTATGAGAAAATTGATCGAACATAATATAGAACAAAAATATGATTTAAAATGGTTTTTAGATGGAGGCTTGGTAAAACATTGGAGTACACTGGAAGATAGGTGTCTCAACCTTTACATGAATCAAGTCGCGCAAGTAAGAGTAGCAGACGGTGAATCTGGAGGAAGAGGATTAAGACAGGTCCGTTGTGACCTGAGTTTTTAATTTGTACTCGAAGATGGCAAAAGAGGCATAGGAATTGAAGGAGTCAAGAGTCAATGTTGGTGAGGAACCCATCAACTCATTCATAATCGTGATGACCAAAGTTATTCTGCAAGACTTTCTTGGGCACGTTACAGAACTAATGTGAGGTTTAGGATGAAAATTAATTGTAAGGAAACGAGGGCAATGATATTCTCAAGAGATAGGAAGGTTAAGCTAAATATCAGTTGGAGGGTATAAGTTAGAGCAGGCAGAAAAGATTACTTATTTTGGAAACGTTATATATAAAAACGGACAAAGCAGAAAGGATATTAAAAGAAAATTTTATTATCAAAATATGTCGATGTGATATGAAAGAAATTCATAAGAGGAGCCTTAAGGAAAGGCGGGAAGAAAAGATTTATGAAAACTTTTATGTGAAACATCATATGTGGTTCTCAGAGCTGGTTCACGACGTCCGATGACGAGAGTAGAATGGAGGATTTTGAGATGTGAGTTTGGCGAAGAATGGAGAATGTGAAGTTGACGTAGAAGAAAACTAATGAAATGCTAGGAATGGTAGGGGGAGAGGCCACTGTTGAATGAAATCCAAAGAAGGCATAAAAGGTGGTAGGAAGACGTGCGTACTTGGATGCGATGGGTTGTTGATGGTTTAATGGAGGAAATAATGTTGGGTAAGCAAGGGAATCATAATAAAAGTTCTTAATTGGGGCGAGATTGACACTAAATAGTCCCTTCTTCCACCTAACCCAAAAGGTAGAGGTAAAAAAAGAATAGGTATTTTAGACAAAAATGATAACTTGCAGGTACTGCGCAGATTTGAAGATGGAATTGTGTTAAGTTGATCGGTAGTTCTAAATACGAGGTCAACAAAAAAAGTCCTTAACAGGTATAATACCCTTAATTAATTTTTTTAAATTTCAGGAAGCCTTCCAAAGATCTCAGTGCCTTCTCCTAGAATAACTCCTAAGCAGTCCTAAAATAATAAAAAAGTTAAATAAATTACTATTTTTATAATGAACCTAATACATCTTTAAAACCCCAGTGTCTTTTAAAAATGTGAAAAATGCAACCTGGATTATCAGAGTCGTCTCCCATATAAACTCGAAGGCCGCTCCTGATGTTCAATCTTTCGTGAAATGCACGGTAGGAATTATACTTCCTCAGAATTTAGTTCAGTCTGGGAAGCTACACACGCACTAGCTGCAGCGTGGTGGAATTTTCTCTTTAGTAAAGAGGTAAGAGTGAGTCATGGCGCAATGCGCTCACTCACTCTATCGCCTGTTAAGACAAGGCAAACAGAAATATTGTATATAGTACTTCCAATCCCCCAGGAGCAACACAAGACCTTAAATTGATTAATACTACAAGTTTCATATCATGGTTAGAACATATATACAGTCATCAACGCATCAGCAGCCCCTTTTTGAGAAGGTGTCGAAATAGTTCAAACAAGAATACAAAGTCAAAAGCGTCGTGTGTGAGAGAAACTTATGTGACGATAACTGTACAAACCCCAATCGTACTCGACCAATACAGAGGATGGGAGGGTTGAGATTTTCCCATTCAGAGTCTCTGGCCCACTTGCCAAAGAAAGCAAATAACACCATGGCAGCATTCGTGCTTCATTGTCAACGTCAAGCGAAGGCGATCATGCCGTGGCTTTTCTATCCTGAGACATCAATATGGGAATCAAAACCGGCAATGGTAACTAAGTGGGGAGGATCCGGGGGCCTCTCTCCCACGGGGATTTTGTTCAATCCAGTGAGTGGGGTGAGCGAAGGGGGCTCTGTGGTCGTCCCTTTGTTCGGACACGCGCGAGGGTGTGAGACGGGGGAGGGGCGATCGTGGACGGATGGGTGGGGGGGACAACGACGGTGTCTCCCACACCACATTCCCACCCCATGCCGACGTCCTAAACATCACGTCTTGCGTTCACAACACACCAAGAAAAAATTACAAGAACGAAAGAACTACCGTGGAAATTCAAGGAAAACACTGGTAGAACATATTTCTTGTTGATGATATAAATTAAAACGTTGATTCATTGAGTCTAAGGCGAGTTATCCTTTAAGATCAAATTAATTTAATTTATAAAAATGTTACGCATCCAAATGAAAAACTTATGAAAGAATTATAGGCTAGAATTTCCAAATTACGTAATAGTCGAATACCATACCCGAAAATGGACGCAATAATTTCATAATATTTAGTATCATCGTTGTAAAACCAACGGTAGATGATGACGTAAATAATATAGTTTTAGGTATATAGTTTTATGTCCTTTTGATGGTGGTTAATTCATTTTAATAACGATATCTATATTCCCATTTATCTCAATATTTTTCAACCGGAAATAAATTAATCAGTTTTTTATTTTACCAATTCGTCTATTTCTTTTAATTTTCATGTTCCTCAAATTTGTATGGCTTGGAGTAGCATAACTGGTAAATTTAACTTCCCATTAATGTATTTATCTACATTACTTTTTAACAGTGACTGAGTGTATCTAATCTATGGATAAATCCATTCGTCTACTTTGAGTTTAAGTCCGCTTACAAATGTAAAGCAGCAAAATTAATATTCACTATTTTGAAATTATTCAAATTTGTTACCATCGTATTAACCTGGTTTTTAGGATAATGGTGCCGTACTAAAAATGGAGTAAAAAATAAGCAATCAACCACCCTGTTTGTAACTGTGTTCCCAGAGCCACTGCTTTGCCTTCCGCATCCTCTCGTCAACCAACATATCCTCCTCAAACTCCCTTTTTCTCACACCCCTTTCATGCACGCCTTTCCCATAGCACTCCCCCGCTTCAATGGATTAAGGATCAACTTTCACTGGCATAAAAAAATTCAGGCAAAGGAACAGCATAAAACAGGAATTGTAATGAGCATGTAATGTATTGCCACTGCGGGGAAGGGATACGGTAGGGTAGGGGAAGAGTAGAAGGGCTGAGTATGGGGTGGAAAGGGGTGAGCGTGTCAAAGAAAAGGACGCAAGGGAAAGCGTTACAAAAGGGGAGGATAGAGAAGCGGTAAGGGGGTTGGTGAATTGAGAGCAGGGCCGTTACGCTCCGAATGATAGGATTGTGCGGTTGGATTTATCGGATCTTGCCCGAGGGATACGGCTTGTTCGCCAAAGAAAGGGTGTCCAGTTTAAAGTTGGGTCGAGGAAAAGAAAAATTGAATTGCGTTAAACAGTGCGGCGAAAATTGTAAGAGGCTGCTGTGGGCATGGAAAATGGCTTTAAAGGAAACCACTGTGGTAAATGGTAGGGCCTAATCTGAAGAGTGCCCTTTCAGATATACGAGGAAATTCAATTGATCTCTTAAACTGACCCAAAAAAATTTCACGGAAATTTAAAATTTATTCTTGACTTTAAGGAAAAGGTCAGCAAAGAATCGAATTATTGTAGTTTTCAGTAACCCTCCTTTCATTATAATTTCTGATGTTTTTTTAAAATTATATGTTGGTATATATTGAATAAATAATTGAAAATAAGGAAACGTAAAAATAAACATAAAAGGACTAATACAACATGTTGTGAAGAAAATGAAAAACTACTGATTCCAAAAGAAAAATAAATGTCCAAAGCTGAGATTTGAACCACGGCCTTTCGATTCCGAAACGATTCCGCTGAAATCAGTGTTTTCTTTGGAGTGACATAAATAATGAGTTTTCATTTTTATGTCCTAAAAGATGAGCTGGAAAATGATAAGGAAGCCATCAAATTGGAATTTAGAAAATTATTACTCGATGCAATTTATGTTAAAGGAATGGTAGTAAGAATTTGACTCCTGCTATACTATATAGCTTTTGCATTGCAACTGGAACAGTACAGCCCTAAAACCACTGGCTTTGATGGAATATCACCATGAAATTCAATGTTCTTATTTGAATTGATTTACTAGAATAAAATTGTACACGCTCGTTACTCTAGTTTTTTCTTTGCCTACTCTAAAGTGATTTTTAAATAGTAGAAATGGATATCACTGTTCTTAAACCAACCCCTAACTCTAACAATGAAATAGGGAGTGGGAGACCTAGTGGCGGGCTTCATTTCTCAACAAAGGGTTCGCTTACAAGTTTTGGGATGGGGGAAGCGACAATGGAAAGAGTAAGAGGGGGCCGAAAGGGAAGCGGTAAAAAGGCTAGCGGCATGGGCTCAATCGGGTTTTCTCTGCATGAAAGGGGATAGTTGTCACAGCGGACACCACCCCCACCATTTAGGAATCTCCTCCCCCAAATACGCCCCACTCTTCACACTCGCTTCCATAAGACACTTCCCATATGCTGATTTGCATGAATGGAAATGGATCCTCCTCCCCCCACCCAAGGTCTCACTTTCCGCCTCTCTTTTCCAACCCCCTCGCATTCACCTCCAACAAACCAACCCTCTTGGGGCTCACTTTCCCTACAGTTAACCTTTCCCTCTCCGTTTCTCCAAACCTCACTTATACCGTTTCCCTTCTTGACTCTTGAATCCCCTCCGTTCGCTCAGCTCCCACGACATCTTCTGCCTCAGCTACTACACCCAAACCGACTGGCATGAATGAATTTGGAAGAATAGAGGAGACAGTAGCCTGACACTTGCTACACATCATATTTGATCTAAGTCATTAAAAATGTGATGGACATGGAGGATGTCTACATTAATAATGTGCAAATGTAAGCCTTCAAACTCATCAATGCAGAAAAACAAACGGTTAGGTTAATATTCACCGAATCAGGCGTGATGTGGTGGAAGAGATTCATAATGAGAATAAAAACAGTACTTTTCCACAGAAAAATAAAACTTTATTAAATCAAGTTAAGTAATACAGTTTTATTTTTCCGTGGAAAAATGCTATTTTTATTCTCATTATGGTTAGGTTAATATTGAAAGAGTGACTAATAGGTGTCGAGGAAGGATTTCATATAAAACTCAATTTTAAGGATTATTATTTTTATGAGAGCACATTAATCACTTATTAAGTATTAGCACTAATTTAAGGATTATTATTTTTATCTTACAGTCAATGAAAATAATACAATAATATCAAGCAGGTTGTATTACAAATGTTGATGCGAAGCATACTTAACGGCAATCATTATCTTTTGACAATTGTTATTGATCAAAATATTCAATACACATTAATTATATTTTTACCATCACCGAAATCACCTGACATTGATAATTTCCGGGGGGGTGGACAATTTTTATGTATGAACCTTTTCGTAAATGTATTGAAAACAACCATTTCTTTTAGAAGCTAATACTATTCACCATCTCAAAATGGTTGACCAATATTATTTTCTAAGTTCACTGTTTCAATGCGGGAAATCAACGAAGCTTCTTAGAGATACTATGTATGATTTTTAGTCATTTACGATAAATCAGTACTGCTATTTTATGTAGATTTCACTTTGGTAATTTATTGCTCTCAAAAAACTAATTTGGCTAACCTATTTATTATTTTCTAATTTTCCGTCACCCCACCCATATAGGTACACTTTTTACCCTACGAAGCCTGTGACAACCTAGAGGGCATTCATTTTTCTGATATTTTATATTTTAAGTCTTGAGGGAGTACTTGGACATTGGATAGATAAAAGTCATATCAGTAGTAATAAAAAACATTCGCTGTACTTCAAAAAGAATTATTCTAGAAAGAAATGTTTAGGTGATAAGGACGCATTATATCAGATCAGTTAGTTACAATACCGTTCTATTTCGTAAACTCCAACGCCTGAACTTTAAATGCGATCTTCGGGTGAAAAAAAGATTACTCGTATGAAGTACATAATTATATAAGTTAGTTGATATATATATGTATATATATCCCTATTCTTGAAAACATTTGTAGATAAAAGAAAAGCTCAGAGAAATGCTAGTACGGAGAGAGTAAAGAGATAAAGAAAGGGGAAAGTAAGTACAGAGAAATGGAACCCTGTAGAGGAGGAGCAAGAGGCGTGGGAGGAGAGGTATATAGGGACCTTGGGGGAGGAAAGGGTCTCGTGGCCGTCAGTGGAGCATTCATAAAGGGAGCACGGATGTGGAATAACGCGTTTTTAGGGAGGATGCGAGGGAGAGTGATATAGATGCCGAGAAGGGTGGAGGGGCGATGGAAATGGGAGGAAGAGGTTGGTGGGAGGTGCGGCTTAAACCATAAGGGTGGTAGGGGAAAAAAGATCGCGAGAACAGAAGGAGTACGGGAGGCCTGAGGGAGAGAGAGAGCAAGGGGCGGGGAGGATGAAAAGGGTGAGTAGTTTCGGTCGGAAGCCCACAGTTTTCACACCAGTAACCGCCATGTTGTTGCTCGATAATAAACCACACGAGCGAAATGAATCCCCTTCCTTCGCCCCCCTTCATCTGGCACAGCCTCCCTATTCCATTACCTCCCACTCTTTTCATGCATTTCCTCTCTCAACCTTCATTTCTTCCATCCTCTTCCTTTTCATTTCCTTTTCCGCATCCTCTTACTCTTCTCCTCCTCTGGCTCCTTACATTTAAAAATTCTGGTCCCCATAAATATGGAGTGTTTTTACTCGAGTTTATTGTACAAGTAGGTAAAACTGTGAGTGGGATGAAGATTCTCCAGGATAAATGATGAAGGCAAAGCTTATCAGCAGGAAGACCAGCCATTGTCATTCCAGATCAAAACTTAATTATAAACATTGGCTTAAATGCGTTAGGACTTAGCACACACAAACATATGAGTATATATATATATATATTGGTTCGAACACTAGTGTTCAAACCAATATTATTTACATTTTTTGAACCTTTTCGAAGTGATTATATAT